>WEKX01022750.1:37342-53184 GCA_013390025.1 Pitta sordida | reverse complement strand
AGGGAAATTATTCTTCCCCTATACTTGGCGCTGGTCAGACCACATCTTGAGTACTGTGTGCAGTTCTGGTCTCCCTAGTTTAAGAAAGATGTTGAGCTGCTTGAGAGGGTCCAGAGAAGGGTGACAAGGATGATGAAACAACTGAAGAACAAGTCCTGTGGGGAGCGACTGCAGGAACTGGAGTTGTTCAGCCTGGAGGAGACTCAGAGGCAACCTGATTGCTGTTTACAACTACTTGAAGGGAGGTTGCAGTCAGATGGATGTAAATCTCTTCTCTCAGGCTGCCAGCACCAGAACAAGAGGACATAGCCTTAAGCTATGCCAGGGGAGGTTTAGACTGGATGTTAGGAAGAGGTTTTTCACAGAGAGAGTGATCTCTCATTGGAATGGTCTGGCCAGGGAGGTGGTGGAGTCGCCATCCCAGGAGGTATTTAAGACTGGATGAGGAACTCAGTGACATGGTCTAGATAATGGGTGGTTCAGATGGACTGTGTGTGGTGCCCGTGGCTCCAGGGTTGTGAGTTTGATCCCTGTGTGGGCGTTCTCTTGGGTGTTGGGCTCAATAATCCTTTTGAGTCCCTTCCAATTCAGAATATCCTGGGAACCTGTGATCTTCTCTTCCCAGCTTTGAGCAAGTGGGCCTAGAATGGACAGAAGTTTCTGGGGGTTGAGTATGGCAAGGTAAAGGTCACGGCACTGCTTGATATCTCAATCTTAGGTAGGAAAGGCTGAAGGATGACATAAAACAAATGATGCTTTCAGACAGATTCACGGAGTGAAATGGAAAACCATGTGCAAAATTATGTTGGCAATCGAAAATGCAGGTAAAAGTTGTCCACACTCTTTCATCACCTTCAGAGAGTGCTAGCATGTTTATTTCTAGACAAGAGACAAAATGCTTCTGTTTTAATCCTGAAATTCATGATTTTTTCATTTTGTGTCTGAAGGCAAAAAATAGAAGTGAGGCCCAAACATTCAGTGAATCCTCTCTGTATCGCGACTTCTCCTTCATGACCTCGCCCATTTGCGAAGAAATTTTTTCGCAGTCCGGCTCTGGGGATCTACGATATTTCATACCCAGCGCATGCACTCTGCTTCTGCTTTGCCAAGGGGCGGGGCCGGCTCTCCCTGTGAGGTGGGACGGGCCTGCCCTGGGCCCGGCTCACCCGGTAAGGGGACGGAGGGAGGGCTCGGGGTTTCCCTGGTTCAGCCTCAGGTTTGCAGTCCTGCCGCAGCATGCCCGGCCCCTGACCCGGTCCTGTGTGTCTCCGTGCCCAGTCTCAACAGTGGAAGGATCACGCTGCTCTATGTCCCAGGCGGCCACTGAGACCCAGTGCAGCACCGCCACAAGACATGCCATGTATTCATATATACAGTGTATGTACGCACGTATAATTTATAGAATTTTAAAAAGTGTTGTGGAAGCTTTATACGTGCTGACTTTCTCAATGGCTTAATAAAATTCAAACTGCCTTCAGGGGCTCTGGACTGGGGACAGCAGGGAGCACCTGAGGGGCTGTGGGACGAGGACGGCCACTGTGGAAGGCAGAGCAGGTCCCTCAGTGTCGCTTGCCCGCCCGTGTGTGCGAGCTGCAAGTGGGCAGTGCTTGTGTGCGTGTGTCTGTGTTACTGTTTCCATGGCTCAGGCAGGGAAGGCAATGTGGTCTGTGCCTGGGGTCTGTCTGCCGGGTGGTGCACCCAGTGATGACGTAGCCACAGCGAAACTGACCGACAAGTGAGGCAAGCGCTGTGTGCTGGGACGGGGCAGCGGTGGGATGTGGACGTAGCCTGCATGCATATTAATGACCTGCAGTTCTTTGCGACGCCTTTGGCCTGTCCCTTTCCTCGCGATGGAGTAGGTATAGCTGTATTTGTTTGTGATGTTGTGCAATAGATTAATGCTTCCATTTCCTGTACTGTGATATGAAAAACATAATCAGTATTACTATGAAAAATAACGCTATAGTATAACAACCCAGTCTATTATTCTCTTTGATGTAAAGCAGAGTATAAACCCCATAAATTTTATATGCATACTTTCATGTACATATTATATATTGACCTTTCTGCTGATCAGAACTCATCTGCATTGCACGTTCAAAATTAATATATACATTGAATGTAATTTATTAATGTCTTTCCAGATGTATTTGCATCCATGTTTTTGATAACATTAGTGTGAGAGGCGACAATTTTTACAGAAGAAAATTATCTGGAGAAGTATGGTTATTGTAATCAGGAAAGCTAATTAACATAAAGCATTGGCACTTATGTTTCCCTTATTAACAGAAAAATAATTTAGTAGAAAAATTTCAAAACAATTAAAATTGTTTGTAAAAGTTAATGGATAAATCACTTTATCCAAACTACTGGAGGCTGTGTGATAATTTCTTTTCCTATTTTAATCAAGATACAAAATCATGACTGAAACTGAATTCTTTCCCTTAAGTATGGTTGTTTAGTTATATATTTATACTCACTCTTTTTTTTTTTTTTTTTTAACTGGAAGCCCCACAATCTGGAGAGAAAAAGCAGGTGCAACTCAACAAAGAAATTTTTGAAAGGTATTTGTCTATTGAGGCAAGTACAGTTATACTCCATCATTCTCAGGGAACAGGACAGGCCACGGGCCTCGCAAAAAGCTAAACTCGCAAAGAAGAGCAGGTCATTAATATGCATGCAGGCCACACCCATTGCTCCACCCCCCAGCATGCCAGAGCACTGCAGACAATTTTCCGCTCCTTCTCATGATCTGTCTCAGCACAGGGGAGCACAGGGAACTGTTTCTGAGTGGCTGCTGCGACTGTGTGTGCTCACAGCCCAAACCCTGTGCCGCTGCTCTCCCCCCAGGCTCCTGGCCTGGCCCAGCCCCAGGGGCCCCGCGCCGGTCCACACGCACTCGCCCTGCCTCTGCGGTGGGGAAAGGGTGTCCCTGAGCTCAGCATTCTTGGAGCCTGGAAAAACCTTAACTTTGCAACATTGCGACACCCCGTGTGCTTATGGCGGGCGGGGGAGCGCTTTGGTATCAGAGGTTCCTTCCTTTTAACATCCACCAGTGCCGGCAGAGGCAGTGCTGCCTGGGCTTTGACTGGGCTTTGAGTAACAAGGGATGGCATGTCTTGTGGCAGTGCTGCACTAGGTCTCAACAGAGCACACAGGAGACAGACAGGAGTGGGTCAGGGACCTGGACACGGTGCCGCAGGGCTCTAAATGCCATTGTGAGCTGGAGAAACTGCGTGCCCCTGCACCGCGTGCCCTCTCCGCCCTGACCCTGGTGCGGCGTCTGCGGCGGCTGCCCGGCACTGGCCCAATCACTGGGGTCGGGGGGGGAAGCGGCGCAGGGTTTGGGCTGTGGGAGCACGGTCGCTGCAGCCCGGAGAAGCACACGGGGCGGGGGAAGTGGAGGGGGCAGGTCGGTATCGGAGCTTCTTTCCCTTTAACATCCACCAGTCCTGAGAGCGCTGCCCATACGGTCCTAAAGGGCAGGGGAACAGAAGCCCCCTCGCAGCACACAGCACTTGCCCCTCCTTGCTTACCTCACTTTCCTGGGGCAGTTTCCCCAGTCAGGGACGGGGGGACGGTGCCGCCATTGCAAGCCCCCTCCCCCCAGGGCGGGGTGAGTCCTGCCCCCACAGGCACTGCGGCACAGCACATGTGTCAGCCCAGGGCCCTCGCAGACAGCTGAATCAAAACTGTGAGCAATTTGCTTCGCAAATGGACAGGGTCGTAATGCAGAGGTCACAATGCAGCGGGGATTCACTGTATTTAGCCAGATTTTCTACTATTTGTGACACTACTGCTAAGTCTGTAGACTGCTAAGTACAGGTCTACTGAAATGATTAAGGCTGTGGGATATCTTTGACTACAGGGTCTCATGTATCAGCAAAAACATCCAGAAAGTGAGTCTTTCCCAAAGACAGTTTTCTTTACCTGTGGTCAACTGCAAGTTATCATTTGCATCACTCAGATACACCCACTGAATATATGTAATATCCATGCTCTATGGTTGCCCTACTAATGTAGCATTGGGTGGTTTTCATAGAGGAATGCTACTCTGTGCCTGCTTGTCATTCACTTGACCTATTTATACGTTTTTTGTTTATGAACTATTTTAAAAGGTATTGTTAGCATAATGAGCTAAATGTTACTCATTAGTGCTAGGACATTCTTTGAGATTTTTTTTCTCACATAGTAGTAGCTTTAGAGAAAGGTGTATTTTTTATCACCTGGACCAAGACAACATTGCACTACAAGTTTAATCAATGCCTGGACACCAATTTCAAAGGCAAAATTACCTCTGATATTATTACACTACAATATGATTCAGGAAACTGGTTATTTGGTTTAATAAAAGGGGATATGACCTGGGAAGGACAGAATGTACTTAAAATGTTGAATTTCTCTTAAATAAGTTTTTCTTTAGTGATGCTAATTTTTTACAGAAGGTAACANTCTGTGAAAAACCGCTTCCTAACGTTAAGATTAAACCTCCCCTGGCGTAGCTTGAGGCCGTGCCCTCTCGTTCTGGTGTCGTCAACCTGGAAAAAGAGGTCTACACCCATCTGGCTGCAACCTCCCCGCAGGTAGTTGTAAACAGCAATGAGGTCCCCTCTGAGCCTCCTCTTCTCCAGACTGAACAGTCCCAGTTCCTGTAGTCGCTCCTCCTAACATTAAGTTTAAACCTGTGATGATCATGTATTAATAATGAAGATTAAACAGATGTTCTGCAAAATGGATTTAATGTGAAAAGTTGGATTGGTTCAAGGAAAGTAAACAGGGATAGATTCTCATATAAATCATTACAGCTCCATGGAGAATACTAATATAAATACTGAAAAATAATTCTGTATTCATGAAGGTATTTGGGCATACAACAGAATAGCTTTATGTGATTTAATACGGCTGAATTTATTTTTATGTGATGAAATTGTAAAATATTTAGTTATGTGACTTTTAATTTTTTTCTGTGCAGTTGTCTTTATTTTTTAATTAATTTGTTTTGGCATGATTGAAAAGGACAGTCAGGCAAAGTACTTCTGAAGTTGAGGCTATTTGTAATTTCAGAATAATTATTTAACATTTGATGCCATCTTGTTTTCAGTTATTTATTCCCTTTTAGAATTTGCCTGACTGATACCTAAAGCTTACACAGTGTGGCCCTTAAGTATTGTGCTGACAAATCCGTTCCGTTTTGGTACTGAGACAACTTGAAAGTCTTTGACTTGGCCCTAGTTAGTGAAAGGTTGTATTGGTTAACAGTACATTTAGACTGAAAACACGTTTTTCCGTATCTTTTAAGTGCCCTTTTTACTTAGATCTGGAAATATTTTTAACCTACGTAGCTTGGCATCATTGCCACTGTATTGTCCTGTAGCTTTATCGACTCCCATTTATTAGTTGTTGGAAACAAATGCAATTCCTGTAATAACTGAATAAAGAGATCCCTACAGCTGCTTCCAGCCTATCTCAGTATAATAATTTTGGCTGAAATACAAGATAAATTAGTGCTGATTGAATTTAATTATGACCCAGTCTGCAAGGGCAGAATGACTGTGCAAAGGAGCCACAGTATCACCACTGTGACTGACTTTATGGGGGTATTGTATGAATGGTGCATAAAGCTGCAAGTATATTTACGTTAATGGATCCGGGCATGACCTACAATATGCTTTGATTTTTTGTATTAGATGAGAATGTGCAAATTTTGGTCAAATTGCCCCAGTCAGTTGAAACACTGCTTAATTGTTTGCCTGGTGGAATTCTGTGGACACAGAAAGTGATATTTTTGCTGTGTCCCCACTCTTCAACTGTACTGGATATGCATGAAAGATATAACATTTACTTGCTTAGGGTATCAAGAAGATTGCTTCCATTGTATAAAGAATGAAAAATACTGCTTTCTCTTGATGGAATGTGGTAAGTTTCGTGCTTGGTAAGAGAAATTATATAATTTCTACACAAACTACTTCAGTACAGTTTATAAACTTATAGGCTTTAAACACAGACATTTAATCATATTAGCATTACAGCAGAGGATTTTGAATGTAGCCTTCCGAAACCATAATACACGCACTGTAATGCATTCCTGTCTGCTCTTTTCACACATCCTTAAATTCAGGAGTAGGATGACGTTATAGGATTATGCTCTGGTTAATTATAAACATCCCAGGAGCAGAAGCAAAACAGCAGGTTGTTGTGGCTTTATTATGAAGTACAATATACTTTAAAACATTATTATTTAAATATAGATACTTCAGTGTCAATGTGTTGTCACTGAAGTCCAGATACCTAGAGAGGCTACCATCAGCACAAGCACAGACTTGGGAGTGGAGGAGAATTAAAGTAGGGATGGGGGTGTGTCTGACAGAAGGAAAGGGGAGAGAAATCAACATATGCAATGGTGAAAAAAACCCTCTCGAGACATCTGAGTCATAAGTTTTAAAAAGAACCTTTAACTAGATGTTCTTGAGGCCTTCTGTATGGCTTTGGTGGCTTTGGGAAGAATTCTCAGGCTAAACTGGTGGAAACACACACCCACGCACCCACCCACCACGTTTATTTTTAGCTTGCTTCTCCATCACCCGCTCTGTATCTTCACTAGTAGGCATTAAACTTCCCCCCTGTACATAACTGCAGATTTAATTGCAGCTCTGTATCATATCTTAATGTTGGGTGGGTTTTTTACTTATGTTTTTGGTAAATAAAATTTAACAAGTGTTTTGGTTTCTTCTGTGCAAAAATGCCAGTTGTTATGAAATATGCATGGTAAATAAGTGCTCTTTCTGTTGGAGTATTCCCTTTAGACTGGGATCCATATTGTCATAGACAGTTTTTATGAATGGGTCGCAATTGTTTAGTTCCCAAATGGTTGCAGGATTAAAGAGGAAATTTAAATACTACTTCAAATAAGCGATTGTTTAACATCCCACTAGTTTCTGTTTGCTGCCTTTTTATTTTCTTTTGAAGAACAAAGGCAATTTTGTAGAAACAGCATATTAAAATATTGGTTAAAATATGACTTCAGTTCTGGTAGATTGAATAATTTGAAACGCATAAATTGGCAATGGGGCGGTAGTGATTTATGCTACCTGAAGAATCTTGTGAGAGGAATCTGGGTCTCTGTACGGGTGTTAGGTGGTGAGTTGGACTAGATGATTCTTGTGGGTCCCTTCCAACTCATAATATTCTGTGATTCTGTGATTCTGTGAATTTGACTTGGCAAAGACAAAACATATGCTAGATGTAAAATGATGCAAGTAAGTAAGAAAGTAAGCAGATGCAAGAATTTTTACAGAACCTCTGTCTTCATAACTTTTCTCTGATAATAATATTGTCTCCCTGAAATACCAGAATAGTTCGTATTTATGGGATATATAACATAATTCTGTGATCAATAAGACAAAATAATAGTTTGTTTTCTTCCTATAGGGGTTCTTATTCCCCAAAATGAAAGAGATTGTTATTTACAGCCGTTCCTAAACTGAGTGGGTCAAATACGTATATTCTAAGTGATTCTCCATATTTTCAGGGCAAGGCTACATTTTACCAGCTCTGCATTAAAAAGCCATTGTGGACAGTTGTGCTGCTTATGACTCATGTGCCCCAGTGTATAAACCACAAGCTGCCTCTAGTGAACTGCATCCTAACTCTCAGATCTGTAGTTCTATTCCCCCTTCCTGATGGCTGCTTGAGTTCTACCTCTTCATCCATAGAACATTTGTTGAAAGTGTTCTCTCCCCTTATATACAGTTAACATGCACTGCTAAACCCTTTGAGTTCTTTCAGCAGAGGCAGTGCTAGATAAAGCACACTGTCTTTATCTTCAAAATGAATTATAAATTGCTCTATATCACTAGTAACTGCATTGTGCTTCCAAACATGCATTGAGTTCTTTGGGAGTACTGTAATTGGATTAGCAACATTCAGGCTTGATTAATTCATCATTGTAATCGGGTTACTAAAAAATTCACGATGCTCTTGATAACTTAACTCTGAGGGAATGATTAATGGCTTTTTATGAAGAATTAAAGAATAGCTGACCCTGCTTTGGGCAGGAGATCGGACCAGATGACCTGCTGAGATCTCTCTGAACCTGAATTATTCTATGATTCTTTGAAAACTTATTAGCATACATTTGCAAATGCCATGGATAGATCTTTACATGAAATGGTTGAGAAAACTTTCATTAGAAACAGTAAACCAAAGTCATGTTACACCCTGATTTTTTTATGCCATTAATGACTTCTTTTTTAAACTATAATACTTCAATTGTCATACTAATAAATATGCCTTTCACCTCAGGTGTTAAAATACACTGCAAATACTAGTTGTGCCTCGGGATTCTTTGTATTATTATAGCATATAGACTCCAGCTGTAAAATAACAGTGACACAGCTGGGAGTATAAACCAGGAGTGCTAAAACTGAGCTTCAGCTAAACCAGTTAACTCCACATACTCAACACCAACCAACATACAGATTTTCTGTGCATCAGGATATGTATGCTGCTCACAGCATTTCACGTAAATAGACATCTTTATTTAAAATTGGTATTATAGGTATATTGATTTTTTAAAAAAATAAAAAGAGGACTTTATGCCACAGATACAGCAACTATTCCAAATATGAAAATTATATAACTCTGTCATACACAATGACATCCAATGTAGTACTTCATGACATGCAACACTGGCATACATGAAAGCTTTGGGAAAAAATATGCAGAATGGCAAAGACATACTGCTTAAATTCTACTTGTGTTAGTTTTGTGTTTTCTGTCTCAAAATTGAAAATTGTCATTTCAGGCCTAGACAGAACTTTCATGTTTAAAACATACAATGTATCACAAGAACAGCCTGAGGAAGAAAGTTCAAAAGCAAAGGAAGAAAGATCATTCTCTGTTTGCCCTTTGCATTCATCAACATCTTTGTCTTGCTGCAGCAATTTATGGGTGGAATAGCATCAAGATGAAACAGCACTTCTGTAAGGCCAGCTGTCATCCAAACCCAATATCATCTGCTGCTATTTACTGTGAGTTTTAGGTAACCTACTGTAGTACCTTGTAAGGAGCAGCTGAGTGATCCAAAGTTATGTTTTCTTATAACTACTCACAGTTCAACCTTAATTTTTGACCATTTAAGTCTGAAAAAGCCAAAGTTTACTAACTGTGGGAAAAGCCATAGAGATTTCCAAATTTGGTAGTAGTTTGTTGTCTTGGTTCTTAATGAAATGCCCTTTCAGCTGTTACTGTCATCTTTGACTGAATCCATGCTATGGCTGATTCCTAACCAGATGCAGAACTGCCTTTGTCCTCATCCATTCTATAGCAGAGGAAAAAGGCTCGATGAGGCTGGATGAGGCATTTAGTGCCATGGTTTAGACAATGGGTTGGTGTTGGGTTACAGGTTGGACCTGATGATCTTCAAGGTCTCTTACAACCTTGCTAATATTGTGATACTGTGAAAACTATGGAGTGCATTCCCATGTAACCTCAACATCCCTTTATCCTAATGTCTGTTCCCTGTCATCTTTGAGTGAGTTTTCTTGTTTAGTTTTGGTACAGACTAACTGAAACATAATGCAAAAACTGTGTTGCAGTCCCATAATTTTGTGTTTTTCAAGCAAGAAAACAAGAGCAGATGTTATATCCTTATACCAAGTCCCAAGACATATTTGAGAGTGACTGAAGGCACAGAGCTCACCATAAAAGTGTTGGATAAAATTGTTCCAGATGTTGAGGAACCCATTCAATGCAGGTATCTCAGGGTGCAGCTGCAGGTTGACCACGCAGGGGCAGGAGCCTGAGGCAAGAGGCCATGAACTGCTGACACTTTGCACCAAATATGACGTGAGGACCTGTGATGCCCACTAGGTGAACAGAGACTCAAAGGCACAGCAGGACCCAATATCTCAGCTGGTAGATCCTGTATTATCAAACACAGACTCTGAGAATATAAAAGCCCAAGTAGTCCTTTCTTGAGGGTCCATCCTCAGAGTCACCCACTCAAGCTGTCCTTTAGTTGCTGCACCATGATAAAATTACTTAAAGGAACCAGAGATCTTAGACCCTGCTGTGGGAAACTATGGGATGAACTAGTAAGGAAAACTTGTCGACTGTGGGAGTGAGGTATGTGTTGGAAGTCAAGCGGGGCACTTGTCAGCTCACTGGAATCACTCACTGTGAAGGGGCCCTCGGTTCCAGCAGTCTCTGGTGGTAGGTGTGTGACTGCCAGAGTGGCTCCTGAATAGTCAGACAGGAAGGTTTCCTTAATACCAGGTGTGCATAGGGAGGTCAATCTTACCCATACTGCATATGGGAAATAGTGTCCTGAACAAAATTGTCTTAGAGCAACATGATTGACTTACTTGTAAGGATAGTTTGTTAAGCATTACAAATCAGATGACCAGGATGCAGAAGCTCAGTTATGATCAAAATATAAGCTTAATAATAGACTGAAACCCCAATGAGATTTCCAAGCTCAGTAGATTGTGTCTTGAAAATTTGAATGGATAAAGGTGTGTGGAGGTTTGACCCTGTCTGGATGCCAGAGGCTCATCCAAAGTCGCTCTCTCACTCCCCGCTACATACAAACAGGGGAAAGAGGGAAAAAACTGAAGGGTTGTCTACAGCAGAGATAAGGACAATTAGAAATCTCCTGCTGTCACAGGCAAAACAAATTCCAAGCTGGGGATATAATGAATTTATTTCTAACAAGGTCAGAGCTTAAAGTGAAAAGTATCATAGATCTTAAAGGCACCATTTCCCCCCACCTTTGTCTCTTAGAACAGATACCAATTTCCCCCTTCCTCCAGTGGGCAGGGGGGCAGGAGTAGGGGAAAACCAGGCAGTTGGTGCTTCTCTGCTGCTGCTCAGAGGAGGAGGCCATTCTTCCCTGCATTCCATGGGATCCCTCCCATGGGACAAAGTTCTTCCCAACCATCTCCAGCATAGGCCATTCCCACAGACAGCCATTCTTCCAAACACTGTTGCCCATGGGTTACTCCACAGGGTGCAGTCCTTCAGCGCTGGCTGCTCCAGCACGGGGCCCTCACCAAGGCAGAGATCCTACTAGGAGGAGCTCTACTCCGGTGTGGACTCTCTTCACCACAGGCCACAGGTCTCTGTCAGGACTCTGCTTCCATGTGGGATCCAATGGGGTGCAGCCTCCCTTCAGCATCCAGCTGCTCCAGCGTGGGCTCATCCACGGTCCACAGGTGGATTTCTGCATCCCTGTGATCTTTCTGTGGGCTGGTGGGGGAAGCCTGCTTGACCACGGTTATCACCACGGGCTGCAGGGAGATGTCTGGACCACCTTCTTCCCCTCCTTCGGCCCCGGCCTTGGTGCCTGCATTTGCTGTTACATCTACTCACTGCTCTTCTCTGGTGACCATGATGACCTCTCCCCCTAACTTTTTTTTCTGTCCTTCTTAAATATGTTATCACAGAGGCATCTCCATTACTCCTGATTGGCCCCGGCCTTGGCCAGTGGTGGGCCCAGCCAGGAGTTAGCTGGCATTGGCTCTGCCAGCTATGAAGGAGGTTTCCAGCAACTTCTTGAAGAAAAGCCTATAGCCCCCTTGCTACCAGAAAGCCAGCCACAGAAAAAAACAATACAATGTGTATGGGGGAAATAGATGGCTTCTTTTACCTAATGTGGTAAAGCTCCTAAAAATTCCGGCTCCTTTCCGAAGATGTTAGAGAAGAGAAAGAAATAGGACAGTTTCTTATTTCCATTTGCCAATAGAGTACATTATAAACTAGGAGAAAAAAAAAATTGAGAGAATGAGTGACAGTACAATTTTCTTCTCATAAAAAGCCTGAAGAATATCCTTCTGTCACAAAAATAAAAAGCTAAATCATGAACCTTTTTTTCTGATTTGTCCTTAAAAAAATACACACTGCAACCTGAGATTTGTGGCTATTAAGGGAAACTTAGACCTTAGTAGCTGACTTAATATACTGTATTATTCTTTAAATATCCATTTGCTTTTTCAAAGATCTCTGTCACTAGTTGGCTATCTGAAGCATTGTCTCATGTTTTTTTCACAGGATCTCTATAAATACTAATACTTGAATCAATCCCATCTCCACTAACTACTTTTATAGTAAATTAGTATGTCTTGCTGCTTAGGAATCTTGGAGGAAAAAAGATCCCACATTTGAAAAATAGTAAAAATAATTAAATTTAATGCTTTCCTCATCTCTTGATTACCAAAACTAAAAGCTACATGAGAATAAGTAGCATATTCGTACATAGAAGTATGCATGTTTTAAAATGTTGTTTATTTTCCCTTCCTGGGGAATTAATTATATCTTTTCCATTGAGAACACTTGTCAACTTAAAGCTCTTTAAGTTTTACAGTCAAGTAATTAACAAGACTTGGATACTGTCATCTGTGATAACAGTTTTTTGATGAATGTTACTTAGTGTAAAATTACCTTGCACCATTCCTGTCTGCTTCATTGCTGCAGGAATTTATCCAGCTTACAATCAAAGACAGTACTATGGTTTGCTTCTTGAATTTACCGTAATTGTTAAAATCACAGCAGCTGAGCTTCGTCTAACCTGATGGATGGCATGTGGTAAAAAGACCTCTCTGAGGGCACCTCCCTGCTATAATTCATTTACAAGTCCTCTCCAGAAAGTCAGAGATCACATAAAAGTGGGTGTCCCTGCATGAAGGGAGAAGGTGATTGGAAGCACCTGGTCAAGTGGAACACACCTGTTTCCCATTGAGGCCTTGTGAAGCAATTTCTGCTTTGTAGAAATAGTGGAGGAGGAAGAAGCTTTGAGCTTTTTTGTGGTGACTTCTCTGTGAGGACACAGTTTCTACTAGAGTAGAAGGGAGAAAGGTATAATATAAATGCATCTCTGAGTCATTTTACTTATACATGCATTGTTGCAGCTTATTTATGGTAAGTGAATTTTATTCCTAGATGCTATTTATTTCACTGTCTGAGTGAGAAATCTTTTAGTGAAGGCTGTAGAGGGAGGCAGCTCCTGGGGAAAATTAGATATCCTCAAACCTCCATTTGATATATAAACGCCCCCTTTTTTCTTATTGGAAGACCTTATACTACCTGTGGTATGTATGTATGAATAAAACTGCAAGTTATCATTACAGAAAGCACTAACTATTATGCTAGCATGTATCAAGCTGGTGCTTGGTTCTGTTGTATGTGTTAAGAGCGATTTAGGTCTGAGGCAGAAGTTTCTTGAAATAATACATTTGTTGATATATGTACTTTACTGACCTCTTTGTTTCAGTGTATGAATTTAGTTAATAAATAGATGAACTTAGTTTCATCTCTAGTTGTATCGTTATTTGTGAAGGTAAACTAAGTTGTAGTGGGACAGTGGTGGTTGACTTAAACTAAAGGTATTTAAAGTACTGTAGCCATTGATCTGTAATCTGTATGACCAAAATACTGTATCCATGGAATCTGATCACTGTGGTAAATTGCACAAGTGCTGTTTAAATTAAAAGGAGTATGAAGGCAGTTTCACAAAAGATATATTTGGCTGTGGCTCTTTGGAATGACATTTGAGCAAAGCTTATTGCTTTTACTTGCTACTACTTACTACTTTCCCTGCCTGTGCCAGAAACCTTGTTTAGATACCAAATTTTCCATTTATGTCCCTCCTCTGACTGTATAATTTACCTCATCCGTATAATTAAAATCGCTACATAGCTTACAGCTGAACTAAGTTCTTACCCAAGGCTCTTTTTGGCACGGTTTGCTTTTTTTATCTTTTTTAAGTGAACTCAAAAAAGATCTCTCCTGTTTTGGTCAAGGCATTCAAATTGAGTTCACATAGTTTAATTGCAGGATTTTTCTAAGATGTTTCTTTTTCTTAAGAATGACTTCTTCACTACTCTTTATACAAGCCACAGTCACCCAAACAGGCCAGTTTGGTAATGCTTTCCATCCCAAGTCAGTTATGTTACCTGGACTTGATCTTATAACTTGCATACGCAGGTAGGACAATTCTAGGTACATGCTTTGGAGTTCAAGATTGTAACCTTTCAGTCTAGATCTTCTGGTTTGTCGTGTGGTGATCACAGCTCCCTGAAGACATTGAGAAGTCCTCTTCCACTGTTACTTTATATAGTGTGTTAAAATACTAAAAGGTCTCTGAAAAACCAAGTGTCATATATGTTCCAAGAGCTGTTCCATTAGTGTGATACCTGAGCTTAACGAAACATTTTGGTTATGAGAAATGTTGGCTTAAAATTCAATAGTGCTTTTCTGTAACCTGTCCTTAGAAAACTCTGTGCTCAAAACCCTTCCTACATCTTCAGTTTTACATATGAAATTTGCCAAACAAATCTGCCAACACTGTTCCCGTTTGATTAAGAACAGAGTTAAACTGCAGTTCTGGGCTCCCCAGTTTAAAAGGGATGTTGAGCTGCTTGAGAGGGTGCNGGTCGCTGTACGGGTATTAGATGGTGAGTTGGACTAGATGATCCTTGTGGGTCCCTTCCAACTCATAATTTTCTGTGATTCTGTGAAACTAAATTGTTGTGCAATTAGATTAATTTTACATGGTGGTACCTGAATGTAAAGGCTACTATGTTCTAAGAACAAAAAAACCCCTGTTCTGACAGGGGTTTTCAAATACCATTTTCAGAACTAAGTTTTAGTTCTGCCTATATTTGCTTTAATGTCTTGTTTTTCTTTTCTTAACAGATATTTATCTTTTTTTTGTCCCCCACTGGTCTGAAAGAAGGAAGTCACAATTAGACACTTACTAGGTTTATATAAGAATGATTTTTCTGTATAATGAATGCAATTTTACTTTTCATAACAATGCTGAGCTTTTGATTGCTTTTTGATAAAGCTTACTGGAAATCAGTTTTCTTCATTACTTGCTCAGTAGAAATGGGGGAAATAAATACCTTATAAAAAAAGAAGTGGCTCTCAGACACTGCAAGAAATGTCTGGGGAAAATTTGCTGAGTGGCATCCCAGCCTAGAAAATAAGTAGCCCTAACTAATATATAACCAAGCACATTGTGCTAGAGTCAAAAGTGAAGATTCTGTTCTCCCTTCTGCCTCTTTGCTGTATTTAATTCATCAGTGTTTGAGCAACTCCCTAAATTTAAGTCAAGGAATTGCCTAATAGATTTTTTGTGATGAAGTGCCTTAAACTGCAGGGCAATGAGCTTGGCCTTTTATTCCTTTTGAGAAAAGGAACATTGGTGTTTCTTCACGTTGGACATAACAACCCCATGCACCGCTATCGGCTGGGGGAGGAGTGGCTTGAGAGTAGTGAACTGGAGAGGGACTTAGGTGTAATGATTGACAGGAAACTCAATATGAGCCAGCAGTGTGCCCAGGTGGCTAAGAAGGCCAATGGCATCCTGGCCTTTATCAGGAGCAGTGTGGCCAGTCGGACTAAGGAGGTTGTCCTTCTCCTGTACTCGGCACTGGTCAGACCACATCTTGAGTACTGTGTCCCGTTCTTGCCTCCCCAGTTTAAGAAGGATGTTGAGTTGCTTGAGAGGGTCCAGAGAAGGGCAACAAGGATGGTGAAGGGACTGCAGGACAAACCCTATGGGGAGCGACTACAGGAACTGGGGTTGTTCAGCCTGGGGAAGAGGAGACTCAGAGGTGACCTAATGGCTGTTTACAACTACCTGAGGGGAGGTTGCTGTCAGGTGGGTGTGGACCTCTTCTTTCAGACTGAGGACACCAGAACAAGAGGACATGACCTCAAGCTACGCCAAGGGAGGTTTAGACTGAACATTAGGAAGAGATTTTTCACAGAGAGAGTGATTGCTCATTGGAATGGACTGCCCAGGGAGGTGGTGGAGTCGCTGTCCCTGGAGGTGTTTAAGA
>WEKX01022750.1:22151-36655 GCA_013390025.1 Pitta sordida | reverse complement strand
GATGTGCTCTCGGTCTCTGTACGGGTGTTAGATGGTGAGTTGGACTAGATGATCCTTGTGGGTCCCTTCCAACTCATAATATTCTGTGGTTCTGTGATCCTGTGGGTCCCTTCTGGCTCAGAGTGGCCTGTGCACCTGTGAGGGAACTAGGTTTATGTTCACCACTCTGGGGTGTGTGTTTGGTCTCCATTCGGGCGTTAGATGGTGATTTGGACTAGATGAGCAAAATCCACTTTAGTACAGTGGTAAGTGTACCCACCTGGCGTGTGGGAGACCCGGGTTCAATTCTCGCCAGGGAGACAGTGTTAAGAGTTGGACTCGATGATCCTTGTGGCTCCCTTCCAACTCAGAATATTCTGTGATTCTGTGATCCTTGTGGGTCCCTTCCAGCTCATAGTATTATGTGAAAAGAATTATATTTCCCTTGTTAGTGGGAGTGTTTCTTCTGAAAGAATAATCATAAGAAATATATTTGTTGCCTTGAAGTGAAAGTTGTTATAGAGCTGAGTTTAGTGTTAGAAATGGCAATAATTTATGGAAGTCATAGAAGATAGAAGTGATAGAAGAATGATTGTTAATACATATTTAATATTTTTTAAGCGTTTTCTTGTTTGCCAAGCAAACTAAATGATGTTGCCCCATCTTGCTGCATGATGCTGCACTCCAGTCTGCTTGTAATGCCAGGGCAAGGGTTCTGCCGGGTAAACACTACATTTTGACACTCTTGGGAATAGTGTTCATCAAGTGTCAAAGATGTTCTTGAACTTTGTTTCTTTGCCGTTTGTTTTTGTTGGTTGGTTTGGGTTTTGTCCCCTCCTCTTTGGGATGTGATCATCTATTGAATGATTCCTTGAAAAGTGAGACTTTCAGGAAAACATGAATTAAATTATTTTAAGTCAATATGACTATTACAGCATGTGAATCAGTACATTTGTGTATTTGTGGAGATGTATGTTCTGTTTTGTGCTGCAGGGAAGCCAGTGCCAGGAGAAGGCATTCATTTTTACTTCTGTGAAGTATATTAGCTTTGGTGATAGATTACTGGCTTCATGTAGCACATATTTTTGTCGTTGCATGAATTAATGTACATAATATATAACTAATCTTAAAGCATTGGAAAACCGCCCCACAACTTAATTGTTATCTTTCAGGAATAACTCTTGTCAGTGATAATTAAAGTTTGAGAACAACCTTAGTTCTTTTGTATTTAAATAATGAGGGTTGTGTTATCTTCCTACAGAATATCCACATATGTGCTCTGGGGAATTCTTGAATATAGTATTGACTTGGGCAGTACAGGAAGCAGCTCTGGAAAAATGACTGCTGTAGCAGTTGGAGCTAAATATTACAAAGAGGTGAAATGAACATTTCAAAATTTACTTCCTGTGTTTTCATTCCTGTTTCTTCCAGTAACATACACACCACCCCATACCCCCAAATGTCAGTTTGGGATGAAATAAGTATATATGTAAGTTGGTTTTTTTTCCTTTAGTTTACTTGCTGTTTTACTGGACTTTCAAGTAAGAATCACAGAATACTATGAGTTGGAAGGGACCCACAAGGATCATCTAGTCCAACTCACCATCTAACACCTGTACAGAGACAGAACGCACCCCCCGGAGCGGTGAACATAAACCTAGATCCCTCACAGGCACACAGGCCACTCCGAGCCAGGAGAGACCCACAGGAGCATCAGCACTACGTACCCCAGCTAGACCATGGCACTGAGCATCTCATCCAGTCTTCTCTTAAACACCTCCAGGGACAGCAACTCCACCACCTCCCTGGGCAGTCCATTCCAATGAGAGATCACTCTCTCTGTGAAAAACCGATTCCTAACATTCACTCTAAACCTCCCCTGGTGTAGCTTGAAGCCATGCCCTCTCATTCTGGTGTCGTCAGCCTGAAAGAAGTGGTCCACACCCACCTGGCAGCAACCTCCCTTCAGGTAGTTGTTAACAGCAATGAGGTCACCTCTGAGCCTCCTCTTCCCCAGGCTGAACAACCCCAGTTCCCGTAGTCACTCCCCATAGGGCTAGTCCTACAGTCCTTTCGATACATTTTTGTGTTAGATGGGGTTTTTTTCCTGAGAGTGACCAAAGTATGTAGCAGGGGTTAGGAAGCTATGTATCTTACTGCTTGTATTTGTTGATGATTCAGGTCTTTCTATTCTTCATAGAACATTAATGATGCTTTTTGCTAAATTGCCTCTCCAAACTAAATAATGCTGGGCAAATGAGCAACTTTCCTCTCCTAATTTGGTGGTACTGTAGTCAAGTATGTTAGTCCTCAAATCAGTTGTACAGACATTTGAGAAGACGGCTTCATTAGCAGTACAAGGGTTATAGGAATAATTATGCAGGAAGGATTTTCTTGCTCTTCTATGTAAAGATTTTCTCTGTTTCTCTTTGGTTTTATTATGTAGGATTTCAGAATCACTCATGTCAGGAGGTCCAAAATCTGGCTCAATGCGACATCAGTGTTGCATTCAGATCTAGCTGTCTAGGGGCTGTAAAGACTCTGAGGATGGAGATTCTGCAACTTCTGTGGATTCTGATGTTTCATTATCCTCATCATGAAACCCTTCACCTCGTGTCCCTGGCCCCTTTATCCACTTGGAACCACACATTTATGGCAGAGTGTCTCTCAACCTTCCACTGTGCACCACCATCAATAAGCTGGCTCTGTTTCATTAATCGCCTCCTTATAGTACTGGGGCCCTGTTGTTAACCCTTCAAAGCCATCTTTCTTCAAGGCTGAACAAAGCCTGTTTTCTCCAGCCCCAACCATCTTGGTTGCTCTCCAGTAGATTCACTCAAGTTTACTGCAGTCTTTTTTACTTACAGCCAAATAGGCTACTGGCCATCATTTATTCTAGAGTCCCATGCTGACTCAAGTTATCTAAACATCCCCAGGCACCCCCAGATCCTCATCTGCAGATCTAGCCAGACACTCTAGGCTTAGCGGTACTGGTGGAAAAGTCCTGTACCAGTCCATCCCTGGTACAGGATTTTTCTTGGCCCTTGTTGAATTGCATGAGGTTCCTCATGCTATGTATATTTTTTGTAACAATAGTAGATTTTTAATGAATTTGTACTTCATGATACAGTGTGTTTTGCAAGTTCTTTTCACAAAAAACCACATTGAAAGGTAGATTGGGAAAAGTCTCAGGAATTCATCCAATTCTTTGTCTGCTTGGAAGAGGATTACAATGCTATATATATATGTACATATATACTATATGTGTATGACAATACATCTGTCATGATGTTGAGACATACCATACATATATTCTCTTTGAATTTAATACAGTATTTTGTGTTATCTGTGAAAGTATTTGTTTTTTACAATGGTGCATGTCAGTATGAGGAGAGAGAAAAATGTCTTAGTTGATAAGATATTCACTAATTTACCTTGTCACAAGTTCCTTTATCTACTTTAACGAAGATTGTGCTTGTATTTCTCACTTCCGTGTTTTTTCTCCCATCCAATTGTCAGGATATGACATTGCTCCTGTCACCTCTAATGAAGTAATAGAACTGTAGCCTCTTCTTGCTTTAAAACTTAAAAGAATATTGACCCTTGATTCCAAATTTCATGGTTCTGTTCTTCAATGGATTGCAAGATGAGGTATAGTGTAATACAGAAAAATAAATAATGGCATTGATTGAGATGAAAGAACATATCTTTATGCAAGTCAAGGTTATATTCAAATATAGAAAACTGACAGAAATTAGCAATTTCTTTGTCTAGTTAGCACAGTAGGATACTTTTAGGCAACATTTGGAGAATGTGGTTGTCACTGGCAATAAAAAATTCACTTTTTATAGAGCCTGTGCTCTTTAGTCACTGATGCTGAGTACCATTTTTTAACAGGTTCTACAAATTAGACAATTTTTCTGAAATTTACACTTGACCTCAGGTGTCATTAGCATAACCTATTGTTTCTTGTTTAACTCTTGTTTTCCATTTCAAAGAATGTCAGAGATGCTTTTTCACAGTTGTCCTGATCAATATATCTTGAAGTGTTAGTATTTTTTACAGAAATATATGACCAGATTTCCTTGCACACTTGGAAATCTTAGTGCTATTGTGTTTAACCACTTTTGTTTGCCTCCTGTCTTGGTTTTCTTTATTGGAGAATGCACAGACATGGTACAATGTACTTGTGATGGATTCTGTCTTACTGTTAGATTTGAAGTAGCTGATCTGCCTTGCAAAACATGGTCAGTGAGTCTTAATATAGTCACCTTTTATTTTATAGTGGTGGCAAAAGGTATAAACTAAAGCTATTCAGCCGGGAGTTTGTTGTCAGGAGAATGTTTTGAGAAGAATATCTATCTGTGTATGTTTGCTGTCATTCAAAAGGATAGGAAAAAAAATGAAGGGGAAATGAGGAAAATGGAATTGAGTTGGTGTTTGGTAGACAGAAGGCTATAAGTCTTTTGTGGTACGTGACCATATCTTCCTAGAGGCATTGATGCTTACAGAACAGAGAAGAGTAACAAGAATGGAGAAAGAACTGGAGAACAAGCCCTATGGGGACCAGCTGTGGGAACTGGGGTTGTTCAGCCTGGAGAAGAGGGGACTCAGAGGTGACCTCATTGCTGTTTACAACTGCCTGAGGGGAGGTTGCAGTCAGGCGGGTGTGAATCTCCTCTCTCAGGCTGACGACACCAGAACAACAGGACATGGCGTTAAGCTGTGCCAGGGGAGGTTTAGGCTGGATGTTAGGAAGAGGTTTTTCACAGAGAGAGTGATCTCTCATTGGAATGGTCTGGCCAGGGAGGTGCTGGAGTTGCCATCCCTGGAGGTGTTTAAGAGAAGACTTGATGAGGAACTCGGTGACATGGTCTAGATGGTGGGAGGCTTGGATGGATGGAGCGTGGTGCCTGTGGTTCCATGCATGTGGGCCTGATCCCTGGGTGGGCGTTCAATTGGGAGTTGGACTAGATGATCCTTGTTGGGTCCCTTCCAACTCAGAATAACCTGTGAACTACTCACTCCTAACATGTGAAACTCTGAAGATGGAACAGTGTGTCTTACCTGAAAAATTAGAACTGTTCTTTTTGAAAGAGAAAATTCTAACTGTACTGGCTATAGTGCTCGGGTTTCTCACTGTATCCTGATTTCTGATTACTTGTTCCTATTTGATCTAAAGTGGTTTGGGGTTTTTTTATCATTTTATAGGACACTTTTAAACCCACTCAGAAGGAGAAGAGATGCTTTCAAATTGGTTAGTAAAGGTTTATGGTTTGAATGAAATTTGAGTTCAGGAGTTAATTCAGATGCTTTAGATACAGCTTACAATAGCCATCATCTAACTGTAACACAGTGTCTAAACTGGCCTGGATTTCTTGGGTAGTCTTTTTCTGAGAGCTTTAAAACATTGAGTAACTGAGAAGGGTGTGTTATTCACTCTACCAACACTGTGTTGACTCGGCTGTATTTCCCTACTTACACTGAGTTATTTCAGCTCATTATAGATAACAAGCTTGTGTTTATGCTCTTTCTTCTTAGATATTTTTGTACCTATTGGTGTTTCCAAATTAAAGCTTTATTTTTGACAGATTGGAAAGTGTGTATCATTTCTTACCACTTTGGTTCTGCCACTACTTCTCTGACTCTGTAGATCATTAATTTTTTTTTCAAGTAAGTAGTACTTTTTGTGTGAGAAGGGAAGCAAATAACACTATGCGTTACAGCAATTAAAAAAATGTAATTGATTTCATTGTGAGAATTTGAGAAGGGGCAAATAATCTCTGTTCTGTTCCAAGAGATGGGAATTCCAGTTTTCGGAGTTTAGAGTAAAGCTAATACAGTCATACCTCGGTTATTTGTGCTGTCATATTGACATCTTCCTATATGCACATAAATTTTTCCTGCAGTACTTACTCAGTTGCTCACGGAGCGACGTATAATTCTGTGGGATGCCCCGGTCCCACACTGCTCTGGTGGGCAGCCCGGGTCCCAGATGGCCCTGCCAGAATTCAGGAAGTCTCTAACTGTAACACAGGGACCCATGTTAGGCCCATTCTGGCCCTAGCAGCCAGCCTGAACTTGGCAGCGCATATGTACATATGCACGTATTCGTAGCCGCAGGTAAAGCACTCCTGTCAGTGCTAGCTGCTGCAGTTAAAGGGAAAAAAGGCCAACTCACACACTCCTCACTACTGTAAGGAGTGTGGCATGTTGCAGTGTTCTGAACTTGCCATATTTCTGGCAATCATTTGCCATATTAATGTCCAACCTATATTGGCAGACACAGGAAGATAGTACTGAGCCTTCTCTTGAAGTTCTTTGAACTCTCTCCTTTATCTCTGTCTCTCCTGTACTGGGGGTGCAGAACTGGGCTCAGCACTCCAGGTGTGGATTTATGAGTGCTGAGATGAGGGGATGCTCTTATTTCTCTTGACTTGCTGGCATTGTTGTACATAATGCAGCCCAGAATCCTTTACTTCAAGGCTGCTTTGCTAGCTCATGTTCATCTTCTTGTCCACTAGGACTCCCTAGTCCTTTGTAGAAATTTCAGGCTCCCTTCTTGTCCATTGGTCTTGTACAGCCATGTATTTCTGAATCGGGCAGAGAGGCTCATTGCGATTAAGAGTCCCAAATCCAGAAAGGAACCGGGAGTACTCAGACCTGCAGGACGTACTTGACAATTAGCATGATTGAATCTTTAGAAAAGGTCTGGCTTAGTGAACAAAAATGCTTAAATAAGCTACTGGTGACAGATACAACCCGATTTTCTTTTTATGCTCTCCTCTGGTTACTTGACAAAATTTATTTATATATACATAAAGTGTGCTAGAGGCACTCCTTTTGGCAATACATAGATTGAGGACAACTACTGTTCGTGGTTTTTTTTTTTTTCCTCCTTCCTAATCAGAAATTAATAGTGAAGTGACAATTGGAAAGGAAGTTAATGTTTTTTAATGGTGATGGCTAAATAAAAGTTAGTTTCAGGTACTATCTAGATGTTTAAGGTGTCCTTTTTATTTAATTCTCCCAAAGTAAAGTATTTCTTGGTTCTTTTTGAACTAGAAGATGGCCAAATTTAGGTTAATTGAATCTTTAAAAAAATCTTCAAACCATATTCCTGTCTAATATGTATATGTATTTTGTAGGCTATTGCATTTGACATGTGCTTCCAATTTGTCATGGTTCTATATTGGCTGTTGTTATCAGAGACAGTGAGCTTGGGAAAAGCTAATACAGAGATTTGCCTGATTTATTGTTATTTTACACTTGTGAAAAACTAATTTTATTTGCAGAAATCTTGATTTATGAAAAGATCTAATTTTATTTGTGTAAATCTTGATTTATACATCTACCTATAGTTTGCTACACAAAAAAGGAAATGTTTTTGTTTGACATAAATTATGAATTGAGAGGACTTGTGAAGGAAAACTCTGGGAGACAAGATACTCAGAACAAAAAAAAATCCATTAGCATGGAAATAGAGAAATAATTATAGAAATTTCTTTCATAGAAATTATAATATTTTTCACTGATTTTATTATGGAAATACCTGTTTTTGCTTGAGTATGTATTTATGCTCTTTCTCCTGCAGAAAAGTTCCACTTCTTCACTTGGAAGGAAAATATAAGAAGGAAAATGTGATTTTTTTATTTTTTTTTGTTCTTGCTTTCTGTTGGAACATGCTTATAAAATGGGAAACAATTGTCTTCTATTTTCCCCTGACTTTATTAATTGAATTTTTAGAAAACATTATTTTAATATTTGATTTTTTTATACTGTTGCTGCATTTTTATTTTCATACTACATGTAACTTCCAGAAAAGTTTCTAAATTCTGCCTACAGAATGTCTATAGATTTCATATTAACAATATGCTTTTATATATACACTAAGCTGAAGATTTTATGGGAACTGCAATAGAAGGTTAAAGCTTTCAAGCATCACTACGATTTTGGGGCAGTTGCTACTTTGCAGAATGCAGTTCTTCTCGGGATTAGCTCTTTGAAAGAAAAATGAACCTAAATGGTTTCTTCTGCAATTTTTCTGCTTTTCTCAAATGGTCTTATGCGGAACTTGGTTAACACTGAGACTTAGAAACACTTAATGTAATGTGAAATTAGAGTATTTTTTTACGTGATCACAAGTTGTTTACTCAAGCACTTCATGTCACAAAGTATCAGGGAGTACTGTATCATGGTATGATTGTGACTGGGCAAGATGTATTAGTATTCCCACCCTTACCCTTGGAGAAATAGTGTTGAGTCCTACTGGGAAAACAGAACATGCTATTTTCTCAAAGGCTGATCTTTTCTGTATTCAATCTCGACTCGATTTAGAAGTTCACTCCTATTTTAGCTCTTGAATCAGAGGGATAACGTGTTCAGTGTCTGAAGCCTATTAAAAAAAAGGAAAAAAATTCCTTTTCTGCAGTACAGTAAATAAAGCTTCATTCATCTTTGGGCTAATATTATTTCTGAGACCAATTTGGGCATTTAACTGGAATTTTGTAGGGGTTTCAGTCCTCTGGTATTCATTTTTTAGGACAGCATGTGCATACATGTGATTGTGACAAGGATTGTAATGTCTGAAGCTGAAAATTATTGGGAATTGGGTGGCTAAATTGAATATTCTAAACTGAAATAATACTTCACATACTGCTGCCTTACGTTCATTAGTGTTCTCTGTTGTAGCTGACAAGAGAAAAGAAAATAACTAAGTTCTTATTCACATGGTGTTAATTGAAATTTTAACATATGGTAGGGCAAAGGTAACATCTTGCTGTAAGTTCAGATTTACTTACTTATGTCAATAAAAATACAGTTGAGTCTCCTATACCTCGGTACCGTGGGTCTTGACCCTCCTCTATGAAGTGCTCCATCTGCATTGATTGACAGCTCATTTATATGCAAATTTGCCCTGCACCCTCACACGGTGGTCCGGTGCTGTTTCAGAACTGCCCTGCTGCGTGTTGGTGTTAGCGTCAGTGCTTCCCAGTGCCCACAGCCACCCCATGCTGGGGAAAAAACCCTTTTCTGCTTGGCCAGGGACACTGGTGCGGGAAGTCCCATTGCCTCTCCTGGTCTCTCCATACTCAGGGTAGATGTGAGTGTCTCACACTAGGTAGTGTCTCATCTCAGACACTATGTCTACCCTGCGAAAGTCTGGGACACCACTTCCAACCTGAGAGTGTGTAAATATTTCATAACTGCATGCAGCTTCATTGTATGGAGCTGAGCCACTGCAGGACTGGTGTGCACCCGGCTCAACTCTGCTATGCCACGGCAGTGCGGGCGGCTGCCCTGAGCTGAGCTGAGGGAGGCGAAGCAACGGAGCCGCTGTAGCAGCTGTGCAGGTTGCTTTGCATATTGATGACTGCCTAANAGGTTGGATGATGTACTTGGTGGCATGACCTAGATATTAGGGTAGTGTGTTATAGGTAGGATGGTGTGTTGGTAGCAGGATGGCAACAGGCTAGCTAACAGGTTTGGCTAGGTTAGGTAATAGGTGATAGGTTGGATTTGATGATCTCTATGGTCACAGATTGACAGAATACTATGAAGTTGGAAGGGACCCACAAGGATCATCTAGTCCAACTCACCATGTAACACCCGTACAGAGACCGAATGCACATCCCAGAGCAGTAAACACAAACCTAGTTCCCTCACAGTCTAACAGGCCACTCTGAGCCAGAAGCGACCCACAGGATCATCCAGTTCTACACCCCCACAGCTAGACCATGTCACTAAGCTCCTCATCGAGTCTTCTCTTAAACACCTCCAGGGATGGCGACTCCACCACCTCCCTGGGCAGTCTATTCCAATGTGCAATCACTCTTTTCCAACCTTTGTGATTCTGTGATTATGCATGATTTATCCAAAAGAATGTTCTAGAGGAAATGTTGCTTTTGAAATTGTATTTTACAAGACTTTATTCTCAACTTGGATGGTGTATTTATTGTTTTGTTAAGTTACTATTTGTATTAGTGAAGTGCAGGTTACACTGAAAGTACATCTCACTGTCTTAATCATATGTCAGAAAAACAATGTGGTTAAATGCATATACTTAAAAATGACTGTGGAACTATTTAATTTTTGAATATTTTATGGTTCATGTTTCTCTATTAGATTATATTACTGTACTTGTAAATATGAAGTGGCTGGAGGATATTGTTTATTTGAATAAATGTACAGCTTTCATTAAAAGAATGGTGTGTTTTTAATACAGAGCTACTGCTTCCTGAAGTTAGCCATATGTTTTTTTTAAAAAACACTTGCTATTATTTTTGTATTTCTACTTATTTTTATAATTTGTATAGCTATGACTGAGTTGGACTAGATGATCCTTGTGGGTCCCTTCCAACTCATAATATTCTGTGATTCTGTGATATATAATAAATGGATTGTGCAGTTTGAATTTTTCATTTCCCATTTTGCTCCACATTTATGGTGCTATTCTCAACCTCCATTATGCTGGTCTGACAAACAATTCTTCCTCCTAAAGTGCCAATATATAGCTTTACCTTGTGCCATAAATATATATACAGCTGTTTGGGTTTTAGTTTAAGCCTTCATAAAGCATGATGACTGCTGCAGGAGGAGGTAAGACTCAATACAGTGTATTTCTCCCAGTATCGCGACTTCTCCTTCACGACCTCGCCCATTTGCGAAGCAATTTTGTCGCAGTCTGGCGCTGGGGATCTGCAATATTTCATACCCAGCACATGCACTCTGCTTCTGCTTTGTCGAGGGGCGGGGTTGACTCTCCCTGTGAGGTGGGACAGCCCCGCTACGGGCCCAGCTCCCCCGGGAAGCGGACAGAGGGAGGGTTTGGGGTTTCCCCTGCTCAGCCTCATGTTTACAGTCTTGCAATACTGTGCCCGGTCCCTACAGTGGAAGGGTCACGCTGCACTATGTCCCAGGCGGCCACTGAGGCCCAGTGCGGCACCGCCACAAGACATGCCATGTATTCGTATGTAAAGTGTATGTATGCACGTATAATTTATAGAATTAAAAAAAGTGTTGTGGAAGCTTTATACGTGCTGACTTTCTCAATGGCTTAATAAAATTCGAACTGCCTTCAGGGGCTCTGGACTGGGGACAGCAGGGAGTACCTGGGGGGCTGTGGGACAGGGACGGTCACTGTGGAAGGCAGAGCAGGTCCCTCAGTGTCGCTTGCCCGCCCATGTGTGCGAGCTGCAAGTGGGCAGTGCTTGTGTGCGTGTGTCTGCTACTGTTTCCATGGCTCAGGCAGGGAAGGCAATGTGGTCTGTGCCCGGGGTCTGTCTGCCGGGCGGCACACCCGGTGATGACATAGCCGCAGCGAAACTGCCTGACAAGTGAGGCAAGTGCTGTGTGCTGGGACGGGGCAGCAGTGGGATGTTCCCACACCGCTGTCACTGCACCAGGAGGAGGCTTCTGTTCCCTCACCTTCTGGGACTGTAGTGGCGGCGCTGCTTTGCTGCCTCTTCCGGCACTGGTGGATGTTAAAGGGAAAGAAACTTCAATACTGAAGCCCCTGTGCCACCACCGGCGCACGGGGTGTCTCGATGTTGCAGAGTTAAGGTTTTTCCTGCCTCTAAGAATGCTGACCAGAGCTCCAGCACCCCTTCCCCGCTGCGGTGGCAGCGCACACGGGACGGCGCGAGAAGCGGGGCTGGGCCGGGCTGGGGCGGGGGGCAGCGGCACGGGGTTTGGGCTGGGAACACACACACGGTCACAGCAGCTGCTCAGAAATGGTTCCCTTTGCTTGCTTGTGCTCAGAAAGACAAGGGGAAGGAGCAGAGAATTGTCCGCAGAGCTCCAGAGTTCCGGGGGCTGGAGCAATGGGCATGGCCTGCATGCATATTAAGGACCTGCAGTTCGTTGCGAGAATAATGTTTCGTGAGGCCTTTGGCCTGTCCCTTTCCTCGTGATGGAGGAGGTATAACTGTATATAGATGGGGGTAGGGAAATGAAAAATATCGTGGTGAGATTGAAAAGAGGAACTGAGGGGTCGAAAATTTGGTATGCAATGTTTTAGCTGCTTATCTCTTTTATTCCTTTAATTGATGTCTTGGAGATATGGTGACAATATAGTAAATCAATAGTTTTGTGTTGGAAGCAGTTTTCCTTCTTATGTGTCATTTTGTATAGCTGGTGATTTTAACAGACTGTTAAGTCTGAGGATAAAGGAGGTACTGTAGGTCAATGAGACACAGGTATGAAAATGAGGGCTGTCACAAATGTACTGAAGATCGTAATTGTGAAAATAAAGGGAAGCGACCATGACTTGAACAGTTAAATGACAAACATGTTAAAACACACTGTTTTCAATATCACCTGTTTATATTTTGCTCGTGTACCTTATTACGTGGTGTAGTTCACTGTATTAGGAATAGGGTATTCCTTAAAGGACTCCTTAAATAAATGATAGGATCACAGGATATTCTGAGTTAAAGGATCCACAAGGATCATCTAGTCCAATTCCCAAGTGAAAGCCCACATAGGAGTTGAACCCACAACTCATGACAGACTGAAAGTGATGAATGAGACACAGAGAATGAAAGGTTGAGGTGACAACAAACTGTGATCATAGATCTCAGCTCAGTATCATGTTGCTGCAGATGCCTATTTTGAAAGCAAGTACTTATAAAAATGATTGCAGGTAAATAACTTTTGTATTATATGGTACTTGCCTGTTATATGTTGTTAAGCTGTTTCAATGGTTTGGGGTTTTTTTTTGGGTAATTCACTAAAGCATTAGATGATTATTTTAATCCTGCTTGCCAAAGTACAAAAGCAATATGTAATAATTTTAAGATAATCTTTTTCATATTTATATGACTTTATCTCATTTAATAATGTGAGCAATAGAATATATAATGCATCTGTCAGGCCTATATGATTACAACACACGGGAATGTGAAGTTCTGTGTGTTTAGTTTTAGCAGATTGTTTGAATGTATCATTAGATAGCAATTAGATTGGCAGCTTTCAAAGTGCAACTGATGTATTCTTCTTGACTAACAGGCTAACAGAGCGTTATGATTCATCTAGAAAAGGATAAACCTATGTTTTAATGTGCAAAAAATGCTAATTTAGAAGAGCTTGCACAAGTTGTCAAAACCCCCACAATGAAGACTTAGCAAATCCTACTCGTCTGCAATAAAGTCCATTCTAAAGACTTCATTCAAGGGGGAAGCTACAGATGGTAAATTATGGTAGCTGTGAAATAAGTTTCCTCAGGGGCACTTGGATACCTTGTAGTTTTCATTTTTTAGCAGGGAAAGTGATGGTCAGTGTCAACAAAATGGTGCTTGGTATTTATTTTGCCTTTCTCTAGTTTCCTAGGCTCACTTATGGAATTTTTTGGGGTGTGGGGTGTTGTTTTTTGATGTGGGATTTTTTTTTCCACTCCTATGCCTAATAAAATTGGTTCCCTTCCTTGATAGAATTATTATTGTACAGCTATTGATATTTCAAAGGAAAATGATTTTTCAGATGCTTATTAAAGCTTATCACTAGCGGATAAAGGAAAAAGGTTTTATGTTAAAGCCCTATATTTTTTTATCTCAGAAGGCCGAGTTTTGCCAATTATTCTTTCTGGAATTGGAGTAGTTTTTCCCAACAGTTTCTTACTCTACTCTGAAATTTTACCTGTACAGAAGTTGTAGTATGCCGAATTGGAAGTATTGCCTCCTAGTGTGGTAGTAAGTCAGCAGGATTATGTGTAAGAATAGTGTGTTCATGTAAATCTCTAAGGGCTTTGAGACCTTGACATGTGAATGACACTGTCTGTGTATATAATGCCACAAGATGGATTGTTTTTAGTTTACTATGAAAAGGATCACTGGCTAACAGATCTGCTACTCTAGAATAGGTTAGTCTGCCAGTGTGGAGTGATGATCAGGGGTACAATAGCCAGCTGTAGAAATCTGGGATTTCTGCTTGTGGATGCCAGTAGGCCCATCCTAGGTGAAACCCTCCATATTCATAGATTTAAATATTTGACTGATTTTCATTATTCATACTGCTTCTCTAGTTTACTAGAACTGAAACTAAGTTCTTTCCTGGGTTCTTTCCATTAGGAGACCATTTGAGAACATTATGGGGAGAAAAAGAGGATGTGCAGCCTTTGGAAAAAAGGGGAGGTGAGTCAGGGTGTGTTTAAGGAAGTTGTTAAGCAGTGCAGGAGAAAAACTAGAGAGGCAAAAGCTCAGATGGAACTCAAACTAGCTCTTTATGTCAAGGACAATAAGAAATGTTTCTACAAGTACATTAACAGTAAAAAGAGAGGCTGCAACAACCTCCACTCCTTATTGGATGCAGAGGGTAATATAATAACCAAAGATGAGGAAAAGGCAGAAATACTTAATACCTAATTTGCCTCTGTTTTTAACAGTAAAACAAACTGCCCGCAGGACAACTGGACCAGCAGGGTCATGGAAGGAGTTGGGGTGCAGTATAACCCCCTTGTAATCCAAGAGGAGGTAGTCAGAGACTTGCTGAGTGGCTTGGACCCTCATAAGTCTATGGGACCAGATGGA
>WEKX01022750.1:0-16547 GCA_013390025.1 Pitta sordida | reverse complement strand
CTCCCCAGTTTAAGAAGGATGTTGAGCTGCTTGAGAGGGTCCAGAGAAGGGCAACAAGGATGTTGAAAGGACTGGAGGACAAGCCCTATTGGGAGCGGCTACAGGAACTGGGGTTGTTCAGCCTGGAGAAGAGGAGACTCAGAGGTGACCTGATGGCTGTTTACAACTACCTGAGGGGAGGTTGCAGCCAGGTGGGTGTGGATCTCTTCTCTCAGGCTGCCAGCATCAGAACGAGAGGACATGGCCTTAAGCTACGCCAGGGGAGGTTTAGACTGGATGTTAGGAAGAGGTTTTTCAGAGAGAGTGATCTCTCATTGGGATGGTCTGCCCAGGGAGGTGGTGGAGTCATCATCCCTGGAGGTGTTTAAGAGAAGACTCGAAGAGGAGTTTAGTGACATGGTCTCGATGGTGGGAGGCTTGGATGGATGGACTCTGTGGTACTAAACCCCTTGATTTAGTTCTTGAAATAATGCTTGATTTGCACTTTTTCACACCCCTCTTCGAAAACTAGTTAAATGAAATAAAATACCGCAGGGATTTTTTTGTTTTCTTTTGTGAAAATTCGTGTCAGGTGGATGTGGAGAAGACTGATAAACTGATGGCTCCCCCAAGCTGGGATCTGTCTAACCACTTTTGAAGGTACTGCTAAAAAAACCCCTAGACCACACCATTGTTAAATCAGCAGGTGAAAACCTGTGTGAAAAATTTAGTCTGTGCTTTGAACACTGGTGTTTTGCTTCAACACAGAATAAGGTAACATTAAGGGCACATCCTTGTGGTCTGCCTGCTGATTTCAGCAAAAACAGTGAGAGAAGTGTAGTATCACCTTCTCCTGCATTGAAATAGTGCTTTGTGCTCTGCTTCACTAATAATGTAGTCAGTGGAAGCCACAGAACAGATTTCTCCAAGCTTGTTTCTAGTACCTGAGATAACTAGGAATGCATATGATAGTATAAACATTATTAAAACATTGTAGCAATTTTGTAATTTTTTTTCAACTCTGATTCCATGGATACTGGCTTCTCTGCATGTGCAGTCTTCCATCTGAGGATATCAGTGATGTTTATACTTGCAGTACAAGCTGTTCAGATGTTGCATACTATCTACACTTGAAAAATGGCCAAGGTACCTAGAAGTGATAGAATTATCATTGCTGAAAGCATATTCTAGGATATGTGTAGACAGAGTAAGGTTCAGTGACAAATAATAGTCTTTTTTCTCAGTAATAGTAATATTTTGGAAGACAACAGCAGCAGCATGAGGGAAATTTGGTGGTTTGTTAAAATGCTAGCCCAGAATGGAAAAAGTGATTTCCATCTTGTGTTCCATGGAGGTATCTATGACATATGTATTTTCAATACATATTTAAATTTATTATGGATGACTAGGTAACGGAATTTGTCAATATTAAGAAAGAAAAAAGTAAAAATTGACTTGGTCCGTCTTTGCTTTTCTTGCAAAAATATATGTGAGCAGAGAGAGCATGATTGTTCTGGATTGATTTCTATATCTAAATGTATAAATGATCTGGTATTTATGAACCTGTCTATATTAATAAGTAAACCATAATAAAATGTTCCCTTAAAGAAGCTTATCTTACAAAAGACTCTCACTGAGTGTTCAAGCTGTTAGCTTCTTCATTTACATGTGGACAGAGAGAATTCTTCTTTAGCTGAAAGTAACCCAGAACCCTTTGTTTATTTGGTGTGTTCCCCCCCCCCCCCCCCCTCAAGGCGTGGGTTGGGGGGTTTGGTGTTTTTTTGNTTAAAGGCTGTGGTGTGAGATTTTGGTGTTTTGTTGTTGTTGTTGGGGGTGTATGTTTGCTCTGGAGGGGGTAGGGGGGTTGTTTGATTTTTGTTGTTGGATTTTTTTGTCTGTCTCTTGGCAGGGGTGGGGGGTGTTGTTTGCTTTTGTTGGTTTTTTTTGGTTTGGCGTTTTCACATAGGTCAGAAACATCGGCATAAATACATCATGGGAAATAGTTTCTAAAATTATTTGTTTAACCTTGAAGGAGAGTAGTTTGCCTTTGCATGCAATTGGTATTCTTCCTCTCCTGTCTGCAATTCTTCCCTCTTTCCTGATCCAAAACGAATACCAATGTGTGTGGTGACAGACAACAATTCCTCAGTACAGGTTTGCTTTTAAATAGGAAGTTAAAGATAAATAGCAGAGATTCTTTAAGGGTTTATACATATAATTTCTGTTACTTTTTAAATGTAACAAATTATGAATTGTAATCTATATGAAATTAGGTTGAGATAACTTAGCTGCACAGTAAAGAAAAAGTAAAAAGTAACATTCTGTGAGAAAGTGGTGTGGCAAGGGATATTGTCATGCTGAAAAGACAAACAGTGTAATAAAGAGCCAGGTAGAAGATAAAGTTAAGCTGAGAAGATCTGAAATAAAAAGGTGATAATTTTAATGGAGTTTGGAAAAATGTCAAGTTTGAAAAATGTGCTAATAGTTTGCAGATGTGCAGAGATTATGGAGAATTAAAAAATAGGATGACCTAGAATAAAATCAAAAGGAAAAACCTTCCAAAATACCAACTAGCTACTGTGTGTAAGGAATATGAAATTGCCATTTTTGTCTTTGCAAATCAAAAAATGCAGCCTGATAGCTAGTGTGGTTTCTGAAACAAACATTTATATCTATTAAATTAGAGGACTATCATGGAAGCCATGACTTTAGTGTGTTAAGAGAGAAGCAGGTGCAGAGAAACATTTTTCTTCCGAAAGTGACAAGATCTTAGTCAATCACAGCATCTCTTTTCTTTGAGGAAATACTATCAGGGCTACTTACAGAAAAATAAGTGCAATACTTATGAGAAAAACACAAACAAGATGTGTAAAATGTATCAAGGTGTTGAAAATTACTTGTTAAAATTCAAGAATGGTTGTTCTTGACTAGGGTTGAAACCAGAAGATAAAGAAGCAATAGTAAGTTTTGTATTTTCTTCTGGAATTTTGAATTTTGGGTAAATCTCATGCAAGTGAGACCTATGGAATGTTTGTAAGCAAACATCCCCCCCCCGCCCCAACTTCAAATGCAAATGTCTTCTCTTCTGTTCTTATTTTCTGAAATACACTTAGAACCTAAACTTATCTAGGTAGAACTCGCATAGATAATACAAGTGAGAGTACACCTGCATGTGTTCTGTGTCTGCTGAGATATTGATTATAAACACATGAACATGTGCATGGTTTTTCACATGGGTGTGTGTGGTTTTTTCTTCCTTTTTTTTTTTTGTTTAAACTCAGTCTATTTGAGGAAGATTTGTCACTTTCATTTGGAATATGAAAACTTCAGTGGCAAGTGCAACCATTTCTAAAATCCCTCTTTATATCTATCTATGGGACTGCAGAAAGTGATGGGACAAAGGGACTTTCAAGTTCATGTGTTGCTTCATGCCACACTACCAGAGTTGTATTTGGTCATCTCCGTCCAAAATCTTCTCTTTCCATTTTAGGGTCAACTACTGCAATCTAGCTTCTGACACCAATGCTTATGATGTCCTTTGTTTTTTCACTAAAACTGTATCCCACTATAAGGGTAGTGTGGGGGTATGTGAAAAGATGCTTGATCATGCAGGAGTACAGGGTCATTGTGTCTTAAATTTGCATCAGTCTTGATAGCAATCCTCAGACTGCAATTACAAATGGGGGTTTAGCTGACAAGCTGATGGGATAGCTTCTTCCAGCTGAGTTTCCTTAGGCAATAATAAGGCATTTTTTTGAGTAAGTGCTATCCAGCAATAATCATTTCATATATCTGGTGTATTTTTTTATATTAAACAATAAATTCTAAACCACATTGTCACGCCATCTGTCAGAAGCTCTTCACAATATTGGACTGAAAGAATAAGCTTTTTCAGTAGGTAACTAAAATTTGGTTCTTCTGGACTAGAAATATAGTTGAACATAAATTACTGGAAAATTCTGCTTCCAATACCAGACATTGTGGCTATACACATTGAAGCTTTCATTATTTCTCTGTGTTATAGTTCTGAGAGAAGGCAACAGAACTAGGGTGTCTGAAACAGACCTAAGAAATAAGTTGTTCTTTTACTGCAAGAATAAATTTTAAGGTACTATTTTTCACATGGATAGAAATGCCTTGTCTTGGAACATAGGACTTTTCCTATCTCCACTGAGTACTCATTTCTAGTACCAAAGGAAAAATGACAGGTCTCAGCACTGGTGCAGCCTAAGAAAGGCAGACTGTAACCCCTCACATAATTGTTTTCCATCTACAATGGAAAAAACAAACAAGCAAAAGGCCTGGTTACATTATCTGAATATTGTGTGGAGAAATTGCTGATGAAAGCAAATATCTCTGATACAATCTTAGTTAAGTACAACAGATGTATTAAGTCCAATCTCTCTCTGCATTATGAAATCACCTCTGATCATTAATGAAATCATTCGTTAAATCCTCTCCTATGAGGAAAGGCTGAGAGAATTTGGCTTCTTCAGGCTATAAAGGAGCCTGGAATGACCTTTCAGCTGTTTTCCAGAACTTGAGGGAGGGTTATAAGATAGATAGGGAAAAGCTTTTTAGCAAGATCTATTTTGATAGGATAAGAGGTGTAATGGTTTTAAGCAGGAGAGTTGATTTATGTTAGATATAAGAGAGAAGTTTCTGCAATGAGAGGGGTAATACACTGGCACAAGTTGCTCAGAGAGCTGATGAATTCCCCATCCCTGAAAACATTCAAGGTCAGGTAGGACTGACTTGTGGAAATAACGGCTCTCACAATGAGTAATTATGAGAGGGTATGTTTTGTTCCATGGAGGGATATGGGGACACCTGTCACCACAGATATGGCTGGAGTTCAGAGGCATTTACTACTTTTTATACACTTACAATGATGTAATCCTCTATACACCTGTTTCATTTTCATGACCTAACTCTGCCCCCTCCTGCTTCATATGCTAATTAGTCCTTAATTGTTCTGGGATTGTGCAGTACACTCTGGTGGTCCCTAGAGGTGGTTGAGTAGGAAGTAAGAAACCTTTTCCTTGTGTCAACTTTGGTCCATGGAGTTCTTCCAATGCTCGGGCTATAGTCCGAATCACAAAAATGGTTCTTTGCCAGCTTGGTTCCACTTTATCACACTTTAACAATGCCTCAGGTCAGCCTACAGCTTTGCCAAACAAGTGGAACTCTGAACCACACAATATTGTGCTGATGCCATAGATCACTAAAATGAAGAATGTACTGTGAGGGGAGTCTCCCTTTGTGTAAGCTTAAGCAGACCCTATATCAGGACAGGGCTCTAAGCATCCTGATCTAACTAAAAGTTTCCCTGCTTAATGTAGGGAAGATGGACTGGCTGACCTTTAAAATGTCCCTTCCGAATCAAACTATTATATGATCCAATGAAATCAAATAAGGGGAAGCTTCTTTGCTTATATCAGTCATCATTTCCCAGGAAGTATTTGTCGTAAGCTAAACTAACAGTCTCTTCCAGACTTTTTCCTAGGTTTTTTCTGTTGCTTCTTCATTTCTTTTTCTTCTGAGATTTGTGTGTTTCTCACATGCTTTCATGTACACTCTGTGCTTGAGGTCTCCGGGTAGGTTCACATTTGCCTTAAGTTTGTGGTACCAGTTATCTAGCTCTGCATGGTTGTTAGAGTTGTTAGATTCTTAACAGTAAGACCCTGTCCTAGNAAAGACTGCATGCTGGCTGTGACTCTCGGGCAACAGAGAGTGGAAGAGCTGTTGTCCCTGGGTTGAGATCTCACTTAGGAAAGGGTCATGAAAGACTTCTCCTGTCGCGAGAGAGAGATGACTTTATGAAAAGGCAGAGAGATGGTTTCCTACCCTAAAACTGGTCAGAAATGCCAACTTGCCTGTGTTTTCTCCTACCCCTGTTCCCCCTTTGTCCCCTGGAGGAATAAAGGGAGTATGAGATCTGTTGTAAGAAGAAGGAGGGGTGGGGGGAGAAGGTTGCCTTTAAAATGATGCTTCTCACATTAAGCTCTGATCTTCTTAGTTAATAAATAAATCCTTTATATTCTCCGCTTATAGCTTGCCTTGTTTTGCCTGTGATAAACTTTTTCCCGTTTTTTTTTCTGCCGGGAGAGGTTGTGGGTGAATTTCTGGCATCCAGCCAGGATCAAACCACTACAGACCCACTATGGGAGGAGATGCCTGAGACTACATAGAGCTCTGACAATTACTATTTTAAATCGAGTGAAGTTTATTCTTCTCTTATGCTACACAAAATCAGGCTTTTTGATCTTTGAACTTTTTTCAACCCTTATTTTTACTGGATATCTTCCCTGGTATACTCCTTGGGTTATGCTGCAGTGCCAGTGCAACTGGCAGTATCTTCCCTGTATGTTCTTTTTTATCAATTTTTTGTTATTTTTCTCTGTTTATGTTCTAGATTTCATTTTGTTTATGCTTTGGAAACACAATTTTTTCTGCTCTAGCCTCTATATTTAACCATAAAGAATATCTATATAATATCTCCAGGGACCCTGGTATAAATAGGATGAGTTTTAATCATCTCATAGAAAATTATTATTTTGGATAGAAATGAACCTCAGAAGAAAAATTAGGGCTCAGTTCTAGCTAGTGTCTGAGTAATGATTTTGCAGTAATCTATTGAACTACTAATACAATAGAACTACTGAGAAGTAAACTGTGACAAGTGTAGTGTCTTATAGAAGTACACTCTTTAAACGAGTATTTTTGAGTTTCACAGAGATATCACCATTGATTTGTTTCTCATAGTAGCTAAAATGTACTTACACAAAAAACAACAGTCCAAAGCAGGAAGAATTCAAATGCTAAGGAAAAGGAACAACAAAAAAATAGGGTAAAAGGCAAAGAGCTGTAGTGCTCTAAGTGTAGAAGACATACTGACAGTGAGGCCTGGTTAAAAAAATGAAAAAAAGGAGGGGTTACTTGTGTATGCTTTACTGCACTACCCCTTGCATCCGTAGTTTAGCTGGAGTCTGTGGCTATGTTGATGGTGTTTTTTTGAGGTAAACTACTTATTGTGATAAAGTCAACTATTGCTTATGGGAATCCCTCCTGTGAAGGACAGGCAGTCACTGTTACTGGCTATGTGAATAGTCATCCTCCATTACTAGTATTGTTTATACAGGTTAACAAAACCTATATTGTTTATGATTCACTGACTTGAATTCTAATCTAGGTGAAAAGGATTCATGGTGTTAACACACAAAACTTTGAATATCAATGGATTACTCCATCTGTACAATGTACACTTAAATATGAATAGGAATGAGTCACTCATACAAATATGTAATTGTTCCAAATAGGTGGCTGTGTACAGTTATGCTTGTCTGCTTCCTGCCTCTTAAACACTGGATTTCCTGAAAAAAGGCATTTTGTTAATTTGATGACTATACCTACAAAGGAACTGTTGTCAATTTTTTATTGAGCTGTTTTTGGCGAAGGATAAGTTATTACGCTTAGTCCTTTGTCAGGTACTGAAAGAATGATTGCTGCATGCATTGAGGTATATAAAAGATTTGTATTAGCAACAAAAGCAGCAAAACAGAGAATGAGGAGTTTCATGTTTGTTTTTTCTACAGAACATTAATTCTGGAAATGAACATCTACTCAGGATTCCCTGCAGCTGCAGTGCTCCCTGAGGAATAAATAAAAGCAGCATGTGAATAATTTTGTCTTCCTCCTCCCCACATGGCTATTCCTATTCTGTCTGTTGGTTTCACTGCAGAAATAATTATTTTATCAGAAAAGCCTGGAAGAGTCCAAAATGGATTAATATTTTAAACTTCTCAGACTTCTCCATGTTAGATTATCCTGTTTCATGACTTTCTTGTGTGGCAGGAACTGTTACTGCTTCTGTTAGTACAGTTCAGCCTTGATGCTGACTTGGCCTAAAGTACACTTGAAAAATAAATGTCGAGGTGAGGAGATCCTGATTTACTGCAGTGTCTTTATAAAATGTGCAATGGGATGTGTAGAAGGTAAAAGTAAGAATTTATGATTATATATATGATATAAATATAAAATTAGAAAGAGTTATGATGTTGAAGCCTTTCATTTACCTTAATTCAATAGCAACTGGTCTGTGCCATGGTAATAAAAAGAAAAATAATGGGTTAAAAGTGAGTTTCAGTCCATTGGGAGAAGACCTCAAAACATCTGTTGTTAGAGGGGCTGCATCCCTTACATTCCTCTTGCATTTGTTTGTTTTTCACCTCTTCATGGTGTGGACCCTATGTGTTCAATTATCTATTAGGAGACTGCCCCCCAAATAAGAAAAAGGTATTTAAAGCGCACTTCGTGTAATGCTGTGTTACTCAAGTGCTATTGTATGACAGTGAACTTTATAAAAATTACTAATAATAATTAATTTTTTTGCATTGAGGGGATAAAAGATAACCAAGTATAAATGAGAATATTTTTTGTTCTCTGACACAAATCAACTTTTTCATCCCCCAAACTGGTTAGGATTATTTCTTTGTGAGTTATAGAATATTATTTCTGAGGCCTACTAACATCCTGCTGCATGAGGTGTCTGATATTTTCTAAAATTACTTTATATGTACTATAGGTCCCCTAAAATCACGTTGCTTTTATAAAGAAAATTAATTCCAATATTGTCTTTGCGTTCTGAATATGATCTTACTCACTATTTTGTAGAACTTTCAGGAGGAGTTAAATTATTTTGAAAACATTTTTCTATTGTGAATTGATCCAGACACCTTTATTGCCAAGTTTAAAATATTAAAAGCAATTTTTAAATTTGTGACTGGTGTAACTACTGGCTCCTCTTGGATATCTTTCATTAAAGCACAAAGTTCTCAAAGCAATTTTTGAGTCAATGTAATTTCCTCAACACTCAACTTCTTTCACTGTTATTAACTGGCAGGGCCCGTGGCCAAAATGGTTAAAGAATTTGCTAGAATCTCATCCACTGGCACTTACTATAAATAGTACAAACTGACAGGCAAGTTTACTCAACTTATTTTGTTCTGCTGGACTCCTTAGCAGTAGTAGCTATGTAGCATAAATGACACACGGAAGTTCTGGTTAGAAATGTAGTTTTTCCTTGGCTTTGTATACCAGACAAAGATAAAGGACTGAAACGATTTTACAGATCCTAACCATTTTACATTAATGTTTCTTTCTTTTGATGGAAGTGTTTCTGGTGGGACAATTACTATATTATTCTTTTATATTGGTATGCTTATCTTGCTTAGGTTCTTATGGATGCGGGGCAGAACTGCTTTACATGAAAGCTGAGGTGTAGAGAAAGAAAACATGGAAACCTTTTCTAGGGAAGAACCTAGAAGAAGTTTCATCTTTGAGACATGGCTAAGAAACTAGTAGTGGTTCAGAAAGGGCTTGGGGGCTGATTTTGTGCTATAGCATGTGTGTGCAAAGGAACTACAGGTCATTCCATGTGAGGACTAGGGACTCTTCAAGCAGTGGAAAGGTAGATAGATTCAGCACTCATTAGAATCTCATTTGGAATCTCAGGAAGGTATCAGTATATATTTTGGTGTAAAGTTGACTGTGGAAGCTGTCAATTTCCTTTGTATATCCACCACCTGGGAGGAGGACACTGAATAAAATTAACTCTACCCCAGCAAAACCAATATAGTTGTAAATGTGATCAAGTCAGGAGAGTTCTGACAGCCCAACTTACAGAATAATTTCTGTGTTTAAGCCTAAAGGAACTTCAGTCTCAGCCTTTCTGTTGATGATCTGGAAGACCAACAGGAGCAAAACAGCTTGCCATCTTGGCAGTGAGAGAACTTGACACGTGAGTTGAAAAACTCCTATGCTAGGAAGAACAGTTAAAGCTTCTTAGACATTGATATTGTACTTGACTTCATGCTTTAGGATTTTTTAGCACTAACTGGTTGTGCCATTTGCGTATAAAGGATTCCTAGTGTGGGAGTTTGCAGTTCTCTCACAACAAACGGGAGGAGAAAGCTGGTTTTCCTCAAACTGTATTTATAATGAATGTATGCAAAGGCATAATTTTAGTTATTTCTTGGAAGATTCCAATTTCATAGTCATTTCATGACTATCCAATCATTTCATATAAGATTTTAAGCTAGCTGTTAGTAGTCTATTGTGTCACAGACCCTCTACTGAAAGTGAATGAAAGTGGAACAACTTTCAATCCTCGAACCGGTCCTGCAGTTGTAGTGGTATTCCAGGTGATGTTTAGGTATGGTGCCACTGGCTCCTCATGCCTTCATTTCTCTGTTCAGGTTTCTGTGGTGGAATTGAAATATACATTTTTAATAGGTCTCATCAAAGCTGACATGTATTTGAACAACATTTGCTCTTTGATGTCAGAGTGGCTGGAAGAGGCAAGGAAGAAGTAAAAAAAAAAGTGATTTGAAGACTATCTGCCCAGGTATTTTTTAGTAAGCAGAAATTGCAGCTCTGTGTCACAGCCGGGGAAGCATCAATAATGTTTGATAGCATTTAGCACTTCTCCATTTTAATGGTCTTCAGACCTCCCAAAACTGTGAAAGCAATCTTCTAAGATAACAAAGAATGCTTTTTACTAGATACCCAGTATAATTTTCTTCTTATCAGCCTTCCACTGTGGGAAGCATCAGCCTTTCTTAGTATTGAATTGTCACAAAACTATAATGATTAAGATAATTATTTTTTTAACCTGTTTCAATTATAAAATCTCAAGATGGAAGTAAGATTAGGTATCCAGAATAATAATGGATCTCAGAAGTTTCTCTAAAGCTTAATCTCAGCACAGAAAAATTTAGGAAGCCATGTCATCCTTGGTAGTTTATTTTCAGTAGTTCAAGTCCTGCTAATCTGAGACAATCCAAAGTAGCTGAGCTAAAGGAATTTTCCTCTCTGTAGAAATTGGAAAGAAGTGACCAAATAGTTGATGCACATATATATTGCATTTGTTGCAGTTGATTGACGGATGCTGCAGACTCCTAATTTCAGTCCCCTAAGGTCTCATTCTAGACATCTGCCTGAATCTCATTTTGGAGGGTGGGTTTGTTTGTTTGCTTGTCTATTTTGTTTTTCTTGGTGAATGGTCTCTTGGGGTGACTTTCTTTACTGTGAAAAAAGCTTCTATGTTCTGTGAAGGGAGCACAATATGATAACTTTAATTAGCTCAGTCAGTTAGAGCATGGGGCTAATAATGCCAAGGTGGCAGGTTCAATCCCAGTATAGGCTGTTTACTTAAGAGTTGGACTTGTTCATCCTTGTGGGTTCCTTCCAGTTCAGAATATTCTGTGATCGCGATAATTCTGAGAACTGTCAGCAGAACTCATATGACTTGTTTTCCTAGGAATTAATTTTAAAACTGAGAATAAAACAAAGGAAATACTAAAAGTGCATATTTGATTTTAGTTTTTGCCAAGCACATTTTCTGCTATGTGGTAAAACGAGTATATGTGTGTATAAGCATGTGCACTGCTGTGTATATATATACTTGTGCATATAAATCAAATAAGTGTATATATAAACCAAAAATACTTTTATTACTTGATATAGGCTTTTAGTCAAATCCTGCTGGTTAAAGGAGAAGTAAAAATATAATCTGAATAGGTGATTTATGCTACTCACGAGAGTCAGAAGTGCTGAGTTTAGATGCACTGTAGGATACCTATTTAAAAAATAATTGGTCCCTACATAGATAATAGACTTGACTCTTATCTTTCACTTAAAATCATGCTTTATTTCTATTAGTGTGTGGTGGCATCCAGGATGCAAATTCCAGGGAAAAACAATGAGGCTGGTAATACAGTGAATCCCCAGTGCATCACGATCTTTCCTTTGCGACCCCGCCCATTGTGCAGCAATTTTTTCTCAGTCCGGAGTCCGCGAGGTTCCCCAGAGCACGCATGCACTGTGCCTCTGCTTTGCTGAGGGGTGGTGCTGGCTCTCCCTGTGAGACAGAATGGGCCCGCCCCCTGGGGGGGCATGCAGGGAGGGCGCCCAGTTTCTCCGGCTAAGCCTGATGTTTAGAACCCCGCGGGAGCCCAAGATGCCATGCCGGCACGCTGTGGGCACGCGCATTGGGGTCGGGGTGGGGCAGTCGTGGCACGGGATTTGGGCTGTGGGAGCATGGCTGCAGCAGCCCAGAAAAGCCAACAGATTCTTGGGGCAGGGGGGGGGGTCTCCTGAGTCAGAGAGGGGTCAGAAATGGTTCCCTTTGCCGCCCTGTGTTGACAGTCTGAAGGGAGAGGCAGAAAATGGTCCACAGTGCTCTGGAGGGCTGGGGGGTGGAGCAATGGGCGTGGCCTTCATGCATATTAACGACCTGCACTTCTTTGCGAGTTTGGCTGTCTGCGAGACCCCTGGGCCGTCCCCTTTCTCGTGAACGAGGGGGTTTAACTGTATCTATCTTAAATACAACTATAGATAGTTGGTTAATTCAGTTGATGTAAAAATGGTTAAAAGTTGTTATTCCTCTTCATTATTAAAGAAAGTAGCAGGCAGTATTTCTAGCATCAAAGATTTAGGGACTTTTGAGTTATGTACGTGACAGGCACTTCTTAATAGTCTCATAAAACATAATGTCATTGCTATTCCTCTTGCAATATTGGGATTCTGCTTTCAGTGTGCAGATGATTAGTAAACGGAATCAAGCAAGTAATAAAAGCCCAATTAAATGGCTCATTCAACTCCTGGGCTTATAGAGGATGGTGGATGTGTAAGTCTGGCTGCTAAATAGAGCCTGCACTGCATAGTGAGTGAAATCTTCAGGTGCAGACTACAAAGTACCAAAAACTAGAGGTATCATCTGACCATGGAATAAAGGTGCAAACTCATTTAACTTCCTATTTTTTTTAATGTAACTGTAATCACAAAACAGTTTTAGAACTAGATTTAGGACTTTCCACTGTGTGAAAAGAGACAAAAAGAGCAATACAATCTGGAAACATGTAGTTAATAAGGTTGCCCTTCTACCTTTCTTGTTAGAGCTGTGTCTTTTTTCCTTCTCTACCTTCTAGACTTTTCCAGTCTACATCTGAATAAGTAATTGAAATTAATCTAGGTACCTTGAGAATGACATCTCTCATGCTAAAAAGAAGAAAGGTAGATTCTGAAAGAAGTGACTATTAACTTAGGTCTTTGCATGTAAAGAGTGATTTTTGTACTCTGAATAGGAAGTACTTCAAGTAGGACAGTGCCAGCTACCCTGGCTGAGTGGAAAAGGGTTTTTTCCCAGTGCAGGGTGGCTGCAGGCACCAGGAAGAGCCCACACAAACACCAACACACAGCAGGGCAGAAGGATAATGAGAGAAATGAAGATTTTGAGTAGAAGTTGCTATTAAAAAAAAGTGTCTGCAGAGCAAACAATGAAACTATGTAACTATGTCACAGCATTTCTTGCAGTGGGGCTACTATGGACAGGCTTCTCCTGAAATGTTAGTATGTAAAATAAAATTTACATGACATTAAGCCAAGAATGGTAATGACTTCTTAAATAGGCAAAAAACTCCTACTACAGAATCCTATACAGAATCACTGTTCAGCTTTTTAAAATATTTGCGTAGAGTGTTTGAGATCGAGATGGTACAGAAGTGTCCATCCATTTGAGAACCTGAAAAATAAAATTAGTGGATAAATTGGTTAATCTATTTTCGTCATCCATCAAATTTAAAAAAGCAAAGTAAAATGTGCAACATCTGATTGATCTGATTTTCTGTTTTTTAAGCATTTTGTAAACTCTTCTTCATCTACCTACTAAGTAATTTCTAGCCCTATTAGAGTGTTGGGGGATAGTTCGATAGAAGGATCTGGAAATAAGTGGGCTTTAAGCTGGGGTCAAATATGTATTTGTAAGATCCTGTAATATTTTATGCCTAAACTGGTTAGTCTCTGTACTTTCTCCCTACAAATTTGTTCAGTTGCAGCACACATTTGAAAAACTCTCTTTCACTACTGGATAAAACCCACTTCGCATATCGGGAAAGCTAAGATGTTTTTTGGGAATGGGAAAGTCAGGGCTCAGAGCCATTTGAGAACCTCAGTGGGTGGTTAAAATATGATATGTAGATATCACTGAAACATCAGAGGAGAAATTAAGGCACACAGTGACTGAAAGGAGGAGCAGGGTGAATCAGCCTTTTCTGAAGACAGAGGAGGAAATTATAGAAGCGTCTAGTCTGTAAAAGAGATTGTAGAGATTGCTTTGATTAAAAGAGGAGCTGGAGAATACTTTGTTCACAACTTTTTCATAGAGTTAAATAGGATTTATATTATTCATCAATGATGGTGTTACAGTTAAATCACAAGGGTGTTTTCTGTAGTTCTTTTCTCATCGTTAGTAATTAGACTGATATTTGCCTGTCGATGTAACTCATCTTCTCACTAATTAGCATTCTGGTGTGATTTGTTAACTATAGCTGAAGAAGTATAACTGTATGTGAGTCATCCCAAAATGCAACTCAGAAAGCAGGTCTACATCACAGTTTAACCTGGTTGCAGAGAAACCAAGTTAGTTCAGAAAGAATAGGTTTTAGTGACTAAGACTCTATTAGTTCAGTCCATTTTAATAGAAATCAGAGGCAAGGCTTTACTGATTTCAACTGGGTAACCTTTGAAAGTCTATGGAGTACATAGAAATCTTAACTTAGACATTAGGATCCTTTTTGTTTTATGAGTAATTTACTACAGCGATGAATTTCCAGTAGGACTATCGGTATTAAGTGTGCATTTCATTACTATGAATATTCATGGGATATCAGAGGAATCTGAAATAGGTCTGGTCTGTTTCTTTTCTTGTTTGAACCTTCCTTGAGATAGAGATGTTGTTGTTTTGTATTTTCAGTTCAGTTTATGACAAGCCTATACTACTTCCTCTGTCAAACTATTTGTAACCCATTTTTTTAAATGTTTAGAATTTCCTTCAGAATAAACAGTCTTCAGAGACAACTTCTGTAAGAGTTGAGGTGCATGTGATCTGTTATATTCGTGCATGTGCTACCCCATAATATTTTGCTGTGTTCTCTGGCGAGAGGGCTGAGAATGCAGATTTGGTAATGGACTGTTGAAGATAGCAGCGGGAATAATAGTGGAGATAAACAAATGTCAAAAATTTTACATAAACTATAAACTTTTCTGCTGCTTAATTGTCGAAATCTGAGCCTCTTACCCTTTGGGAGCAAGTGCTTTTATTTTTTTATCCAGTTGTCACAAAATATTCTGGCTGTTGACATATCTGGGTGTGCAGCAAAGCCAATGAGGTCCAGTTGCCAGGGTAAAAGAAAGAACAAGGGAGGGAGTCAAGTATCTTTGACTGATTGTGAGGTCTTATATTTATATCTTACACCAAGATCTGTGTCTGTAATGCTACGTTTCCACTTCTGTGGAAGACAAATGTGACTTAAAAATAGGAGTAGATATTCCAAAACTAAGCAGCTTTTTAGCAACAATTAGCCTTTTTCTATGCAACAACAAAATTTCCATTTAGCCATTTCCAGTTAGCCGTTGTGTCAGAAGGCCACTGATCAGAAAGGAAGTAACAATTTGATGTTATCTGTGTCATTAAAGAGGACTCTGAAAATGAGAGGTCTAACAGGATGTTGACTTCAACATAGAAGAGTGATGAATTTTGTGTCTCCTGTAGAACCCTCATTCTATCTAACCCGTGTTTCTATTCTTCCACTTGAAACAAGATGGAGGAATCTTTTCAATACAAATAGAAGAGGTAGTGCAGCATTTTGGGCAACAAGGAGTATTTTCTTTGAACTGTGACATGGTTTTCAGAGTGTTCTAATGGAACTGGGTAATAACAAACATAAAATTACTTATTCTGCAAAGAACATTAGGAGGAAGTTCTTTACAAAGAGAGTGATTTGGCATGGGAACAGGCTACCCAGGTGGTAGTGGAGTCACAGTCCCTGGAGGCATTTAAGAAAAGACTGGATGTGGCACTGAGTGCCATGGTCTAGCTTAGAAGATCGTGTTGGATCAAAGACTGGCCTTGATAGAGGAGCTTTAAATGATTATGTGAGTGTCTTTCCTTTCAAACTTTCCTCATAGATCAGGTTTTTTGGGTCTTATTGTCCTCACTGGTGTACTGATTTGGTGGTTTTGGTGGGTGGGTTGTGTTTTTTTTTCTTCTCATTTGTTCACAACTTAACAGGTTATTCTGAGTTGGAAGGGACCCACAGGATCATCTAGTCCAACTCCCAAGCGAATGTCCTCCCTCCAACTAGACCATGTCACTAATCTCCTCATCAAGTCTTATCTTGAACACCTCCAGGAATGGCAATTCCACCGCTTCCTTCGGCAGACCATTCCAATGAGAGACTACTCTCTCTGTGAAAAACCGATTCCTAACATCCAGCCTAAACCTCCCCTGGCGTAGCTTAAGGCCGTGTCCTCTCCTTCTGGTGTCATCAGCCTGAGAGAAGATTCACACCCACCTAGCTGCAGCCTCCCCTCAGGTAGTTGTANGTCTTGTGTGCTATTACGCAGCAGCTGCAAAACAACCACAACATTGGAACTAGTCAGCATGGATTTCAGAAAGGCTGGTCATGCCTGACTAACCTGATCTTTTACGATCCAGTGACTCGGCTGGT
>WEKX01022749.1:237425-247601 GCA_013390025.1 Pitta sordida | reverse complement strand
TCAGAGTAATTCCACAGGTATTACGAGTGCTAAAATATAAATCAGTCAACTCTTTCACTGTTGATCATGTTAGCTGCAAATGCACTTACTTTCTAATGCCACATTTACTTGAACAGTGGGGGAATGCTAACATATCCAAGAGAAAGAACAGTAATTTTTCTAAACAGTTCAGTGTCAAATTGGTCCCTGGGAGGGGTCAGAGGATTAAGTGATGGGAATAACAGCAAGATGAATGAATTTCTCAAGAAGAGATGCAAAACCAAATATTAGGTCAGGATAAACTTTCTGTAAATGGTTATGCATTCCTGTTGATACTAAAAAATATTAACAATGAAAACTACTCAACTGCCAAAATTGCTTAATTAACTCAAATTTTCATGCATGTTTTCAGTGGAATTTTATTTCAAATATCATGCAGGCTTTATAAACTTTGTGGCATCTGGAATATTCTGCAGAATTCCAGTGTTTCCTATTTCTAATGGCCTTTGAATTTAATCTAGAAAGCATGTCTTTGCAATTCATTCTGGAACAAAGGTTCCACCTTAATGGTATTTTGCAATACACAACTGTGCAATAGCATTTCATTTTCACTTATGGAGCTGGCCATCAGATACTACATGATCCCCCTCCCATACAATTCAATACTTTCGCCACAATGTAAACCTAAAACCCTTTCCAAAAGCACCATGGAAAAGATGAAAATTATTTTTAAAATGAGCTATTAGCCATTTCCTCATGATTTTTTTCCCATTTCTTCACTATTAATAATTGTTGACTATTTCTTTCCTTTGATCAGTCATTCGTATATTGCCTTTTAAAATGCTTTCTTATCCAAAACATCCATTATTACTGCATGAATCAAAGAAGCAGTGATATAGCAGTAAATTTTAGCCATGTGTCCTGCTTGTTTTAAGAAACTCAAAGGTATATGCAGAATATGTGGAACATTTCTTACTTACTTTCTTTTCTGACTGACTGACTGACTTAGATCATGTAGGGTATGCTCATGAAATACCCGATAAGGCGACACAGAAAAGGACAATTTAATGACAACTCATGTTGTCATGTTACCATGGCTAATGTAGTCACAGCTTTAAATTTGAAATCATTCCCCATGTGACATTCTGTGAAATAATGCGCGATCAGAACATAGTTTTTGTAGTTCACTATTTTATGGCATTTTTTCCTGGCTTTATATTTATTCTTAAGTACTAAATCACAAATTTAAGATTGAGTAGTATAAAACAAAGGAACTGGCTTTGTCCTGATTGTGACTTATAAACTTGAGATGCCATCAAATCAAATGTGACTCTTTAAAGATTTGTCAGGAAAAAGATACTATCCTTTATTTACATTTATTTTCTAGAAAACTGCAAAATATTAGCAGCTCAATTTCCTTGTATTTGACCTCCAAAAGATTACAAACTCAAGAACTTCAGTAATCAACTTTGTCAGAGACATAGCTGGATAAAGCACCCAACAGGGGTAAAAATTATCAAATCATTATCATTACCAAAATTATCTTGCACTGTATAACCTTAGTGGATTATATATTAGAATGATAATGCTGAGAATGACAAAAATCAGAGTGTATGGAAGACGAACAGGACATGAATCTAAAGAAATTACTCAGAGAACCTTCAGAGAGCAGATGTGCAAAGGGATAGAGGGTTACTAACTTTCACATCTACTAGGCTAAAATGTAATTTCTATCTAATTTTCACGTACACAAAATTATGTGGCTTAAAGCCACTTCTACAGAATTGCTGGAAAACTGATCTTAATTTATCATTTGAACTACTAAACATGAGGTACTGCTGTCTATATTGTTATGTTGGAATTGACTTGCTTTATTAAATATTTCTGTGAAAAAGGGGCAACTTTATAGGGGTGTCGTACACTAGATTCTAATTATTTTGTCATGATTTTTTTAGTCACTAAAGTACAAATGTAATGCATGAGAAACATGCTGCAGAATTTTTTGCATTAGTCTGCTAAAAAAATATGCAACAAAATTTTCACAGCTGCCACTCAAACAAATATTAACCTGACCTCAAAAGATTTAAGTTAAAGACAGAGGTACATGTGAACCTATATGCTTTTGGGTTATCTTGTATCAGCCATAGTTTTTGGTTCAGGTCAGACCATCAATCACTGGCAGAAGGTATTTTTACCCTTTAAATTAAGGATAACTGTTTTAATTGTTGCTGAGTTGAATATTCAGGAAACTTTTAGATATGCAACTTCAATTTCGTAATTTTTTACATATGCAACTTTGATTTTGGAAAGAGATTTTTATTTTAGTTTCTGTGAAGTCAAGTAGTTTGATCAGCACTAATTAAAATGCAGTAGGATATTCTTTTAAACCAACTGTCAATTAGGTCAGATTTTGCACACACAATAAAATGAAGCCCCAGCTGGAAAAGAAAGAAAATACAAAGAGAGAAAGAGAGATGGAAAGGAAAAAGATGGGGATGAGAGGACAAATCAATCAGATCTGGTGTTACCAGCCAGCAGAAGTTTTAAAAATATCTGACCAACAAGTGAAATTGTACATTTACTCGGAGAGAGCATCCTTTGACACTGGCTTCTATGTGATCTCTCAGCTCCTCCAGCTTTCAATGGAGCTATATGTAAACAACAAAAAATGAATTGAAAAAGTAACCCGTTCTCTTGTCTTTTTTGTCTTCATTCTTCTTTTGGTTCTGTGTTTTATTTTGTTTTTAATACATCTTGGTATAATACATTTCTCACTGCTTCTGCCAAAACATTTCAAGACATCAAAGTGCTTTGAACAACACGGACATACAAGCTCAGGAAACTTGGAATCTGGAAGCAGGGTATCTTTGCTTAACATGGCTCTTTTTCACTACAGGGAAAAAAAGGTGAAAAAACAAGGGAACTATAATTCTAAAGCTACTGAATCTCTGTCACATTGTCATGTATTTGCTTAATAATTGCTGGTTTATTGGTAAGGCTGTGTCTAAAATTTATTTCCATAAAGAGTAATTTTTAGAGGTAAATTTTAATGTTTGGGAACCTCAATTAGGATTCCCCATTTTCTGTACAGAAGATTTTCCTCCATGTGAATTCAGCTGTCCTGAATGTCTCCCACTGAAACACTGCCTCATTCATGTACAGTGCTCATCCACATAACAATAAAATCCTCTTCTGAAATCACAAGATGAAAAGATAAAGCCTCACAGACAGTGAGGAATGCTACAGATGCCTCTAGCTAGAACTTGTATAAACAAGCAGCAACTGGCTTCTTTTTCAATGCTGAGATCAATTTATATGGTGGCATTCTGGAAAGAGGTGCATATTTAATCCTTCCCCTCCCCTTCTTTGTTCTCAGTGAAATAACATTTTCACAAAAGCCAGCTGTAGAACAGTGTTGGGGGACAGAGAGGATGGCTTGTCCTGGAAAAAACGCAATATACTCACATACAAAACCAAAGATAAAAACCCAAGAAGGCGGGAAATACAAGGAGAATGCAGAAGAAAAAAAAATAGTGCTTGGGTAAGTGCTAAAAGGGAATAAAGTAGGAAAAAGTGAAAAATTTGATAGGTGAAACAGAGAGGGACTCTTGAGAAGGAACCTAACAAAATGGCTTAAACTGCATATGATCAGTCTCTTTGTTCTAAATAACGGTGGTACTGGTTCAAATATCTGACTGTTCTTTTAAGTGATCTAAATATTTTGGTATGTTTACACAAACATTAAAAGGCAGAAGATACTAATTATCAGCAAAACAACGGCTCCATTCTTGCCAGACCCGTGAATCCCTCTCTCATTTCATCTTTACTCTGATATTTTGTTCTGATTTAAAGGCTACATATAGCACATATTCAACTATCTTGCAATGGTGTTTTGCAGAATTAAATGCAAAATGTGTGAACACTATAGAAGTTTAATTATATTTCAAGATGGGAAGCAGTAGTTTGAAGATGAGTAAGTCACTTCTCTACATAACAGGCAGTTACAAGACAACAAAGAACACAGATGTGAGAAGTGGTTTAATCATGATCACCAAATTACAGGCACTTCAAGACAGTTGTTACTATCTCGTATTTCTAGTGATAGCCAAAGCTACCTAACTGGCAGCCTGTCTTCAGTAGGTTGTTCTATGTGTAGCACAGAAACAAACAAAATGTGACCCACAGCAATAAGAATACTGAAATAAAAATGATGGGATGGTGAGAAATGAAAAAGCCCCTTCCCTCCCTCCCCTCACCTCCCCCTTCAAAAGGAAAAGTGTAGGCTATAGAAGAAAACTTGCAAAATAAATGTTAGAAACATATTTACTTTGAGGGATCCAACTCTACTAGCAACTCCTTTGCTTTCATCCGGCCGTCTAATTTGCTACAATGGGGGAAGATGGGTAAAAAAGACAGAAGAATAAAGAAAAAGTGAACTTAAAAAAATTTCCACACAATCAGTTAGCAGTACATGCAAGACATCAATTTGACTCTCTGAGACACCTCTAGAGGACAAAGACACAGACTCTAATTTCTGGAATAAATGACACTTTAACATGGCATTTTAAACTTGCTTTGCAGATCACTTTTATCAATTAATATATTACCAATCTGGCACATATGTTGCATGCTGAATTCACTAACATTTTTGAAAGAATACATGTTATTTATCTGATTTGAATATTAAGAATAATGAAGTTCTAAAACTCTAACCGAAATAAAAAACACCCTATACCTTCTACAAATCATATCATAAGAGTATGCTATAACTGGAAGACTGCAAGTGTCATGACTGATACTTGACAGAATGCAATACAGATTCCTGTTGACCCAGGCCTGGAGATTTTAGCCACTGCTATGAAGATTCCCAGTTTAAAATTATGCTGCCCAACCAGAAAATTTTAATGCCAGACCAACATTAGATTTTTATTTTAAATATTTAAATATACCACATATGTAACCTCCAACACCTCCTACCTTATTAATTTTCCTTCATTATATACATTTTTCCTATATGATACAGAGGATTGTCGAAACAAATGAGGTAGCTGCTCCAAAGGCTTCATAGTGTTAGAAGCATGTGAAATAAAACAGTTATTTACAGGAAAAGTTCTTTTCAGAATTGCTGAATCTGGTAAAAACGCCACTTTTACTGACAAATTGAACTTGTGTTGTTTTATTTGAAGTAGAGAAGATGACAATAAAAAATACTTTAGCAATATCCTTCTAAGTATGATTCAATACAGAATTGAAAATTTTTATCACTTGATGATTGTTTCACAGCTTAAGTAAAACAAAATACTGATATGGACCCTTTCAAACCACACTATTTTTTCTTTAAGAAATCTCATCAAGCAAGAAGCCAAAGGCTAAATGAACCATGAAAATTTGACTACAGTTTATGCTCTCTGGAGCATACTAGCACACAAGTTAAATTGTTCTGTTTCTTTTTACCTGACACATGCAAAATGTAGAAATTCCTACTCAAAAAGAAGTCAGCTGAATGTGTTTTTTTAACTTGAACTCGATTCTCAAGAAAACAATGCAACTCTCAAGCTAAACACCCACATTACTGTTATCATTGGATTCCAAGTACATCTCTAGTCAATTCCAGTATACTGACCAAGAAGAAACATAAAACGTTTTTACATAAAACGTGTCTCTTTTAGAAGACAGATTCAACTAAAATATATGCAGCTGTAATCTAGTCACTATGTATTTTGTAATTTAGGTGTTAAAAAAAGGAACTCTCAATTGGGAAAAATTCCTTTATCTCAAAAGAAAACATCAGGACTTAGAGCAAAGATGTGTTCCTCAATATTCTAGTTGAGATACTGCCAGTACTAGACAGTAAGTCATAATCCAGTAGAACCCAAATTCATCCTACCAATTTGAAACTTTTTGCAAAAATATTTAGTTTTGTTTTGAAAAATGAGAAATTGGAAAAAACAAATGCTTATAATATCACATAATGATATGGAACCAGGTCATTAAGAAAAATGTTACATAAATCAGAAACTTGAAGAGAAGTTGTAAGTGGCAGCAATATGCATTGGACTCCAGGAAAAAATGTTTTTTTGTATCACTCACTAATATGGGAATTGTGGCTACTCGAATTGTGCTGAAGGCATAGGATGGTGTTAGATGGTGAGTTGGACTAGATGATCCTTGTGGGTCCCTTCCAACTCATAATATTCTGTGATTCTGTGATTCAGTCAGAAGTCAGACTAGAGATATTACAGGTGCGTATAACAGATATTATTTAATTTTTCTTTCTTCAAAATATATAGAGAAATACATACACAATGTGTACGTCGCAACCAATGAAGTTATAAATGCTTGGATATATAAATTACAAGGATATAACCTAAGGTCAATTCTTGTTTTACATCCATGGTACAGTTAATATACATGACAACATGTTTTCTACAGGAACCTTGTAGAGTGCAACTTGAATGCTTCTCAAGGAACGAATCAGACTTATACGAGTATTGCACAAATTATACTACATCTGCTCTAGGAATTAAATAGGGTATTACCCAGAAGGCAAGGGAGAGTAGGAATAAAAAGACATATTACAGCAAATACTACAGACAGAAATTCAGGTATATCCTTATCTTTCTCTGGTGAACTCCTGCATGATGATCTAGAAGCTGCTTGATAAAGCACTAATTCAGAAAATAGCACAGATTATACATTCCTTGTTTTTCAGAAAGTCAGCTAGACAGAAGAACCCCATCACAGATGAACGCTTGTAGATGTAAAGATTACAATGAAAGATGTGTAAGTGTTCTAAATCAATGGTATTTATACCACAACACAAGATAAATAAGTGGATTAAGAGATGAGGCAGGAGCAACACCAAGTAGAATTGGCAAAATGTTACCTGAAAGACATGAGGGTTTCGAAACACTCTGAAGGTGGTGAATGAAGATACTCAACATAATGAAGAAGGAAAGCTGCTGTGTACGGAACATTCCAGGAAACTAGCAGGGTATAATGCACCGACAGATATAATATAAATAAGATAAATGCATTATATTTACATCCTTAGCAGTTAATAACTAAAAATTAGCCACAGGTGTCCCCTGAAGAACAAGGTGTGGTTGTAGGTGGAGTAGAATGAGACAGTGGAAGAACACCGAGGAAGTAGGAAAAACAGAACTAAAGAGCAAGCAAAGAGGAATGCTCAAATATGCTTAATGGACTTGTTAGAAGATGAGTGAATAGAAAATGTTTTCTAAGTCTCATATATGGTTTCATTATTATTCCTCTACCTTCTACCTAATAGAGCACCTTTTCATCATCATCCTTGATTTTACTCTAGAAAAAAGAATTGAAAAGACCTAACTTTAAATATATACCTAAACTAGCAGTTATATTTGTCTAAAGAAAGAACAGCTCTGAACAACTAGCTAATCCAAGACTCTGCTATTGGATTCATTTAAAGGAAGAATTCCACAACAGGAGAAATAGCCTCAAACATTTAACACGATCCATTTTAGACACCTTCCCCCTGCTGATAATACACTCTGTTTGTGCTACTCAAAAGTTTCCCTGCTTACAGTCTGAAAAAGAAATTGGAATTTTGCAATACCTAAAGCTTTCAGAAATGTTTTCCCACCCACATTCACCAAAAAGCAAAATCTCTGTCAAACTTTTTTTCCACAATTCTAGTCAATACATGCATGGTTCATAATGACAACACCTTTTTGATACACAGTCGGGTCTCCTATGCCATGGTAGTGCGGGTCTTCCCCATTGTGCAAGAAGCCCGCCTTCCGCGTTGATTGACAGCTCGTTAATATGCAAATTTCCCCTGCACCCTTACACGGCTCCAGGCACTCTGGCGTTGTTTCGGCACTGCCCTGCTGTGTGTTGGTGTTTGTGTCGGTGTTTCCCAGCGCCCATGGCCACCCCAAGCCGGGAAAAATCCCTTTTCCATTTGGCTGGGAACACTGGTGCGGGGTAGCTGCCTGTGCTGCTGTCCCGGTGTCTCTCCAGGTGGGTAGACCTGGTCTCTCCATACTTGGGGTAGATGACTATGTCTTGGAGAGTCATTTGAGAAAGTCTCAGATAGCATGTCTAACCTGAGAGTGTGTAAATCTTTCATAACTGCATGAAGCCTCCTCTATTGGAGTGAGGCAGGCACCTGGCTGTGCCCAGAGTGGAGCCACTGCTGCGTCCGGCCGGGCTGGGAGCCGGGCAGCCGCCGCCAGCCCCAGCCGGGCCAGGAGCTGGTGGCTGTGCGGGTTGATCTGCACAGTCATGACTGCCTAACTGAATATTCACACGTGCCAGGTCGCGCATGTGCAGTTGTGAAAAGAGGCCTGATTCATCACTCAAAAATCTTGCCGCTAAGATGTGAAACTGCAATATGGGGGGTGTGAAGTGGAAGAGGGCTGACTGTAATCAATTTACTTAATCCTGAAATTGAATAAGTGCAACACTCACAATGGAAACTCTTCACAGCAGCAGTTTGATAGCCAGGAATACTGATACAGGAATCGTGGTAATCAAAAGTAAGAGGCATCCAAAACAAGCTCAGATTATTTGCTGTACATGTAAGAGAAACGTAACTGTTTTCCCACTTGATTACTACTGCAGAGAGCAACACTGAACAGTGAGTAAAGACGAAATATGGAAGAAAAACAATGGGATAAGTCTCTAGCTCAGCTTAAAGAGACGTTCTGCGGTTCAGTGAAAAGGTAGGTTGATGCATAAAAGGAAATCAAAGTTTTAAATGTTAAAACTTTCACCCTGCACAGCCGCTGCTGGCCCACGCTACTGCAGACAGCCCCGACGAGAGTGGGGGGTGAACCCTGGCTGCTCCCTGCCCGGGATTGGGTGGCTGGGTCAGTGCTGCCAGAAAAGCTCTGCCCGGGGCTGTTACATTCCCAGAAAAAGAAACCCCAAACAAAGCAGCCCCTTTGAACAGCAGGGACTGTCCCAGCCTGTTCAGCTGTTGCTCCCATCGCACAGCACCAGGGTTTCCACGGCGCCGCTCTGGCCAGCACCAAACTCATTCCCCAAGCCTCCCCCAGAATCCCACTCTGGAGATGCGTGCTGCCTCTGCCGTGTTTGAACACAAGAGACACACATATTTCCTCACATTTAAATATCCTGAAGAGTTCAATTGTAAAAGAGCAGCAGAAGAGCTGGTAAGGATACTAGAAAAGGTCGTATCCACTAAAGCCATAGGAAACTATTATAGCAATGAGAGGACCTTGGAAGATGAAACTAAGGTGGAAAGATCTGGGATTCAATTTGCTTTGTGGAAGCTTAAGACAATATGACCTTTACGTGCCTAAATACTAACAATAACCTGGGAAGTGACCAAGGTCAATCTTTGTCCATATCACAGTGCTGTTGAGTGAAACCACTGTACAAGGAGGCTGCCTAGAAAACTTCATAAAGCAAACAAAGAACAATGCCAATGCATATGAACTCTTTGCTCAAAGGCACTCCTCACATTTTGAAAAACTATTTATAAAAGAAAAAAAGCAAACTTAATAAATAAACTGCAATGAATGGTGCAAATTTGAAAGTAGCCAACAGCTGGTTTGAAATCTTCCCAAATCTGTCGCCATTTCTTACACAATGAATTCCATAATTCTACTGTAGGATATTCAAGGAGGAGGCCCTGTTTCCAATACAGTCATTAAGAGAAATACATTCCAAATGTGTTTTGAATGACTCATCTTAAGGATCCCTAATTCGTCATAGCCTTTTTCACAGAATCACAGAATCAGTAAGGTTGGAAAAGACCTTAGAGATTATCGAGTCCAACCTATCACCTATTACCTAATCTAGCCAAACCTGTTACCTAACCCGTTGCCATCCTGCTACCAACACACCATCCTACCTATAACACACTACCCTAATATCTAGGTCATGCCACCAAGTACATCATCCAACCCTTTCTTAAACACCTCTAGGGACGGTGACTCCACCACCTCTTTGGGCAGCCCATTCCACTGAGAGATCACCCTCTCTGTGAAAAAGTTCCTTCTAATGTCAAGTCTAAATCTCCCCTGACCCAGTTTAAGACTGTGTCCTCTTGTTCTATCACTTGTAGCCAGAGTGAAGAGACCGACACCCAGCTGGCTACACCTCCCTTTCAGGTAGTTGTAGAGAGCAATAAGGTCTCCCCTCAGTCTCCTCTTCTCCAGACTGAACAACCCCAGCTCTCTCAAT
>WEKX01022749.1:193034-237273 GCA_013390025.1 Pitta sordida | reverse complement strand
CACCTGATCATAGAAGGAAATTAGATTGGTCAGGCAAGACCTTCCTTTCCTGAAGCCATGCTGACTAGGTCTGATCTCCTTACCCTCCTGGAGGTGGGACATAATTTTCCTTAAGATGACTTGCTCCATAATTTTGCCTGGCACCGAGGTCAGGCTAACAGGTCTATAATTTCCTGGGTCCTCCCTCCTACCCTTCTTATGGATAGGTATCACATTGGCCAACTTCCAATCTTTTGGGACCTCCCCAGTAAGCCAAGACCTCTGATAGATGACTGAGAGAGGCTTAGCAAGCTCATCTGCCAGCTCTCTCAATACTCTAGGATGTAACCCATCAGGTCCCATGGACTTATGAGGGTCTAGATGTACTAGTATGTCCCTTACATCTTCCTCCTGTATTAAAGAGGGGTGGGAGGAAAAAAAATACATTCTTACAGTCTCCACTATTGCTAGTTTAAATGAAAAGTGATGTACTGAAATGTATGCAGGTTTCAGTAAATATAAATATCAATAAATGCTTACATAAATTCTTGTCCAATAGTATGCAATGATAGTGTGAAAGGGATCAGAAATAGAAATACCACTTCCTTTCCTTTCAAACAAGAAACATACTGTTGAAACCTAATTGAAGAAATTAAGTTCACAGGTTCACAGGTTATTCTGAGTTAGAAGGGACCCACAGGATCATCTAGTCCAACTCCCAAGAGAACGCCCACCCAGGGATCTGACCCACAAGCGTGGAACCATGGGCGCCACGCTCCATCCATCCAAGCCTCCCACCAACTAGACCATGTTCTACTCTATTCAGAAATACTTCTTTTAAAGAGATAATACATATTTTGCTTCTAAAAATGAAACTAAAGATATTAAAGATAAATTTTGCGTGTAATAAAAATGGGGATTCATTTGGATCCTTGTCAGTACTATTAATCATCAGAACATATTCTATCACCTAATCTTGAAGCAAGTGTGAATGAAATACCTTCATGGTCATACAATTTTGAACTTGCATTTTAGCATGTCATCTGAATTTTGTCATAGTTTGTTCTGCTACAGCTTAGTAATTTCACAACAGCAGAAATTTAGCAAAAATTAAATACTACTTTCTTACATAATCTCTTCAAGAAGCAAACAGAATGAATAAAACTGATTGCTGATGTTCAAAATGGGACAATTCCCTAAAGGACTATAATGTCCTCTTCCTTTTCCTCTTGTACAAAATTAAAAGAGGGAGAACAATCTTTGATTAATATTTTACTAAACAAAAAGTGGCGCAACTAAATAAAATTTTTCTCAAACACAGGCAATGCAGTTGGCCCATACTAAATACTCCTTTCAGATCCAGGATACAAAACTGGAAAAGCATTCTCCTAAGCCTTACAACATTTTATTTACAAAACAAGGAGCTTCAAACATCTAGTGTGAGAAAGGAGGTAATTAGAGGGGTAAGCAGAAAAAGAAGTTTAATTTAATAGGATGAACTGTATTAACCGATGATTATTTTTCATTTCATGTACTCTGTCATTTATTGCACTCAGAACAGATAGAGTAGGACCACACCAAAGAAGTAGAGCAAGACTGACTTAGCGCATGCATCTTTTATTTATTTTTTATAAACAATCATCCTGAGGAATAGAGAGCTGCAGTACAAAATCCTGGAAAATCAAGATGATATAAGTACCTACTTGCAAATGAAGCTCCCAAATTCTGCTAGCAACTATTGAGATTAAGTCCTAAAAGAAAATGTCTTCTCTCTCTTGGAAAAACAAAATAGATGAATGACTACATTCACACTTGATGAATTGCTGTACTGACCTACAGATGCAAGGGTAACTTGACTCTGAGAACTAGCTTTTGTAAAAAAGAAAAGCTTGGGTTAAATATATACCAGAAACAAGACCTTGATATGAAAGAATTATTACAAAAAAATTCTCAAAATTGAGATAAGTTTGTATCTCCCTGTCCTGTAGAAGGTACCTTGTAAGTGCCATGCAAAACTACATGATGACACACACATATTCTAGAGTAAGTGGTCTATATGAGCCTTTCACTGGATCAACTTGTTTTTAGATAAATAACTTTAGGACAAACTAACTTTTTTTTAGATAAACTAACTTTTTGGGTAGTTGTTTTATCTCATAAGAACAAGAATGACTTCGCAGTACTATAATGACTTTGCATACTATAATGAAATTGCATGATTACTTAACTACATGAAAATAGATTTGCTGTAAAAGGAGAAGTATTTTTAATATGGATTAAACAAATCCAGAGTGAAGAGGTAGTCAATTCAAACAAGCCTGATCTTGCAAAATACACTTTTCTGTATCAACGGATAAAATTCTAGCCACCAAGGGCTACAAATTACATTTGTCATCAGCCTTTTGCAGAAGTACCACTAACTTTGACTTTAGTTCACAGCACTTCAGGCAACTTCTGGAGACACCTAATCAGTAAGATAAAACAATCTAAAATGGTTTACTGAGCAAAACAAAGAACTGAACCACTGAGAGATAATGTTTGAATGATAAAAAGCAGATTTAGATAAAGAGAACAGTGAGAAATCTCACATATTCAAAAGGTGGATCCAGATGGAGATACAAATACTATCCCCTTAACTGTAACCTCCTAAAGAGTATAAAAGGCACATTCAACACTGACTTAAAGGATACTGGCATAAGAAGGATGCTACAGAAGTTGTGTATGATGTTGTAGCTGGTGGCCCACATCCTCTGTATCATTTCAGGCAATCCTGACCAGACCAGGTGGGTACAAACATAAGGATGCTGAACAGACTACTGAATGCATGTATCTTTGTACTCTTGAGTACATAGTTATGAAGGGCTGAGTGAAAAACTTCCGCTTTTAAAACTAATTGTTGGCACTGAACTTTGCTTCATCATCATTAAATTACTTACTCTAATAAAAAAGAAATAACTAGAAGAAGATTGTTGCTTATCCTTACAGCTACTTTTTAAAAAAGGGATTATTTTATCAAAAAGAACACAGCAGTAAGTGATGTGGACTATTTATTATGTCAAGAGTCAGTGAAGGAACAGAAGCAAGCCTGCCCATACCTAACTGTTGATTAAGATTAGTTTAATGTATATATGGACTAAGACACTACAGAAGAGCAGGAGAAAACCAAATTCACACAAACAGAATATATGACTATATGAGAATTCAGCTTACAGTTTTACTCTTGAAACCATTTGTCATAAAGAAACAACATTAAGTCAACTGGCCTTGGTAATAGGAACAAGATAAGAAGAATGAATGGAGATGGGAAGCCAATATTCCTTCAAGAGGCCAAATCCAGCAAGACATCAAAATAATCACAAGGCACCAACTAACTCAGTAAGCATTGGTGACAAGACCAGAACTGGATATATTGAAAAGAGAGCTTGCAAACAATTTTGCAGAGGTGCACATACAGTATTTTCTAATTGAAGACACCGGATGAAAGACAAGTGTAACTACACTGCTGTTAGGAAAAAAAAAAATCATCGAACAACCCCCCAAAAGCCTGTGTTACATCAGAATTCAAATCAAAGACCTGTTTTGGATAGGAACTGAAAAGGTGTCGATAATTAAACTAATGTGCGATGCACATCTTTTCCTTTTCTTAAAGAAATGACACTGAAGTTATCAGAATTTGAAAAAAAAAAACACTTGGCCTTTGAAAACAGTGTAGTAAGAAATGAAAACTCTTGCTCTCAAGGCTAATTGAAAAAAATATTTCAAGGAGGAACTGACAGGTTGATGCAGCATAAGCATACAGAGATTAGAACCCATGCAATGTGTGTGTGAGCCAGGATGTATGTACTGAAAGATTATTCTCTTCTGAAGGAATACACATGTAGAATATTTACAATGTGAAAAAAATGATTACAGTTAAACCCCCTCGTTCACGAGGAAGGGGACAGCCCAGGGGTCTTGCAGAAAGCCAAACTCGCAAAGAAGTGCAGGTCGTTAATACGCATACAGGCCACGCCCATTGCTCCACCCCCCGGCACTCCAGAGCGCTGCGGACCATTTTCTGCCTCTCTCTTCGGACTGTCAACACAGGGGGGCAAAGGGAACTGATTCTGAGGCCCCTCTGACTCAGAAGACCACCCCACCCCACCCCTCTGAGAATCTGTTGGCTTTTCCGGGCTCCTGCGGCTGTGCTCCCACAGCCCAAATCCCACGTCGCGGCTCCCCCACCTCGACGCGCGTGCCCACGGCGTCCCGGCATGGCATCTCGGGCCACCAGGGCTGCTGCGGGGCTGGGGGCTGCTGTGGGGCTGGGGGCTGCTGCGGGGCTCTAAACGCCAGGCTTAGCCGGAGAAACTGCGCGCCTTCCCTGCGTACCCTCCCCGGAGGGCGGGCCCATCCCGCCTCACAGGGACAGCCAGCACCGCCCCTCGGCAAAGCAGAGGCACAGCACATGCATGCTCTGGGGAAGCTCGCGGACCCCAGAAGCCGGACTGCGAAAAAATCGCTTCACAAATGGGCGGGGTCGTAAAGGAGAGATCGCGATGCAACAGGGATTCACTGTATTTCCATTGAAATACAGTTATACCTCCTCCATCGCGAGGAAAGGAGAAGTCGCGATACAGAGAGGATTCACTGTACTGAGAAACTTTTTTCTGACATACTTGGAAGTTTCACTGGACTCAGGAAAAGAATGAAGTTCTGTAGCTTAATAATATACCAGCTGGTTACTAAGGAAGAGAAAGGCAGGGATATTTTGCACATTAGAGCTTCTTTGTATGATTCAGTATAAAAAGGTCTCAAAAGTAGCTGATTCCATTAATGCAAGAATTATTCTGGATGCTCTGGATGTGATGCCAATTCCCAACTACTCCAACATCCTTCTTTACATCTGCTAGAAACAGTTCTTCAGTATAAGTAACAAACGGGAACTGGATTTGATGTGGCTATACGATTTAATACTAACTCCAGTTATCAATAAATATTGTATTACCTGAAACCCAGATGTTCAATAAATAAAGCGAAGTCAAGTAAGTACTTCCACTGAAATTCAATGTTGAGGTTGCACTTGAAACCAGTCTTTACTCTTGCTCTCCAGAGACTCGTTGATGGGTCTATTTTGGTACTGACAAAAAATCCCCCAAAGCCTACCCATGTAGTTTTCAACCTTCCTACAAAGTGAATCTTCCAAGTTTAGAAAGGATTTCAGTAACTCTGCTTTTATTATTTATGACGCATTTGAGTTTTTTTTGATATACAGTCATCCCTCGATTATCACGGAGCTGTGCCCCTCCACCCTGCCCCACAAAGCCCTCGCCCTTCAAACATAGCCAGCTCATTAATATGCAAATCAGCCCAACCCATCCCACCACCCTCTTCTGCCGTGGTGCACTACAGCAGTGTGTGGGCTCTGCCCTGCTCCACACAGTACAAAGTGACAGGAGGCTCCCAGCACCTGTAGGCACGCTGCACTGGGAAAAATGCCCACTTCCCTTCACCGCTTGCCCATGTGTGTTGTTGCTGGAACCTGCCCGTCCCACTGTCCCTGGTGTGCGTCCCACTAGAGGGAGACCCAGCTGCCCTGCTGTGTCCACTGGGCCCGGGCACGATGGCTGCCACCATGCCAGGGCCGGAGAACATTGCCTGACCCCTCCAGTTATCAGGTAGTACTCACTGCAGTTCCTGGGTTTAGATGCTATTTTTTTTAAACCAGAGCAAGGCAGCAAGTGCCAAGTGCAGCATGAGCTGTGTTTAAACATGCAAGCATAGGGGGCAGCAGTCACTGCCTCACCACCATGGTAATGGTGCTGCCGAGGGCATGCTGGCCGAGCAGCGTCCCACTCCTGGTGCTGGGGGACAAGCTCCATGCTGCGCAAAGGGACATGGCCAGTGGATGCTCCCAGTGCAGAGCCACGGTTATGGGGGAGCCGGGCATCCTCCAGGAATTTTAGGTGGCTCCCTACTTTCCCAGGCTGGGCGGCCCTGGGGCACAAGACAGCCTTCTGAGGGGGCAGGACACACACTGCTGCCACATGAGCACGTTTAAACAAAGCTCAAGGCAGCGTCATTGGGTTCTTAGCTCACTTTCTGCAGGAAGTTTGTTCACTTGAGGCTTGAGTTTATTACTTTAAGTTCAGTGCTGCAGTCCCAAACCTCTCCCACAGCCAGAGGAAAGATGGTGGGTCCCCAACAGCACAGCACAGGTGGGCCTGCAGGCGCTAGGAATTGCTGACACACAGTGGGGCAGAGTCGACACACCACCATAGCGTGCTGGGGCTGAGGGGGGCGGCCTAGCAGGTGGGACTAATTTGCATATTAATGAGCTGGCTAACTTTGCTTATTCATGACTGTCAGCTGGAGCATGCGTAGCTGCAAATGCACCGTAAAGCAGAGTGCTGTCTTCGGGGACAAGTAACTCCACAAAAAAGTGAACCCACGAGAGAAGAACCGTGAAGTAGAGACGGTTCACTGTACCAAGCACACCAACCTGCTTCTTTCTTAGTTACAAAGCCTCAATATCGAAGCTGTAGTATATTGTTAACTAACAACCAGGGTTCGTACCAAAACGTAAACGTAAAAGAAGACTTTCCAGGGTTCAAGTATCCACATGTTTTGCTAGGACAATACATTTTAAACAATGAGGGGGAAAGGCAATGATTATATGAAAATATTCTAGTATCTTAATTAGTAATTGATTTGAAAACCACTGCTGCACTGCACTGAGGAGAACCCAAATGCAGTAGACTGACTGTAGTAAGCAAGATTCCTCATCTTGAGGCAACTCTGGCTACTTTCTACTCCAATATGCATTCTTTCAGCATGTCTTTAACTAAATACAGTGATCCTTCGCATAGTCGTGGTCCATAATTTGTGGGATCCCATACTCGCTGTTGATTTTCCAGCGAGTTGCCGGACCTGGTGCATGCGCAGAATGTACTGTGACTCCAGCTGGCTCAGCCCCCAGCCCCGCCACTCATGCTGGCAAGCACAGCTGGCCCCACTCCACCCCCCTGCGACCGCTTGCAGGGCGAGCACAGCGGGCCCTGTCCCTGGTCCCCCCCCCCGCCGCTCGCAGGATCCGGAACTCGCCACTCAGCTGGCGTTCGGGGCCACGGCTCGCCGACTGGTGCTTGGGGCCGTGGCTCGCCCCTCGTCCCCCGCCTGCACCGGCGGAGCACAGCCAGACAACTGAGACAAGCCCCGCTCTCTGGACCATCCTCCAGACCTTATTAGGGGAGGGGGCGTTGCTATGGGCATTGCATACTCGACTACGTGGCGGGTTCGCTATCTTTGCGGATTTCACGACTCGCGTGAAGCGGACAAGACCCAACAGCCTGCGAGTAACAGGGGATCACTGTATAAGTTTCTGTAATCCTGAAATGTGCATTAAATAAAATTTAGAGAAAATTAAACCCAGAAATAATAATGAAAACTTTGGAATTTTTAGCAGGATCAAGCATCTAACTATGCCTGTCTGTACTTTTTACAAGAAAAAACAAGAGACCCTTACAGTGCTCGTACTGTGATTTCTACATAGATGCCGACAATTTAAAATGTCCTTTGCACTTTTCCATGCTCCTCAGCCATATCACAGCTAAACAATTGAACTTAAGCAAGTTCCTATGTAGAAAATACTTCAGCACTTGCAAATGTAATAAATAAAAAGGAAACAAATTTCACTTGGAAATTTAGTGTATGCATTCAGACTTTAAACTATATTCAGGTACTAGCCATATTGCTTTCACCTTGGTGACCACCTTAAGAAGAAATAGTAAGAATCAAGATGAAAAAAAAAATTACACACAGGATCACAGGATATTCTGAGTTGGAAGGGACCCACAAGGATCATCTAGTCCAATTCCCAAGCAAATGCTCACACAGGGATCAAATCCACAACCCTGGAGCCATGGGCACCACGCTCCATCCATCTGAGCCTGCCATCATCTAAGCCATGCCACTCAGTTCCCTACCCAGTCTTTTCTTAAACATCTCTGGTGATGGCGACTCCACCACCTCCCTGGGCAGACCATTCCAATGAGAGATCACTCCCTCTGTGAAAAAGCTCTTCCTAACATCCAGTCTAAACCTCCCTGGCGCAGCTTAATGCCATGTCCTCTTGTTCTGGTGCTGACAGCCTGAGAGAAGAGTTTTACACCCACCCAACTGCAACCTCCCTTCAGGTAGCTGTAAACAGCAATGAGGTCACGTCTGAGCCTCCTCCTCTCCAGGCTGAACAACCCCAGCTCCTGCAGTCACTACCCATAGGGCTTGTTCTCCAGTCCTTTCACCATCCTTGCCGCCCTTCTCTGGATCCTCTCAAGCAGTTCAACATCTTTCTTAAAGTGGGGAGACCAGAACCGGACACAGTACACACTGAAATGTACACAAAATATCTACGCTATGGGTAAAACTACAGCTTGTGAAAACATGTCTTGAACAGCATCTTAGTATTAACTAAGAATTTCCAGTAAGCAGCCTGATCTCTCTTCTACTGAAAAATACTGAACATTTCCAATGAAAAATTAGTAACGATAATTCACAAAAACATCTCCCCAACTCCACCTGCTCCCATCTTCTAATGTTATTACTTCAAATAGCAGTTGTATACTGAAAGTCACAACACTAGGTTGAAAACATAAATCATAGTTAGATTTAGCATATATTTGTAGCTGATTTCACTGTATGGATGTCAAGGTACACATTAAATATTAAAGCTGTGGTTCATGACAGGTTTTCCAAGCATCATCTTTCATTGGAAGCAAGCATGAGAAATGACTGAAATAATACGGTATTTTTTGTCACAGAAATAACTCTCATCAGCCTTCTATTTTTTGAAAAAAGTAATGTATTTTTTCTAGGCTATTTAATTTCAGAAATTCTTTGCAACTGAAACTTTTACATAAATTACAAGTGTCGTATTTTTTACATTGGGAATATTAAGTCTTTAGGTGAATGATAAAGACAACAATTCTTCAAAGGAGACAGAAAGTTACAGAAAGTGATCTACTCACAGAATTAAATGTACTGTGCTACAAAGAAGGTGAGGATGGATGGAGCAACGAACAGATGAGATGACCTGTGATTGGACTGCCTTGTTGGGTGGTTCCAGGCTCTTCAGGAGGGACAGGTAGGGCAGAAGAAGCAGAGGGGTGGCAGTGTATGTAACAGAACAGTTAGAATGTTTGTAGCTCACAGCCAGCAATGGCACAGTTGAGAGCCTCTGGGTAAGAATTAAGGGGTAAAAAAGTAATGGTGATGTCACTGTGGGAGTCTGCTATAGACCTCCCAGCCACGGAAAGGGACCTGGGGGTCCTGGTCTGTGGCAAGTTGAATATGAGTCAGCAGTGCCCTGGCAGCCAGAAGAGTCAACCATGTCCTGGAGGGCATCAAGCAAAGCATCGCCAGCCTGTCAAGGGAGGGGATTGTCCCGCTCTGCTGTACTCTGGGGCAACCTCACCTTGAATATCGTGGCAATTTGGGGCCCACAATATAAAGAAGACATAAAGCTGTTACAGAGTATCCAAAGGAGAACAATGAAGATAGTGAAGGGCATTGAGAAGAAGCCATATGAGGAGTGACAGAGGTCACTTGATCTGTTCAGCTTGGAGAAGAGGAGACTGAGGGGAGACCTCATTGCAGTTACAACTTTCTTGTGAGGGGAAGAGGGCAGACACTGATCTCTTCTCTGTAGTAACCAGTGACAGGACCAGAGGGAATGGGCTGAGGTTATGTCAGGGGAGGTTTAGGTTGGATACTAGAAAAAGGTTCTTCACCCAGAAGAAGAAGGCTCCCCACGGAAGTGGTCACAGCATCAAGTGTGGCACTTAAAGAAGTGTTTCGTTGATAGTCTCAGGCACATTGTGTGACTCTTGGGGACAGTCCTGTGCAAGGCCAGAAGCTGGACTTGATGATCCTTGTAGGCCCCTTCCAACTTGGAATATTCTGGGATTCTGTGACCATTTTGTTAAGATTTGAAAATTTCTGAAATGTAACCTTGCATGCTCATTTTAGCTGTAAGAGAGTCTATAGACTTTTCTTACATAGGAGTCAAAAGCTATCTATCACAAGGGTTTTGTTAGATTCAGTGTAACTAAAAAATGGATAGTTAGGGAAGGGAGAGAAAACTAGCAAGTACAGAGAGACTTCTTCTTAAGCAGAGTATAAGGAGTGATCCAAGATGGAAAAATACACTCTCATTCTAAAAGTACTACTACAAGTTCTTTATGATGCTTCAGAATAACATTGAAAGAAATTTTGCACATTGAAGTGGAAGAACTAAATGCCAGTGAGACTGATGATCTTGTGAAGTTAAATACTTTGAACACATCTTGTCACTGAAATGAATTCCTGGTGATAATTTAAAACCAGTCCTTGGTTTTCTAAATCTGCTTCATTTGACTTCAACACACAACTTTGCCAAAAATTAAATATTGATTACATCATGTATATAGAGAAGCAAAGACTTCAAATTGAAACTCTAATTTTCTTTTATAACAATAGCATCTCCCTAAGAGTAGAACAAAACTAGAAATTTGAGATAATGACTCAGTCATTTGCTCTGGATATATTCTTTTAAGTTATCTGAAGTTACAGATCTAAAAAAAAACAACCAAAGACTCAACATTAATAAAAATATATTAAAAAATATAAAAGCACACTAAGTAGCATATTGCTTTAGTGTATGAAAAGAATATTGCATGTTACTTGATGAAAATGCCAACCACCCCCACAAAAAAGTAGTAAGATCTTAGAATCTGTGCACCTACAGGAAATGACAAGAGAAACTTGCAAGCCATACTGCATCATCCTAAACTTTTGTCATGTGAGCATTCAGCAAACTCATCTAACCTTGTTAAGAAAACAGTAACATTTTGAAAAGATCAAAACTATATTGTAGAAGACAAAAATGTCTGTCAGAATCACTATCAACTTTATAGTTGAATGACCAAAAAAGGTAGGACTGCTAGTATAATTTCCTTCCGAGTAAAACTTAGCATCTATAGGTGAATCCATTCACTAAAAATATGGTTTAGATGCTCTTTGAACAGTGGTCAATTTTGTTTGAAACTCAAATAGGAATTAGAGAACAAGAAAGGTATTCTACAAAGATTTATTAAAAGCTAACAAAAGCCAGTTTGCTTAGTTTAGGGGACATATCTAATGATACACAGAGTAATCCCAATGGCAATTTGTCTTCAGAAATTCTGACCTCTTCAGAGAATACAGTGAAAAATGTAATTGCTTGTTTTACCAGAAAATTGTTTTTGAAGACTGATTGAAATATCCAGGTTCAAACTCAATAATCATAATTTACTACTTTGTTAGAAACAGAATTTTTCAGAAAATGTGGATGATAAAGCGTAAACAGTAAAGCAAATTTAAAATAAATGTATTTTGTCTACATGACCTGTTTTTATATATAAACAACTCTAGGTTTTCAAAAATATGATTGTGAAAAGGTAAAGGCTTCTCCTAAAATATCAAACAGGAGTATTAGTAGTGAGTTCCCCCTTACCTTCTCTCCAATATCTTCATATATTAGTAACCTGCTACTTACATTTATTTAACAGAGGTGCTCCCATCATTGCAGAAGCTTGGTTTTTCATCTGACACACACATAACTTTCTGCTATTCAGCAAATTCAGTAAGAGATATGTAAGAGTTTATGTATACTTAGAACAAAAATACACCAAAATGGTACAACAAAATAAACTGGAATATGCAGCTGACATCTGTTTCATGTCATATATACATGTTTTGGAGCCCTGAAATGAGTTCCTAAACCAGCAAATGAGAATATTGAAAAGATACACACTTGTGGATTAAAGACGAAAAAAAGAAACACCCTAGATTCAACTGGATGCTGAAGTACAGTTTACCTTTGTTTTCATTACTGTGTGGATCAAGAGGACCAGTGTAAACTTAGTTCATTTTGCATTATTAGAAAGTCAAGATCCAGAAGAAAAAACACAAGTGAAGACATGTAGACATATTTATAACCTTGAAGAATATGAATGAACTGCATTTCTTGAAAAATTCAGATGATGTTTGAGAACTTGAGGGTACTGAAAAGGGTTGAATAAAAAGATAATGGGTAGTTTCTTTGGTTTTTTTGAAGTCTAACGTAAAATGAACAAAGAACTCTCCAAGTGGCAAAGAAGCTTATACTTTCAGGCAAAATCCAGCCTCTAGGTAATAGGAACAGATGGCACCACCTTTTAAGTTTATTTTCCAGTTGTGTTTTTCTTGATGTTTGCCTGTATCAGCTTGTACCACCCAACCTTTGAAAGACATCACAGAAAATCTAGACTACCTAGATGTAGCATGACAATTCCTTTTATAAAAGTGGTGTGTTCTCAAACAGTTTGGAAAAAATCTGATTTTGTAATAATACATGAAAAACAGATCTCAACATCAAATACCAAAGCATGAACCAATTATAAAATGAGATAAGCTCAACTAATTTCCCACACAGTTTCAGATTTTTAGTCTATTTCAAAGTTTGTGTAAATTCCTTCTGTTTTTTCAAAACTTGCAAAGACAGTCTAGAGGAGTACATTCTGCTTCATAACAGATAAGGTTTACTCCTTCCAATTGTGATAAACTCACTGAAAACATATAGGCTTCATCTGGAGCTATTTCTCAGCAGAGCTGTCTCTTATTTATGCCTGTTACTGTTCTCCTTTGGTTTTCTTTGGACACTCTTGTTTTGTCAACAGGCATAAAACTCAGTGAACTTTATCTGTTTTGTATTGCTTTTCTACTCTGGGTTTTTATTTTTAAACAATCAGACAAGACAGAATCTTTTAGAAATTGAAGGAGGTGCATGCAGATAGAATTCATCGAACAATCTTAAGAAAAGCAGATTATATAATGAAGCTCAAGTTTGCTTTCTGTAAGAGTAATCTTGATTTTGATTTGAGTACTGCAAGAAACAATCCCATAGGTTAAACGAAAATATTTCTATGGGTGGTTGCCAATAAGTCTTGTTTGCTGATACAAAAGAATGGGACACCAGGAAACAAGAATTAGCAGATGCTGGCAATTGTTTTAGCAAGCAAAATAATCTTCAAAGATAATTAATTAGATAAGGAAGAATTTTATTACTTGCCATCTGCTACTGGTCTATCACTATGTCAGCATCTGCTGCCACAGAAAGAAAGACCTTTGTGATGTGAACGCGAATTCAGACAGTTTTCTTCTGCTGAAAAGAATTCTACTGAAGGTAAACATTACAGGCCTTGCCACTGGTCAATTTGCTTAGATTTTTATGTATGTTATTTAAAGTTTGATAAAAAGAGAAGATAATAGAGTTCACCTCAGTGATTAAATTGTATAGAGTAATCAGTAAGAACTGAATAATAATCTCACAAGGTTGGCATTAAAACTTTCTATTCAATTTAGGCTGATATTTGTTTCAAATGTCAGGCAGCAAATATCTAAGCTTGCACAAAGCCAGTTGGTTTGAAAGTGTCTTACACTGAACAATAATAAAGTGGGGCACAGATCTGCCCCAGCCCAGGCTAGAAATTTGTACACATATTTTGTTGACAAAATACTACTTGCTCAATGTTTTTACTCAGTGGCAGGATAATCTATGTTCCTGGGGATGATAAAGAATATTAAATAGATGCAAGGTGCTAACAGTTTCATATTCATGATATTGTAAGAGATAACATGAAACTTCAGTAACCATAAGGTGTTAGTGGACCCACATATTAAATTGTGCAACAGTATACACAGAACAAGCTATACTCTCTTGGATTTATCTATTACACAGAATGACACAACCCTTGCATGCGAACCAACCTTGTTCAGCAGAGGCAATACCTTAACCTGACAGATTATATAGCTGAGCATGGAGCTTGCAAGGTATGAATGTACTTACTTTTGGTGTTGGGCAGGATGCAGTGGAGAGACGAGAGGTGGCCTGGGCACGAGGAGATTCTGAAGGAGTAGTACTGAGGGAGGCTGTATCACGTGGCAGAACTTGAACACCACGAGAAATGATGGAATCTGGAATCTTAAAAAGAAGAAAGATGCATTAATAGTAAAAAAATAAATTACATGTAAAACTTACTCGAAACCTTACATCAAAAACTTAGGAATACCCCACTTCTCAGTTGGCATACCTCCTCATACTCAGTGCTTGGTAGTGGTTAATGGCATGTTCTAATTTCAGTAACAAATTCCTTTGTTTGTAGCATTGTAGCATTGAAGTAGCATAGAACATACTATTTGCCCTGAAAAATCTATGAATCAGACATATTGTAACAGGAAATAACAGGACACTAATGGTTTCACTCTTAAACCTCTGTTTCAAACCCAACAATGATCAACAGTGACTTCTGCCATGGCATGAAGGGAGGCACACTTTCCATTCTCTAACTAGGGAATAATATTCTGAAAAGAAAACCATTTGCTAGCAGTGACTGAAATCCTCTAAAGAAATGTCATGCAGTGAGAAAATTTCTCATAAGAAATGTCATACTGTGCGTAAATACTCATTATTCCACAATGACTTTATTTCAGCTACAAAAACGCTCTGTGCAAGGTTTGTGCTTCAAAAGCTACAGGCCTTTCTGGAGGGAGTAAAGGCAAAGGCACTAGAAACCACCATTCAAAGCCAACACCTGCTTTAAAATACATTATGAGGGGAAAAATTGAAATTCAGTCTTTCCCCTCCCCCCTCACATAATATATTAGAGGGGCAGTTAGGAAAGTGCATCCCCCTTGATGAATGACTGGCAAATTGGTAAAAATGGATGAGAAGGCAGCTGAGGCACTCAACAAGTTTTGCCCAGGTGTCACTGGCAACCTCTTTTCCCACACTTTTTGAGTGGATGGGCCTTAAGCCAGGGACTAGGGGAGCAAACATGGATGGACTGTTATGTGGATGACAAATTAGTTGGATGGTTGCATCCAGAGGGTAGTGGTCCATGGCACAATGTCCTGATGGACATCAGGGATAAGTGGTGTCCTACACTCGGACCAGCACTATTTAAGGTCTTTATCAATGACACACACAATGGGTTTGAGTGCACCCTCAGCAAATTAGCAGACAACACCAAGCTGAGTGGTGCAGTTGACACCCCTGAAGGACAGGATTCCATATAGAGGGACCTGGACAAGCACGAGAAGTGGGGCCATGGGAATCTCATGAGGTTTAATAAGACCAAGTGCAAGGTGCTGCACCTGGGTAAGGGCAACCCTCAATATCAACACAGGCTGAGGGATGAACAGATCAAGAGCAGCCTTGTTGAGAAGGACTTGGGGATGCTACTGGATGAAAGGTCAGACATGAGCCAGCACTGTGCACCTGCAGTCCAGAAAGCCAAATGTGTCCTGGGTTGCATCAAAAGCAGCATGGCCAGCAGGTTGAATGAGGGCATTTTCCCCCTCTACTCTGTCCTTGTCAGATCCCACCTGTGTCCAGCTCTAGGGTCCTCAGCACAGAAAGATATGAACATGTCGGAGAGAGTCCAGAGGAGGGCCACGAAAATGATCAGTGAGTTCAGACTGTTTTGCCCGGAGAAAAGAAGGCTCCAGGGAGACCTTATTGTAGCCTTTCAGTACTTGAAGGGGGAATAAGAAAAATGAGGACAAGCTTTTTAGCAGGGCTTGTTGTGATAGGACAAGAGGTAAACTAAACCAGAATATACTTTGACAAGACATAAGGAAGAAATTTTTTACAACAATAGTGGTGAAACACTGGAACAGGTTGCCCAGAAGTGGTAGACACCTGATGCCTGGAAACATTCAAGGTCAGGTTGGATAGGGCTCTGAGCAACTCAATGTAGCTGAAGATGTCCCTGTCCATTGCAGGGGTTTGGTTGAAATGGCCTTTAAAGTTTCTTCCAAGCCATTCTATGATTCTATTTCTAAACTAGAATTACCACAACTTACGACAATGAGAAGGCATTCTTATTTTCAGTTATAAAAGTGAACCTATCAGTATTTTTTATATTCTGTCCCTCCTGTTCAGTTTTAACAAAAAAAGATGAAGGAATGATTTTGAGAATAAAAATGTTCTTAGCTGTAATATACTGAATCCTAGAAAGTTTGTGGTTTTTCTATTACTGCAATATTTGGACCCAGTCACGCAGCTATCACAGCAGCTTTATCATTGACTAGATTAGTATTTTAACATAATTACTTATTCATTTAGTGTAAAATGTTAGGACATACAAATGATAAATATCTTAGATAGGAGAAGTGATGTCTAACATCAATTCTACAACACAAAATGCATCAGATTCTACTATAACACACTCTTTACAAAGGCTTATTCTGATTTTGTTTTCATTATTCATTATTGTAACTCCTTCATTTTTCAGAGGCAGCAATTCTACAAGACCATTTTGCTCTTACTTCCTTCAGTTCACTCTTCTATCACAATCAACCAGAAAGTGTAGACATTCAGATCTTTGAAGGAATATACACACATATCTGAAGACGTTTCTCCTCATTAAGAATTTCTTAGTTCAGCCTGATGTACAAGTTCCAAGTGTACCACCAAAAGAACCACTGTGTTTGGCAGAAATGGCACTAGCAGACAATAAAAGGAAACAAAAAATGGAAATCCAGTGGCAACCCAAATCACTAAAGTTGGGCATTTCCAGACAGGATTGTTTTTCACTCAGTCTGCATATTGCCATTTTGAGCATTCTTGCTTAGTAAAACTTTAGGGCAAACAGATGTCATTGGAAAGCATCTGCTTCCAGGAACAAGCTTGAATCCTAGCTTGTAGTATGTGTTCCATTCTTACAACACTAAGAGAGTTTCAGTGCTTGTCTCAATGTAATCAAATGACCAGTCTTAGTACTCATGTAATTAAATACAGTAATACCTCAACCTTCATGAGAAACGGGTCTTGTCAGGGTCTCGCAAACTGCCTAACTCGCAAAAACATGCATGTCATTAATATGCATACAGGCCACGCCCATTGTTCCACCCCCAGCCAAGCAGGAGTGCTGGGGAGCATTTTCCGCTCCTCCCCACGGGCTCTCCCAGCACAGGGGAGCAAAGGGAAGCATTTCAGATTAGATTATTGTTTTGAGTTGGAAGGGACCCACAAGGATCATCGAGTCCAACTCTTAAACCACACCACTGCCTACCCGTCGGAAATCGAACCCTGGTCTCCCGCATGGCAGGCGGGGACACTCACCACTGTACTAAAGTGGATTTCACTATGCCAAGCTCACCCTGGGGCTGCGGGGGGCACAGGCTCAGTGGCTGCATGGCCTGTGGCCCCAGGGGTGCAGCGGCTGCTCGCCCCAGGACCAAGGTGGAATGGGGGCTTGGCAGCTACTCGCCCTGTGGCCCTGGAGGAGGCTGCAGTCCGCTGGGGAGGACCCCTGTGTCTATGGGCTTGGGTTGGCACGAGTCCATGCTGCCAGTGCTCTTGGAGCTCGAGAACCCTTAACTTTGCAACACTGTGCCTCCTGACACACACGGGTGGGTGGCCTGGGGCACCAGCTGTGGCAGAACAGAACTGTGTGGTGCTACACATTAGAGTATAAGTCTTCCCTGCTCCTAGCACACATGGATGGGCGGCCCAGGCCACCTGCCGCAGCGGAGTGTGTTGGACTATAAGCCTTCCCTACTACGGACCTGGCATGGAGACACAGCCTGGGTTGCCTGCCGCAGCAGACCAGGACCATGCCATGTCACAGCACTGTGTGTTAGACTATAAGCCTTCCCCACCACGGACTGGGCACGGAGATGCAGCAAGGGCTGTGTGCCGTGGTAACTATAACCCGTGTGTTATAAACCTTCCCCACCATGTAAGCTCCACAACACTCATAAGTGAGGGAAATGTGGCGGTCCCTAGTGAGCGAGAGGTGCTGCACCCCTGCGCCGCAGGGGTGTGCCAGTCCCGCCCCCCGGGGAGCAGCAGCACTGCCCCTTGGTGAAGCAGAGGTATTGCGCATGCATCGACTGGGAACTTCCACAAATAGCTGAATAATATTCACTGAGAAACAATTGGCGAATATGCGAATAAGCAAATCCAGGAGCGCGAATAAGCGAGGTATGACTGTACTCTCCCTAAACCACAACCTGTTGAATTGAGAGAAGGTACTATTATGTATACTGCAGGTACAGTACTGAAGGTACTATTATGTATACTATTCAATCCCTGGGTGGGCATTCACTTGGGAGTTGGACTAGATGATCCTTGTGGGTCCCTTCCAACTTGGAACAACCTGTGAACCTGTATACTGCATAAACTGAAGTATATAATAATATAATGCCTTCAAAATATGCAACAGCATTGGAGGATGCTAATTTGCCACTACATTTAGTAAATTTTTTTCCTTTTATAATTAAAAAATTAAATCTGGGCATTCTAAGTCTCCAATCAAGGCAACCTCTCATTTGCCATTGTAAGAAATTTATGTGTTTCCTGGAGCATAGAAACCTGTAGTAAAGAAGGGCAGGAATATTACTGCATTTTGATAGATTTTTAAAAAACTTTCACAAAGTCATCCTCTGAGCATTTATGATGTCTCTCCCTAAAATGTTTTGCTAATTTTCCAGTTTCCAATAAATTTAATAGAGGGTGGAGATTTCAGAATTGTAAATGGGGTACAATAAAACTCCTAGTTAAGTGAAAATATTAGGAGTGGAAAATCTGTTGTAACATACTGACAAAGAAAGAAATGAATGAGAAATGAATGAAGTGACAGAAAGATATTCAGCGTATCCATCAGTCATTGCTTCTACAAATTTCATCTGACCTAGCCTTTCTGTGAAATACTTTTATATTGGTTTAAATGTTTGTATTTTCAGATTAGAGAACTAAGCATTGACAAGAAACAGGAAAAAGGAAAAGATAAGAGTTCTTTATTCTCTTTTGCCTAGGACTGGAACAAAGATTGACAGTGCTGCTGAGGTAGGAAAACCTGTAGATGGTAATTACTATGACTGTTATACAAGAGAAAAAATGCCTTGAAACACTGACAAAGGACAGCTTAAAAAAACCCAATAACCTGCTGAAAAACTAACCACTTTCTGCTCTGAGTGCAAAGATCTGATATGGATTACAGAAAGCATAAAACAATAGCTCAAGAGTGATCTGCCAAAGGGCACGGAAACGTGGATGATAGCTTCAGAGAAGCTAAATTCACTATTCTACTGATACTAAAGAATATGGTGCATATTCTAGTTTAATAATCTCAACTCAAAAAAAAAAAAGAACTACTGCACTAAATGGGTATATGTGTGTACATGTATGTGATAAAGCTATGTATATAGTTTTATAATCAGGTGTATGAACTTTAAATGCTTCATATTTCTTAAGTGACTTTTCAAGAGACACAGAATCATGTTTTAAATATAGAGGCATTAGCTATTTGATTGATGGTTTAAGTTACTATTTACCTATGGGAGCAGGTCCCCTCTACCATTTATTGAAGTAGTTGTCTACTATTCACTAAAATCCAGTAATTAATAATAAGTTCACTGTCTCCCGACTCCTTAATTCTTCTATTTTTGAAAAATTTCTAAACAGAAAGCAAAAATGAAGGAGAAACTGCAAGTAAAGAAAGCAAACTATGAACACCCAGTGCAAATGCTGTATTGTGTTGACAAAAAAAAACTCTTGAGAAAAAGCAGCAAAGCAAGGCAAATAAAGGGGGAAAAGTTACAATTTCTTAGCTCTAAAGCAGTAATTTTAGGAGATTATTTTAATTATACTCAATTATTGAGTATATTAGATGATAAAGCCCATGACTAATCAGAAAAAGGTTTTATAGCAACTATTATCTCAGCAGCTAAATGACCCAAACTGACAAAACAGACGAACTTTACCTTGTTTAACCCTGTATCTTAAACAGGTATTTTCTGTACCATGTGCTCTAAAAGACAGCACTGCTAGGTCTTTGTTAGAAGAAAATAAGTAACTCTCTGTTCACACGTAGACTAGGAGGCAGGCAGTGTACTTTTAGCTACTGTTAGTGCAAAAGCCTCTTGGAAGTGTCTCTTACCAGTTCTCCTGCACTGCCTGCTGCGTGATGGCAATAACTGATGAGACCAGGGATGGGCTGTTCACCTTTTGCCATGATAACAGCTGAACTGGTGTAGGATGGATGCTTCTAATGCACAACACATAACAGCTATGAATACAGTGACATGAAAACATGGAACTATACAAGCAAATGACCAAAAAGAAATGAAGTGAAAACAAGTGTGACACTGAAATGTCAAGCTCATATGAACACAGCCAGTTTAGATCTCAGGTATTTTCTGCCATTAAAAGTGGCACATGTTATTTATCTTTGCCTATATCAAAACAAATGAAACAATTTAAAATTTCCATTAATAAAAACTGATACTTGCAAGTGATAATTACCTTAATTCATCCCTGTAAAGACATATGTAATCTGGATTTTCTGTATATTGGGAGATGATCTCCAGCTGCAGCTGTCTTAGAAATGTCAAGATGTCTCAGACCTGAATTCACATTTCTGGAGTTAGAATGTTGCTGCTTTGGTTTAGAAATTGTTTAATATAATTTTGAGTTACTTAGACTTTCAATTCTCATAATAGGAATTAAAAGTACAATTGTGGAGTAAATATAGAACAAAGCAGTTTGGAAAAAAACGTTTCCAAACACACAGGGATACATTGTCTTTTCATTTGTAAACTCAAGACATAAAATTGAGGGAAATAATACAATAATTCTTTGGAAAACATTTAAAATTTGAACTCAAATTATTTACAGGTGTTATCTCAATTTTCTTTTGGAGTCTCCAATTTATTATTTTAGTTTGAGTAATGCTGATCTATAATTACTGGTTAAAGCAAGGCTATGAAGACAATATGATGATTTTTTTGTTGGCAGAATTTCACATCTCTTATGTGGACATGCACACTGGAATATATCTGGATATCTTATTACTTAATTTGCTACCTATCTGTCATACTTTTTATCAATATTTTCAGAAAACAACATTTTAATTTCACATTTAATTTCACATTAGATTTAAAAAATTTTGTTGCAATTCTTTAACATGCCACATACTGGACTTTGCACGTTTAGTGTGTGAGTACTTTGAATTAAAAAAACCCCCAACACAAAACACTAAAGACAGTCTGTAACATCAGAAGGCTATCATAAAGACATATGTTAACATCAAGAGAATAAATAATGTATCTCCCACTGAAATTTGAAATCACCTACCAAATTAGAATTAGTAATATATATTTACGAAGCTATATGACTACAAAACGTACCTAAAATACACCTGTTTGACCACAGAGGTATCAATATATAGTCTTAACATGCAAATGAATACTGGGGCAAAGTACCTGAAATAGAAACTAAAGGGCCCCTTAGGGAAACACGTCAGACTCACCTTAGCTGCAATGGCTGCTGCTGTTATATGTGAAGAAGAACTGTCCTCTGTTGACGCAACGCCGCTATCCTTCTTCTCTTCCTCCTCTTCCTCACACTGTACTCCTTTGTCTTCGGTCTGTTTGTGAGGGCTGGTGGTTGGAGGAGGAGAAAGAGGAGGTGGTGGTGAAGGTAGATCTTCAAGCTCATCGTGTACCTCCTTTACTTTTACAATGGCATCCCGCAAAAGATCAATGGCATGAGGTAGGGCTGGCAGTATAAACTGAAAGCATTCCTATGCACAGCAAGAAGAGAAATTACTATGAAAGACTACCTGCAGAAGTAAACAGGGAGTTTTCAGATTTACTCTTAAAATATATTGGGGTTTAGATGCATCTTTTCATTCAATCATAAAATGCCCTATGCAATTGCTCATAGAAGGTAAAAAAATGTAAACTCAGAACCAGACTTGGTGACTGTTCTGTATGTTTTTCATGCAAATATAGTAAATTGCACAACAGGGGTACTGTAATTAAGCTAAGACTGTATTAAAACTTCAGAAAACGAGAGTTAAATTTTTGTGAATACATAATGCAGAAAACAGTTCACAGCAGCTGGCAGAATGAGACAAAAATGCAGAATAAAAACATTAACTATATCCCTGCAGGGATATTAGCTTCAAATCACTCCTATTATGCTCCCTCACAATTAGAGAACACTTCATAAATGTTTCCATAATTATATTTTTATATAATTATATCCTTTTTTATTCAAAGACTTATCCTATAAACTGAAAAAATGACGAACTACACTGATGTTATTATAATGCTATGTAATTCAGAAAAAATGGTTCATAAATAACATATTTTCCAAAACTCCCCTTGCTCTATGATCTTAGAAACAATTAGAAAGTTTGTTTCATACAACTGGAGAAGGAAAAAATACAGATGCCGTGCAAAGGTTCTTGTTCCATAATGGGGATAAACATATATAGCTACCTATGCTGATGAAATATGCTGGGATGTCAGCAAACCAAAGAGGAACCCCAGGCCGTCATACACTGCAGGTGCCTGTTCAGATCAGGGCCAAGAGGAAATTCAGACAGGCTTCTTAGGGCTTTGTTCAGTAATGTCTTGGAAAAAAATCCAAGAACAGAGACCCCACTCTTCTTGTCAACTTGTTCTAATGTCTAACTAGTGGTGTTTTGGTAGGTTCTATTTACTTGTTTTATTTTAATTTGTTTTTCCATTTCTTTTTTATCAGCTGGAAGCTACCTTCTTCAATTTAGGACTATTGTCTCTTATTCTCCTCCCAGGCACCTTGGTAAAAAGTTCTCTTCATGTCATTTGAGCAGACTGAATATAAACATTAAATTATTGGAAAATACTTGCAGGGTCATAAGAATGAATTGCCATGGCAATGCAGTCAGGGAACACACAAACTGACAGACAAAGCTGGCATTGTTCCTTTTGTTGCACTTAATTTGTAGTTTTGTTTCAAGAATAAGGAAGATTTTAAAAACATATTTGGAAATTTTAGAGCATCCAGAAAATAAATAATGATAAAAATTTTACAAATAGGCATTGAAATAAATATTTCCAATAAATAAATAAACAATAAAAATAAATACAAAAACAAAATAAACAGCAAATCATCCATCAGAAAATACTGCAGTGTATATATGCCACTTTGCAAGTAAAACATGACTCACAAAACCTGTAATTTCTCAAAGCTTCTAAAAAAGAACTTATCTTGCAGTTAGTCCTTTAAGAATAATGAATGATAAGTCAGACTCCGTCATAGATTTATAAAATCTTTAAACATTCAATTTGGCACTGTGAAGTACTGGAGTAAGCCGGATGAGTGATGCTGTATATAAGGAATATTTATTAAAACATATTTGTAAAGATAATAAAGATTCTGACTTGCAATCTAACTGCAAACTGACGTTATTGTGCCTCCACAGAGTAACTTCTAAAATGGTTTAAATACCATCATTACTTCAGCAAAAAAGTAGACCTCAAGTAAGTGATAAATAAGGACAACAATCTCTGAACTGACTAATAATTGTGATAAAATACATTAAGAATTGACTCATTGGAGAGGTATGTACCCCAGTCCTTCCACTGAAATAGAGCCTTGTTGGCTTGACTGTTGATGCATAGGTTTCCTGTAAGTACTCTAAAAGCTCATGTTATTTGTGAAACTCATTGTTTTAGGCAATTACTACCATAACTATGAAAATTGCCATCAACTAAATTATTTTAATAAGCACCTGGCAATTTCACACTTTCTCCTCTTTCATAACATTAACTATCTTTTGAAAGCCAAAAAAAAAATTACTAGAAAAAATGGAACTATTCTACTATTCTACAGATCTGGATTCAGTGCTACTCGCCATACAAATGCTGTCTGGAGAAAGCACATGGTTTGGCACATGGTTCATTTTTGAGTTTAAGCATTTACACTTCTGCCATTAATATTTTAATATCTTATTAAAGAAATATGTATACTGCTGCAATGTCAAGATCATACAATGGAAAGGAAATTAGCAAGTAATAAAAGAGAAAAATGAGAGAAATTCCTGGTAACAATATGTCCTTTTTGGTTCTTGAGATTCAGCCCGTTAGGGAACAATTTGCTCTAATATTCCTCTTAGAAATCTTTGCTGGAATCCGATACTTTAAAGATGTACAAAAGTACTTTGTACTAAAATAAATTGTGACAGGACAGAGTATCATGATGACAGGAACAAATAAAACATCAGTTTATCAAAAGCTTGCCTGTATAATGCAATCATGATTTCTTTTCTTTCCAGCAGTATTACCTTTTTTACTATTTGCTCTACATCAAATTATTGTTAAAATACTTATTAACACTTTTTCATTTATTTTCCTCATTCTCTTTCTGCAATTTATCTATCTTCACATTCTGATTGCCTAAGGACAGAAAATGACAATTGCTTCTGTACCTAAGGTGCTACTGAACACAAAAAATCCTAGTAGAGATTGTAGGCTACTTCATCTCCTTCATAATTCATCAAAAGAAGTATTTCTGAAATTATCTTCTTACTGGTGTACCAGTTCTTAAGATGTGCAGCCCTTTGCTATGTTAAATACATATATACACTGATGACTTCCCACTTACAACTGGAAGAATTTTGAGAAGGTTTACTCCCACCTTAGCATACTCCAATGCCTGTTGCATATTTTGAAGGCTTTTAATTTTTTTCTTTTCGTTCCAGTCTCACTGGATTTCCTAAAAAGGCTGTAAGGAATGGCAGAATCACAGATGGGCTTATGGATTCTTGAACTGAAATATGTTGACAACGCATCTGAGAACCTACGGCAGCTTCTTGAGATCACAGTATTCAAAACATTTCCTCTTCGACTTCCAGGTGACAGCCCACAATAACGCTGTTTACTTATCTCCTGAGAGAAGTCTTTCAAAAAACAGTGACTTTGGGGCTGTGCTGCTAAACACATTAGTGTCGTCTCCTTCATGACTGGGTTATACTGGTTCAGAAAAGGTCTATCAGATATGTATTTGTTAGAGGCCAGAGGTAAAGACATTTTTTAACAAGGCCACAGACATATTCTGGACCCTGAAGAGATAGATTATTGTGATGTGGATCTACTGTAGCAGTTCTGTGCCATGTTGTACAACCTCTATTCAGCTTAGCAGTATTTGTGTGAAGTACCTTCAATCAGATCAGAATTTTATCATCCCTGGCTGAGGGATGATAGTGTGTTCACTTATAGGAATATGCATTTCAATTCACCTTTGTAAAATTTGTTGTAGTGGGCACTTTACACCATTCAGGACAACGAGAAGTATTCATCATGGTTCCTCACTAGCAGATCAGTAAGAACAGTTCTTACCTGTGACCCTTTCTTGCTACCTGGCAGATTAATTATGAGAGTTTTCCCTCTGATTCCACACACAGGCCTGAAATAAAGAAACACGGACTGAAATTCTTGTATGCAACTATTTCCGTCATCAAAACAAACCTAAAGCATTTAAGACAAATTCGGTAATTTGTAAGATTTTGTAAATTTAATTTCCAATATATTTGCTGATTATGTTCTCATAAAACAACTTGGGAGAGACTGAATTGAAAAAGCCTCAAACAAGGCTGACAGGGTCTAACACTCAACTGTTAATTGAACTATTGTTAATAGACTGGCTAGATTTCCATCATGGTTTGGATCTGTGTAGCTTCCTTAATTGCACTGTTTACTTGCATCCAATAACTTATTTGTTATAGTCCCTATTTATCATACATATGGCTCCTTTGCAATGTAGTTGGTGGTGTCAAACACTATGCCAGCTAAAAAGTCATGCCAGTTGCATTAATTCAAATATGTCCTTTTGGTTTTTTGAAAGATGCAAAATAAGAAAAGCATAAAGTGAAGTAATTCTCAAGTAAACATCACGCTTACACAATTGTATCTAATTCTTCTTAACAGTTTTTCCCTCTCCCTCAAGAAAAGGCAAACCCAGCTATCAAAGATGGAAGTTTTTATTTAATTTTTGTCTTTAGGGAATTCTTTGTTTTTCATGCAACACTGAACTTAAACAGTCCAGTGCTGAATGTTTTTTGTGCTTTAGAGTTTGACTCTTCATCATTTATCTAAATAGTTTTCAAGAAAAAAAAAATTAAAATTAAGGAGTTTAGTCCTGAAGTTGTAAAGAGTGCTTCCACTGTTTACCAAACCAGTGGTGAAAAACTCAGGGTTGAGATATAAGGATGAGAAAAAAGCAAAAGGACAAAACCAAACCACAAAGATACAGGGTTTATAGTTTAGAGAAACAGTGCAACAAATTCTTCATTGAACAAAACATGTACAACAAGTGAAGACAGAGTAGAAAAGAAAATAATTTTCAGTTATGGCATTACCAAAAGTTTTGAACCAAAGGATGGTTTGTTGGGTTACCAACCTCCCTGGATTCCTTCTTATACAAATAATATTCAGTGATTAATGTCATTTATTGGCAGCATGCCATTTTTTATTGCGGTAGCAAGTATTTTTGCGACAGCTGTCATAATGCTCACAAGTAAACAGCACAGAGATCATTTTTGTGCCACGAAATGAACTTTTGATATCACAGTTAAGCTAGCCTGAAGAGAAGTCTTGTTTTCAACTGGCAGTTTGAATATTGCCTGACTCCTAGCTTCTGTTCTCTCATATTCACTTCTTTCACACTATCTACACTCAGTTAAGAAAGAACTCCAGGTAGCTGAGGAATGCTCTACTGCAGCACAAAGATGAAGAGCTGGAGTTAAAGAAATGTGTTCATTTATTCTGGTTGCAGTAGTGAAGCCTACAGAGTACAAACTCAATCTAGCAAATTCCATATTGGGTTACAGTTGATGACAGAATTAAAACAAAGAAAATAAGAATTGTCCACATAGAAATAAGGTGGAATTATGTTTGGTTGATAGCTTCTTTAATAGTCTTCTTCTTGGCTCTTATTTCTGCTTTCAAAATTTTTGAACATTATAAGCTAAATGACCAGTACAAATAACCAATAATCAACCAATAAAAAAGATTAAATCAGCAGCCTTTCTCATGAAAACTTTACGTTATGGTCGTCAATAATCAGATCTAGTGGCTCAAGAGAGAAATGGAGCTGTCAAAAATTTCTCCAGAGAGCACGCAAAAGTAAGTAAAAGAACAGAGTTTTTTCACAGAGAGTGATCTCTAAGTGGAATGGTCTGCCCAGGGAGGTGGTGGAGTTGCCATCCCTGGAGGTGTTTAAGAGAACACTCGATGAAGAGCTCAATGACATGGTCAGGATGGTGGGAGGCTTGGACAGATGGAGCATGTTGCCCATGGTTCCACACTTGTGGGCCTGATCCCTGGGTGGGCGTTTGCTTGAGAGTTGGACTAGATGATCCTGTGGGTCCCTTCAAACTCAGAATAACCTGTGAACCTAAGAACTGCATGGCTTGCAAAAAAAAAAAAAAATTTCCGAACAAAAGCACATAAAAGGTGCCTGCATTCTGGGTACTTTGAGAGATAAATTGATGATATTCCTCTAAATGCAGACCAGTTGCGGGGAATGATGTGGATCTCATTCTCAGCCTTGTGATGCAGTGGTCAGAAATTTTAAGAAAAAACAAAGCCTGAGAAAAAAAAAATACAAATAGAAGCAAGGGAATGGAAGGGAAAACTGGATGTGGGAGAAAAGAAATGCAGGCCTGATGCAGAGGTAAGAATGAAGAACATTATATCTTCAAGGAAAAAAAACCATGAACTAGCTGTGAAGAAAATACGCTGTTATAAGCAGAATAGAAGGGCAAGGGGACAAAGAGTGCTTTAAGCCCCAGTAAAGACCAGCATGTCACAGGCAGTTGACAGACAAGGAACTGGGTGAAGGGAAGACATAATTCTGGGATAAGGACAGTTTTGGAAGGTCACTGAGAGGAAATGGAAACACTTTCAGGAAACATATAAAACAGTCTTTGATGCTCTAAGACATTCCCTGCTTGATCCTGGGTCTGAATCTGACCTGAGAATGGATGTCACTGCCCCTCATTTGCCCCAATTATCCATGAACCCAGCCTACAAAATAACTTCCCACAGGCAAGAAAACAGCCTGTAACTTAAAACTTTTTAAAAGTTCATGTGATAAAATTCAATATGATTGACTTAATGTTTCCAAACCTGCAGGTGATTTATAGAACTGTCAGCTTAATGTTGCACGATGGAACCTCTGCTTTTCTGTTTTTATTTGAAAAGTCAAAGAAATTACACGCAGAATTATCCATGAGGAATTAATTTCAGAATTAAGTCAGTGAGAGGCAAGCTAAGGGCAAGTGACGTTTAGTGTCAAATACTTTGAAAAATGAAGTTCTACATTTCTCAAACTATGTACTCAAAATTAGTGAAAGTTTTGGACCTCTCTTAACATATACCTTAGTTCCCATTGTAAAAGAGGATTACAGCCCTACCTCAATTTGCAGAAAGTTTATGGGAATAATATATATTAACAATTCGTATCTACAAATAACAAGTAAAGTAAGAAAAATCCCAGAGAAAGTGAGCCTGCATCCAAAGATTCTGAATAAAAAGCACCAATACCCACAGCATTACATAAAGGACAACTAAACAAATGCAAAGTAAATTTCCTTCACCCATATTAAGCACTTGCATAGGAGTTCTAAAAAAATTTCAAATCAAAATCAGCATGTGCATTCATGCAGAAGTAAGACTGCACAAGTGAGATTGTAATTTTGTGTACTTAACTTTATGATCTGAATAGTGTTATAAAAATAATGGTCTTTAGCATGCTGATTGCTTTTGGGCCTGTTCATTGGGAATTTTCTTAAGGCTAATATACAGTTGGGTCTCCCATATCATGGACCCATGATCTTAATCGGGTTCCGCAAAGCCCTACTTCCGCATTGAATGGCAGCTCATTAAAATGCAACTTTGCCCCGCAATGCAACTTTGCCCCGCACCCTCAAGTGGCCCTGGCGCTGTTTCAGCACTGTGTTATTGTGTATCAGTGTTTGTGTCGGCCCTTCACGGACCCGCAGCCATCCTACGATGGGAAAACCCCCTTTTCAGCTCGGCCAGGGACACAGTCTCATAACTGCATGGCGATGGCTCTGGGGGAACGGCCCTGCCGCGGCTGCCGCAGCAGGTCTCACATGCGCAGTTGAGAAAAGGGGCCTCCTTCATCACTAAAAAATCATGCCCCTAAGGTCTGAAGCTGCAACATGCACATTGGAATGGACTGCCCAGGGAGGTGGTGGAGTCACCGTCCCTGGAGGTGTTTAAGAAAAGACTGGTGTTTAAGAAAAGACTGGATGAGGAGCTTAGTGACATGGTCTAGCTGGGGGGTGTAGGGCTGGATGATCCTGGGCCCCTTCCGGCTCGGAGTGGCCTGCTAGACTGTGAGGGAACTAGGTTTGTGTTACCGCTCTGGGATGTGCTTTCGGTCTCTGTACGGGTGTTAGATGGTGAGTTGGACTAGATGATCCTTGTGGGTCCCTTCCAACTCATAATATTCTGTGATTCTATACAGAAAAATTCCTCACTCACCACTAAAACATCACAGCTTTAGAATGAAAAGACAGCTATATAACAGCGTTCAGCAAAATTACAAATAACATTGCACAGAAAATACACAAGGATACAGTGTATAACAGGGAAAACACTGGGAATTAAATGAGAGAACACAACGGAATTTGGCCACTTCTCAGAAGTTAAGACTTCTAGTCTTGCTAACAATGACAATTTTCAGTAAATTGTGCATAGTCATTGGACAACAATGTGTATTTCTAAGCCAAGACTTTACCTTATATTTTGAAGGAAATAGTCTTACCTGGAGAGCATGCCCAGAGGAGTAACATTAAGTGATCCCATCAGCATTGCCAGGGCCATCCCTGGGGCTTCTCGCTCTATTACTTCTTTAGTGGCCTGCAATCAAAGATTAAATAGGAAAGTGAGTGAAGACGTATCAGGACAAGCAAAGATATGAAATCAGATAAAAAGAGGTAAGAATATCTCCTTATTTTCTTCTGCCAAGAAATGTTGTTGCTAAATTCTCAACACTGAAATATGTTATAAAATTTTCTCCTAGTTGTGTAAAACAAGGAAAGACGAGGGGTTTGGAAGAAGTACTGTTAGCTGCACTGAGAAGATTCCAATAGAAAATTACAAAAGTCAGGACCCTATAAATATAGAAAGTGTTAACCAACACCACAGAAACACCAACTGCCTTGAACAGAGAGGAAAAGAATTTTGAGAATAAGCAAAGACCAACTGTAACTGCCTTCTCTTCCTCATCAACCTTGTGCATTTTCCTGTTGAGATTTCCCCAGGCATGAAAAGGGTGAATCAATCTGCGCAGAAGACAGAAAAAAAAATTCGCAAAGGGAAGCTCATGTAGCAGCACGCAGGAAAGAAGTAAAATGGTAATAATGATAGTGGCCAGAGGCTGAGGCCTTCCCTTTTGATCATGTCAGCAAAACAGCATTTCCAAACAGGCTGCTGGCTTTTATTCACAAGCAGTCCATATACAGGGGGCATGGAGAACTCTGGAAACAGAGTCTGAAAATTCTTGTCTTTTTAGTCCTTTTTTCACACAGGGAATCAGAAGGAAAATCATGCACAACCTTCTGTTATGACTTCTAACACAAATTTTCTCAAACACACAATCCAGCCAGTCTCCCAGTCTCTAACTGGACACAAAAGGTTATAGTCACAGGTTCACAGGTTATTCTGAGTTTGAAAGGACCAACAGGATCATCTAGTCCAACTCCCAAGCGAACGCCCACCCAGGAATCGAACCCACAAGTGTGGAACCACAGGCACCACACTCCATCAATCCAAGCCTCCCACCATCTAGACCACGTCACTGAGTTCCTCATCCAGTCTTTTCTTAAACATCTCCAGGGATGGAGACTCCACCACCTCCCTGGGCAGACCATTCCAATGAGAGATCACTCTCTCTGTGAAAAACCTCTTCCTAATATCCAGCCTAAACCTCCCCTGGCGTAGCTTAAGGCCATGCTCTCTTGTTCTGGTGCTGGTAGCCTGAGAAAAGAGATTTGCACCCACACAACTACCACCTCCCTTCAAGTAGTTGTAAACAGCAATGAGGTCACCTCTGAGCCTCCTCTTCTCCAGGCTGAACAACGCCAGCTCCCTCAGTCACTCCCCATAGGGCTTGTTCTCCAGTCCTTTCACCATCTTCGTCGCCCTTCTCTGGACCCTCTCAAGCAGCTCAACATCCTTCTTAAACTGGGGAGCCCAGAACTGCACACAGTACTCAAGATGTGGTCTGACCAGCGCCAAGTAGAGGGGAAGGATAACTTCCCTAGTCTGACTGACCACACTGTTCCTAATACAGGCCAAGATGCCATTGGCCTTCTTAGCCACCTGGGCACACTGCTGGCTCATATTAAGCTCTCTGCCAACCATTACTCCTAAATCCCTCTCCATTTCACCACTCTCCAGTCACTCATCCCCCAGTCCTATCCTCTCTTCATTTCCCCCATCGTAGTTGTGGTTCAGTGGATCACATTTTCTCATATTCTGAACCAAGATTCTATCTTATTTGGCGCAATTAAACTGGCAGGAATGGTCATAAAACTGTGAAATGCATGGTATAACATACAGCCAAAATACAATGCTTTCATGGTATAGCTATCAAAATGGAAATAGAAAAGAACATCTTAAATATAAGGACAGACTGAAAAAGCTGAATTCTTTGACAGTTTAATATAGGAAAAAAATGAAATGGCAGAAAAACAGGCAAATTATTTTGTGGGAAAGATTCAATTATAAATTGCATTCTTGTACTTCTGTAAAATTTTAGTTTATAAATTGAAAAACAAAGTCCTAGAGAAGGAAAATGACAGAATTAACCCAATCCCTATAAGAAGGATCCAAGAGTCTTGTATTATAGAGATGGTACAGGCATGAAACACTTACAGTTAGCAATAAATGAATCAGAAAAAATATTTGTGAAGAGTACAGATAATTCATGTGGCCATATTCTCAAACACTGTTACGAACATTTAACATGTTTTAAAGGAATATGTCAGTATCAGAGGACACAGCTACCATGTAAGCCTTCAGGTATTTTATTAATAACCAAACTCGTTACATGCTCAGTGGTGGGAAGCTGGAACTTTGGTTTAGACAAAACCAACCAATTTTTATTCAGTAGCNACTAGTGCCGTGTACAGGGGGAGGACAACCTCCCTGGACCGACTGACCACACTGTTCCTGATGCAGGCCAGGATGCCATTGGCCTTCTTAGCCACCTGGGCACACTGCTGGCTCATACTGAGTTTCCTATCAATCAGTACACCTAAGTCTCTCTCCACTTCACTAGTCTCGAGCCACTCCTCCTCCAGCCGATAGCGGTGCATGGGGTTGTTATGGCCAAAGTGAAGAACCTGGCACTTAGTCTTGTTAAACCTCATGCTGTTGGAGCCTGCCCATCTCTCCAGCCTATCAAGGTCCCTCTAGAGGGCCTTCCTACCCTCTGGCAGTTCAACATTTGCCCCCAGCTTGGTATCATCTGCAAACTGATGTCACAGTCTCTTTTATTTGAAGCATAGAATGCCGGTTTTAGTATCTGCCATCCTGTATTCAGAAACAGAAAAGCCATATAAATGTAACCCAGTGACACTCTTTCTACACAGGGGAAATGAGAAGAAGTGGACTTGGAATGATGTAGGCAAAACTAAAGCCTCTCTATCAAAAGAGATTACTTTAAGATATCTGCTGAGGTATTAAATTATCAATTACATTAAAAATTCTTAAGACTATCCATAGACCCGATGATTTTTATAATGTAGAAGAAAAAGCTAATGGTGAAGAGACACTTTGCTGACAATGAAAAAGGTGGTGAAACATGGACTTCTCTTTGAGTGCATACATAACAAGTCAGTATCTATGCCTTTTATTTTTAGCTAATACCATGCTTCAAAGCTATTCAAAACTGGTTTTAAATATAAAGAGCATTTTGAAATTTATTTTTTGCCCTTGAGCACAGTGATACTTTGAAGATACCATTACTTAAAATTCTAAACAGGCTTCAAAGGTAGTACAAGTTGCAAGAGAGTTCCATAAACAATGATCCTGCAGCTCAGGGAATCCTTCAATGAAATTCAAGTCCATTCTCCATCTTCACAAGAAAAATGACCTTCACAAGATGTCACTGCTAGCAGGCAATGTGATTATTTAAAATGTATAGACTAAGCAACAAAATCTAAAAGGGCAGAAAGTCCAAACACAAGTACAGTCTTCAACAGAAGTTTCTAAAAATACTTGTTTCAAAATACATAAGCTTATATTTTTTACTGCAGGCAGACCTTTGCATACAGGGGAATGTTTCCGGTTTTCATGTTTGCAGCCTGACTGGATGGATGTGCCAAAAAAAAAAACCCACCCAAAAAATGCTGCTGCTAAGTAAACTGCTTTTACAGTGACATGTGCTCTTGAGATCAGCCACTGGATAGCCCACTTTTGTGATGCCCTCAAATAACATGACTTAAAATGTGTAGTGCATAACTGTCACACAGGGAAGCACAATCTTATTTGGCTATACTGCATGAAATTAGCAGTGCTGCAATGATTTGCAGGTAACTTTGTGTCTACCTATTATAACTTCGTTTCACCTAACAATATACCAAGGTGCTGGTGACCAGGTTTTCTAATACCTTTTGCAGTATTTTTCCTTTGAAGGAAAGGTAGAAGAGAGATGTAAACCTAGATTTTCATCTGTGTCCAGTTCAGGAGTTAACTGTCTAGTACCAGCACCTGTCTGCATGGAAAATATTCAAGAATTAATGAGTCCACACCTTCAGATTTTACCAGTACTCTAAAGACTGTTCAACCTTGTTTCATGGGCAATTTTTTTTTGTTGGTAGTCTCACCATCAGCCAGCTGTTGCCTGCTGCAGGGGGCCATAGTGTTGGCACAGGATGAATCACAGACCAAGGCTGTTGCCCTCGGCTCCCTTACAACAGTGGTAACAACACTGTTGGGCAGAAGCAGAGAAAAAACTACGGTATATTTCCTTCAGAGCTGTCACACTGATGCCTTAATCAGGACTGAAGCTGTACACAGATTCTCAAATCTTAGACTGCTGACTATATAAAAGGTAGGTGGAAAACACTGGTAGTAAAATTGCATAAAATATTAAAATGACAGCAAGTAAGTGTCTCCAGTTTCTCAAGCAAAAGGTGGTAGTGCAAAGAAGCTAGATGCTTACAAGAGGGAGGTGAAAGAGGGTTTCCATTGAAGTGGAAGCACTCAAGAGTAAAAGCAAGAGTTCAGGAAAGAGACGGAAATGCAGAAGTGCATTCTGGAGGTTGCAAAGAAAGGCAAGGTTTGCTGTTTAGAAAGGAGAAGAAAACGTGGGAAGAAGGATGCTGAAGTGGAAAGGCAAAACTTTGGGAGGAAGTTCAAACAGTAGGACTGTCAGAAGGTCAGAAATGAGAGTAGAGTGAGGGTGAGTGAAGTGAGTGGGATGGAAAACAGCAGGGAAGGTTGGAACCAGATAATTTTTAAAGTTCCTTCCAACTCAAACCTCTATGATTCCACAAAGGAAGACTGCATAAGGCAGCTTGGACAGACAATACATGAGGTAAAAACTCAGGAGAAGTAAAAAGTAAGACATGACAGAAGTGTCAGGCTGTGGGGGAACCACAGGGAGAGACAATGGGACTGAAGGAAACTAGTGAGGAGAAGTAGGGACAAAAAGATCAGTTAATTAGTATTAACTAACAATGTCTATGAGAGCAGTACTTCTTTTATTTCATTGCTATATGAATAAATCCAATTGAATTTAAAGCACATTTCTGATTGTTTACAAAGTGCCTTTTTATTGGAGTTAGGGCATTATGTTCCCAAACCATCAGATATATTTTTAGATATCTTTGACGTAGTTGCGGTTGCTTAACAGATGGCTCGCTGCCAACTGGTTTCACAGAGTTCTCTGCTGCTTCACTGCCTTTCTTTGCCTCCACATAAATCAAGTTAGTCCAGTCCCTAACCTATGGACGCCCTCTCAGGCAGTGTTGGGAGAATATACCCACTGCAGACTGATTTAATTAAAGTACGTAGAACTACTCTTCTTGAAATGTTCAGAAACTCCTTATTTTTGTCTTTTGCGTATTAAGCACAGCATAGTTTGACCTCAATAGTAAATAATCTTCTGAGACATTTCACATACTCTTCAGCAGTTTTCGGACAGTAATACAGCTTTATTTCTTCAACTAAAATGCAAATATAAGACTCAGAAGTCCTAATAAATTCAATTAAATTAAGATGATAGGGACTGCCTTTGTGAAAAATATTATTTCTGTTGAAAGAGTTAAAATCTATGACTCTGCACAGCATATGAGGGAGCTATATATGCAAATCAATGGACAAATTTGCTGATAATTTACATTTAACAGATTATAGAATTAGCATCACTAACATTTTATTCCCTATATGAGCTTTTCATTGAAAGCTGAAATCTTGGAAAGGCCTAAAGAAATACTCTGCAAGAGCTCACAGACCATAGACAAACCTCAGAAGAGCAGAGAAAGAATTAGAGAGACAGATCAGTCAAATATGCAACAAAAAGGTCAGTCACATCTCTCAACTAGTTGTGTAAGAAGTGTATACACTAGAAATAAAAATTGCATCTCTCAGCCTGAAGATGAAATGCCTGCTTCAAGGTTATTCAGAATACCTCTGCTGGAGACAACACATGGGCTGGTAATTTTTATTCACAAGTCAGCTATTTCAGCTTATTGCCTACTTCCCTACTCTTATTTTTCAGAGACAAAAATAGAGCTTACATGGAGCTAGACTGATCAGAGCTTTTTGAGCAAAACCCACTCTATCTACTTTTTCTCCATGAAAATAAGGAATACAGGTCTCAGTAGTTGATTCCTTTCAATACACGGAAAAGTTTTTTGATATGGATCAGTTTTGCGTCAACTCATTCTACCCATCATGCTGCCTTTGAATTCTTCCTATTCCATGCTCCCAATAATCTGTGTGATAATAATCTGTCTTTTTTTATGGTTGTAAGGCTTGACTGTGCTCTTTGATGTTTTCCAAAATAAAATTTCTTTGGCTAATTGCTTGGTTAACTTGAGAAATAGATAAAACCGACCAGCTACTGCTGCAAAACACCAAAATCAAGCAAGTTTGCAAAAGTCTCTCAACTTGTCATCAAAGTTAACAAACTTCTAACAACACAGTGGCCCTAACACTTCTTCGGAGTGCTGCAGTAAGAAATATGCCATGTAATGGTTGTCCTTTTATACGTAAGCAATTATGACTATCATTGATTTCATTATGTCAAATTAGACAGATCCGTCTAAGTCAAGACAGCAATGTATAGCTGCTTCTAGACAGGATGGATCCCAGAAGTAGGTGTTTTCTGTCATTCTAACAGAATTTTGACTGATTCAGACCCATCCCAATGAACCACATGCCCCCTAAAAAGTAATAGCCTGACAGTAGTAGTTTCCTCCAGCCCAAAGTTATCCATTAGATGTTTTGGGCTTGTAAAAACCCATCAGCACTTTTATAGAGCCAGGGTAGCAGAGAATAACTGACGTAAGGCTAAATAAGGCGCAATCACTATTTTAGGGCTCATAGAATGGACTGGTGGTGGCTAGGCTGATATCAGGCTAGTGCTGATCCTGATGTGTGTGTTTGTTCACAGGTTCACAGGTTATTCTGAGTTACAAGGGACCCATAGGATCATTTAGTCCAACTTCCCAAGTGAACGCCCACCCAGCCTCCCCGGCATAGCTTGAGCCCATGAGCCCATGTCCTCTTGTTCTGGTGCTGGTAGCCTGAGAAAAGAGATTCACACTCACCCAACTGCAACCTCCCTTCAGGTAGGTGTAGACAGCAATGAGGTCACCTCTGAGCCTCCTCTTCTCCAGGCTGAACAAGCTCAGTTCCCTCAGTCACTCCCCATAGGGCTTGTTCTCCAGTCCTTTCACCATCCTCGTCGCCCTTCTCTGGACCCTCTCAAGCAGCTCAACATCCTTCTTAAACTGGGGAGCCCAGAACTGCACACAGTACTCAAGATGTGGTCTGACCAGTGCTGAGTATAGGGGAAGGATAACTTCCCTAGTCTGACTGACCACACTCTTCCTAATACAGGCCAGGATGCCATTGGCCCTCTTAGCCACCTGGGCACACGTTCCTCCTCATAAAGTGACTATCCAGGTTCTGTCTATTTTCTGTAGAGTAAGAAAATCAGTCTGAGACTGTTGAGCCTCCATTTGCATGCTCTAGTTGGGTATTTTTAATTTTAAATGTGTCTATCTTTGTCAGACACGCACAGAGTACTCTCAGGCTTTTATAGATTTTTTCAACATAAAACCAAACCAAACAAAACACATCTAATCACATTAGTGTGGCTTACTGTACAGTTTTTCCCTCTTATCAACACTGAGTTGGATACATACTCCTCCAGTAACTGATCTGATTCCATTTTCTTTTTCTTCTTCTTCTCCCAACTCAAATCTACAAACAGCCAAAGGTGAACGACACCCCAAAAAAGTAGCCAACTAAAAATGAACTCTAGAAAGTGCTGTATCTGCACATTCCAATAATTCACTGACAACAATTCTGCACCACAAGAATGCTGCTTGCACTCTAAGCATATTTGCAGTGGTTCTGCTGCCACTAAGAAACTAAATAACACATAATGACCCGAAAAAATTTACCTGGGTAAGGAACAAAAATGTCATAGCAATAACTGCTGTTAGATTAAGTACACACTCTGTTTTCTCTATTTCTCCTCATGTCCATGACTCTGTCTGCTAATTGCCTCCTCTGAATTCCCTCACTCCCCTGGGACCTATCACACCATTTATTGTAGTCTATGGCATGGGGTTCAGGTGCCAGGAGCTAAAACAGTGTCCTCCTTCTTTATAAACCAGTCCCAGTGAAAAATTTTATCACTATAATTCCACCATGTATATGACCATAAACAGCAACTGGCTGGTATTGATATCTCTGACAATACTCAATGACTTACGCATGACCAAGACATGAGTGTATTTGATTCTCAATAGTTGGACTCCATTGATACTTATTTTTGTAAACAAATAATTGTATATTATTACAGTCGGGTCTCCTATACCACGGTACCAAGGGTCTTGTCCCCTACCTGCGAAGCCCTCTGTCCATGTAGAATGGCAGCTCATTAATATGCAAATTTACTCCGCTCCCTCACACAGCCCCCCCCAGCGTTCTGGCACTGGTTCGGAACTGCCCAGCTGCGTGTCGGTGTTCATGTCAGTGCTTCTTGGTGCCTGCAGCACCCACGCCGGGTAAAACCCCTTTTCTGCTCGGCTGGGGACACGGGTGCGAGGAGCCACCCACACTGCCGGCCCAGTGTCTCTCCGGGTGGGTGGTGTCTCTCCATACTCTGGGTAGACGGGTATGTATCGGAGAGTCACTTGAGAAAGTCTCAGACACCATGTCTAATCTGAGAGCGTGCAAATCTTTCACAACTGCATGAAGCCTCCTCGCTCAGAGCCGAGCCGAGCTGAGCCACGGGTGGCCGTGAGGGGCGAGAAATTTGCATATTCATGACCACCAACTTTGAATATTCATGTGTGTCACGTTGCGCATGCGCAGTTACAAAACGGGCCTCTTTAATTGCTGAAAAATCACGCTGCTAAGATGTGAAGCTGCAATATGGAGGGTGTGAAGTGGAAGAGGGTTGACTGTATAAACAAATAAAATGTACATTAGATAATAAAAATATTAGTATTTATTGTAACTTTCCTTAAAAGACCTCATTTTCTTAAAATGAAATTGAACTAATTAAAATATTTACTTAATAACAATCACTTCCTTTTTTACTTACAGCTTGGAAAACATTTAGGGGAAGATACTTGACACTTTATACACAATAGAGAAGCTGAAAATCTGAATTAATATACTAGAAAAAACAACACTTTTGAATTTGTAAATTGTTCCTCCATTTCAGCAGATCTGTATCTCCATTTTCAGCTAAACCTGGTTGCATCTGACTTACATAAACTTCATAGATCAATGATTTGCCTGTCCTTCTTGTGTAATAGAAATGTTAATGAAATTGATATATTTGGGGAAAAAACGAGGTGTATTTTTAAAAAATCACTTCTAGTATATATTAAGTGTTAATAATATATTTTATTCCTGATTGCTAAATGAAGTTTTAAGATCACAAATGTGTATGAATATTTACTATAAAACCTGATCTTAATTCTGTGATACTGCCTACTCCCACACATTGTCATAAACCGACCAGAACAATCATTTTTACTAGCGGTAAAGCAAACAAACGACACTAAATGCTTTTCTGCATTACTTATAAGGAATGCATTTAGGCTCTATGAAGTTGTTCACGGTTCACCAGATGCATCATGTTACAGCTGTCTAATGGTGTCAGTTATGCCTATGTCAAAAGGCAGAGCATTTGCAATGGTGGAGAGGTTAGGAGGATTAGGTTGTTCAAGTAACAGCTGGAAACAACTGCACTTTGTACAAAGAAGGGGCAGGTGTCTGCTTCCTTTTTCAGCCATTTTTCATGTTGAAACTGTTCTGCTTCCCCCTTCAATTTCACTTTGTGCAAAAACAAATCCCTTTCTGTTCAGTAAAAGTCTTGCAGTTGAAGACTTCCTGGTAAAGGTATTAACACCATTCTGCTATTACAGAAACACTGTTAAAATTTATTAACTATTACCATTCTTTTAAGTTTTCCCTCAGTTACTTCAAACTGCTTTATATATATGTTTACAGGGCACGTTTTCAGGAAGGAGGATCATGGCCCCCTAAGATTGCGCGTTATGGTGAACTTGCCACCAGCTGCCACAACAGAGGAACCCCAAAGAGGAGATACAAGGACTCCCTGAAACAACACCTCAGTCTTGGCCATATTGACTACCATCAGTGGTCCAACTCTGGCCTCAAATTGGGAGACATAGAGACACACCATCTATAACACTGCCGCCTCCTTTAAAAGCCTACGTAGAACTAGTCTTGCGGAGAAAAGACAAGGCAGAAAGAACAGTGCCTTGTTAATACCACCTAAGGAGACTTTCTGCTGTGTCTTTTGTACCCAGACTTGTCTATCCCACACTGGCCTTCTCAGTCATCAGCGTGTTTGTAGCAAGCATGGGTAGAGTCTGTCCTATGTCTTCGTTTGTGAAGCTTAGCCATGATGATGATATTTAATATAAAAATCCAGCCCAACTTTCACATAGTTCTTAAAATTTAAAGACAAGGAATAAAACCCAAGAAGTGAAAAATTTTGTTCTCTGCAAATCAGAGTCCTGCATCAGAAAAGAAAGACGTAAGTATGTCAGTAGGAATTCTACATGACTGAAGTGACAATGTAATAACCTTTAACTAACATTGGAACAACTAGAGACTACTGTCTCATAGAAATATATCCCGGACAGTGCTTCTGATTATGAGTGCTATTTTCTAGACTATATATCTGTACCAAACCAAGTCAGGGTACAGACATCTTCATTTCAGAACTAGTGCCAAACTTAGATTCTTCTCTACAGGGGAGGGAGGGTGTTTGTAGGTCAGGTATACTAAGCAATGAAGTCAAGAACTGCAAAACAGAAACAAACATGAAATGTTTATTTTGTTGTGATAGTAGAGAAAGAAAAGGCACTATTCTTTAGAGATCCTCATCAGCTCACGGAGAAATGACACTGTTTTCTCTTAAGAGATTGCCCAGTCAAGTACCAAAAGTTTTTGCTTGCAATTTCATTTCTTTAAACATATAATTTTGCAATGCTTTGGCTCTAGCACATTTGCTACTCAAATTGAGAAGTGGAACTCTCTTCTTTTGAGGACATTGTTTGATGATTCCTGACATATGCTACCTTCTGTCAAGAACAAACATGGCATACACAATTATGTCCTTCTGAATCTTTGCTCTGTTTCTGACACAGATAAAGTAGCTCCTCCAAACAATTTCAGGTCTCAAAGCATCAATGTTGAAGATTTAATAAAAAACAACCCTTCCTAAAATATGCCTTCTACACTCCAAAGGATGGACTAACGAGTGGTAATTTTTCAAGGATGTACCATGACAACACAAGAATTAGAAAAAGTACTTTACTTACTCTTCTCTTACAGAGTATCTTTACTCCCTAAGTAAATGATAAAGCATTGCTAATAACAGCAGCTTTAAAGTACTTCTGCTGTAACCTAAAATTTCTTGGAAAGGATTCTTTTGTGACATCCAGCGATGCAATTCATGCGTTCAGAGTCCGAGCAGTCAATTTTGGCACACTTAAATGACGCTTTCATTGAAACTGAACAACTGAACAGATTTTGAAAGCCAAAGTGACCTACTGTGCATTCTGTCAAATGATTTCCTATACAGGATTATTTAGCTTTTGGCATGAACCACATTTTTTTCCTCCAGGAGTCTCATGGAAACAGTTGTATGAAAAGGTCTCTCAAAGAGAAGATGGGAAGTATATTGTTGAGGCTGCTGCAGCACAGAACACTGAAATAGAAGACAGTAGAATTCCTAATATGTACTGATTGAGAAATATTAAATGTATCAAGTTTACCTTTGATTCTGGAATTTGATTTTACTATTTAATTAATGGTTTACAATACTTTCTAGTAATAGTTAACAATATAAAAAAAGCCCAGTCCAGCACAGAATATTCCCTTTATTACTGTCCCTGAGCTGTTTACTATACACATTTCCCAACACCAGTTCCTTCCAGTCTCAGAAGATGTTAAAGTATCTTTCATGCACTAGACAAAACTAGTCAAATCCTACACTGACACTACTTAGCTGTGAGACAGCAATGCTTTCACATTAACACAACTTTGCATTGTATAGAAAAATTTTGCCACTTTACAACTGCACAACATTTAATTTTGAAGCCTTAGAGTTCTTACAATGGCCATGCCTTTTCATTAATACAGATATAGGAACACAGGTATACAAGCACCTCCCCTCACATACACTTCTGCTGTACTTGTACCAGCAGACCAAACTGTGCAGAAAAATACTATTGCTTTTTAACAACATTCACTCTGTGTCCAAACTTTTTCAGCAAACTGATTTTCATACTAACCATGTAAGTCGATCACTGAGAAAAGGGGTTAGCTTTTAAGAACTGGTGATGCTTAGACAGGCACAGTGAATAAGGTAGCTCTTGTACTGTGTACTCTGAATGCAGACAAGGCTGAACTCTTGCAAAGAATGTTAAGCACCTCACTACCACAGCAATGTGTTGACAATAAGTATATAGCAACTACAGACATGAAACCTCTAAGCAGATTAACTGAGGTAAAAAATCAGACAGCTGCATTTCTATACAAAGTATATGGGTGACGGAAGACAATGATTTCCAATAACAAAGAAATCAGATGCACCTTAATAAGTTCCTCAATACTATACATATAATTAAATGAACAATATTTTTTTTAAAAAATCTCTTTTTATAAAAAAGTTAACAAGAAAAAGTAATACAGACACAAAATATTTCTGCAGAAAATATTAAACTGTCTAAACAGTGTAAAAGCTATTAATTGAGGAAAACTCCATAGTTCTAGCTCGGTAAGAAAATCCACCTTTTTATCCTTAAGAAAAGTCTAAAGAAAACTCTACTGTTACAGACTCTATGGGCTGCAAACTGTGATGATGAGTCAATAGCAGCTTCTCATTAAGATGCGGCAGGAAACAAAAATCCGAGGAGACAAACACACGTATAAGAACTTTGATCCCTTTTCTGTTACTAACAGTCCAGGAATGACCAATGCTGACCAGCAGAAATCAGTAAAATATGCATGAATTGTAGAAGAGGTTGAAAGAGATTACAGTGTTAAACCTTGCTGTTCATGGATTAATTCCATATACCACTGGACACATAAGCATTATTTAGTTTCAAAGGAAGAACTGGTCATCTCATAGTAGGAGGTGGCAATAACCCAATCACATTTCACTCTTGAAGACCAAAACCTCAAAGAAAATAAAAGGTGCAATGTGTAGGTTTCATTCAGCTTTAAAATCTGCAAAATCTGCCACTTGAGGGATGTACATGATTTCAACACTACCAAAGAAACAGGTTTCTTTCCTACTCACTCAGTCTATTTGTCAAAAGGTTACAAGAAATAGCCTAATAGAGGTGTTCAAATTATTTCCTGCAAGTAAACAGTGAGGGTGGAAATGATTGATTAGTGTAGCTGTGATGTTCTATGAGAGCAGTAAAGGCCAATTTAAACAAAAGCTTATGTGCAGGCTCAAACAAAATTTTCAAACCGCTACATAAATCTGACTTAATCAAACTCCCAAAGGAAGTGAAAGAAACTCCAGTAAATCACAGAATAGTCTGAGATGGAAGGAACATTTCAAAGGCCATATAAGTCCAAACCCTCTGCTGTAAGCAAGGACATCTTCAGCTAGAGCTCGTTGTTCACTGCCCCGTCCAACCTGATCTTGGAACACTTCCAGGGATAGGGTACCCACAGCTTCTCTGTGCAACCTGTGCCAGTGCCTCACCACCCTCACAGAGAGGAATTTCTTCCTAATATCTAAATTGACCTTCCTTCAGTTTAAAACCATTCCCTGTTGTCCTATTTTTGCATCAGATCCTGCTAAAAGGTTTGTTCCCATCTGTTTTATATTCCCCCTTCAAGTACTGAAAGGTCACAGTAAGGCCTCCTTGGAGGCTTCTCTTCTCCAATCTGAATCTAAAACCTGTCTGGGCAGAAGAAATATATTGGAGGGAACAATTCTGCAACAGTCACCAATACACTACTTTTTATATCCACCTGGAAGAACAAGGCCTAAAGCCATGAGATATGTGGTAAAGGGATTAATGTGGCCAAGATGATGGCAGAGCATGAGAATACAACCCCACTCTTCAGAGAAGTCAACAGCCTTGCTCATCTTCTACTCCCTAAAGCTGGGATGCCTCTTTGTAAGATTTGTGCCTCTGACTGCATCGCAGCATACCTAGGAAGACTTATACATAGCACTATACACTTATATTTTGTACATCTAGCGCATTTATTACAGTCAATCTAACAAGAAATGTGTAATATTTTGCTTCCATGAACTTACACTACTTGTGAATCTGTGTCCCAGTTTGTTTTTTTTTTTCCTCTGTCAGCGAGGGGGTTAGCAGCTCCTGCCTGGGCCTCCATCGCTGCTATGGAAATCAAGGTCACACAGATAGAGACGTCTCTGTGAATACCATATTTGAGAAAGGGAAAAAACCTTAGTAACAGAAAGTAGATGGCCAGGTCAGGACGTGTGTAAGAAGCTGAAAGCTATGAAGGCACCCCCAGGCCGACCAGACAAGGGGTTGAAAAGATTCCAGGCATCTCGCTGCTGCTTGTAGAATGGACCATAGTGAGCAGACTGACTGTCTGCGGGCCTATGGAATGGAGAGAG
>WEKX01022749.1:161088-176733 GCA_013390025.1 Pitta sordida | reverse complement strand
AAACCAATACATAAAAGAGCCATTAAGGTGGGCTTTTGACATACAATTTGTAAAACCATGAATTACAGTAGTGAAAAGCATTTTAAGTCTTAAAACTGTTTGCTTCAATAACAAAGTTACACATCAGAAAATTTATTTTAAAGAGGTGGCACCTCCTCTGTTTTATCATCTAGAAAAGTATTTGTCTTGACTTCAAACAGGTACAATTAATTAGAGCTATAGTAAAGAAATTTAGAGCCTTTCAGGAAGAAGACCTTTGACTATGGGGCAGTAAGTTGGCGTTTCACTGTATTTTGGAAGTGCAAATTTATCACTTGGATATTTTAAAACCAATGAAAATTACCTGACACTGACACCCAGCTTATTTACTTTCTCTCTAGCTCACAAGGTTCTATCCCACAAAATATTCTCACTGATGTATTAAGTATCCAAAAAAGGAAGCCTCACACTCTCAGCAATTGTGGAAAAACTGTGGACTTCTATTCACTTTGCTGCTGACATCAGTCCACTGGCTTCGCAGAGAAATTAATGTTCTGTGTCTTCACGTCAGTGACCTGATATTTGGCTTTACTGACACCACGCAAGCAAAAATACTACATAACATCTCAACCAAAGAAAATTTCATTCAATAATTTTTATGCATATTTCTCCTCTTCTATTGTTTCACTGGTAATAAGCTTTCAAGAAAAAAATGAGACTAGGTCAATGGATTATGTAAATCATTGTCATTTCATTCAAGTCAATAGAATGATGCTGATGGATACAAAACACAGTATACAGCTCTGAATACTCTGTAAAATTCCAGTCAGATCTTTAAAAATTACAGCCCAACCAGAAATAACTTAATATTTTTAACAATTAATATCCTAAACTAGGCTTTATCATTTATTTTTGAATGCCAAGGCAGACAAGGAGAAATTAAGTCATTATAGACAGTTCCTGTAGAAACAAATTTACTTCAAAAGGACACAACTGTGATTATATGTAATACATTCAGATTTCACTGAAGTCCTTGAATAATTAATTATTGTTTTTGCTGCACATAAATAAAATGTCAGCCTAGTTGTCTCCCTAAACACTGGATTAGATTTGGTGTGCTGTCTTCTGTGCCTATTTTTTTTGTATTTTCTTTTTAAAATACATTTAAATTACTCTCATTTAAATGAAAGAATGAAAATTTAAATGAGAAAAAGAAATGCTTAGGTGTAACAAACAACTTATTTTCATCTATTGTTCCAAAGAGCTCTTGTTTCTATCGTTTCCTCTCTCTCTCAATCTGGAACTACTTTCTGGACTTTCTATGAACTGCCCCATCTTGAAATTATTTCAGTTATAACGCTGCCCATCAAAAACTCCGTTTATGATCTGCTGGAATTTTCTCAAGATCGGTGTTGATTTCACAGATGCTGAAAAATGTTGCGTCATTCTTTCTATGAGCTCTTAGTCTTTCATATTGATTTTAAGACCAATAAAGACCATTACCTCATGTTAAAAATGCCTGTCACTGTCACATTATGACACACTAAATCCAAAAGCTGTACAGATGTATTCTTGTGGCACCACACCTAAGCTAGAGCTGCCTGACATTCCAGTCAGTGAACACCTGAAATATGTCTGACATATTCCTTCAGCCCATTTTCTTCAGTACAGGTAATTCAAGCATCTCAATGTCCAAGATATAAAATTGCCATTAGTCTAAACTGCAATGGGCAAGTTACAGAATTTTGATGAGATCCTCCTCTATGTAAAATGAAGCCTAGGACTCAGGCTCTTCAATTAACCACCCAGCCTTGATTTGGAGGGTTCAAGATTAAAAAAACACATAATAATACAATTTGGTAGTATTTTACAGCAGCTATTAATGATTAAGTAAGGTTGTGTTTCTAGTAACTCTTATTAATACTTCCTGTGGGATAATGCCTCACTTACAATACATAAGAAACCTGCTCACAGAATGCACAATGACAATGGTGCTGTTTTGTAACTCCATTAATGTACCATCCTTTAATCTCTGTAAGGAAGTGAATATGAAAAGCAAGTAAGGACACCTTTCTGGAATGAAAAGAACAATTCCCTGATCTTTGGAGATACCTGAGGTTCACGGACTACTTATCTTAGTAAAATTTTGGAGTCTCATACAATAAAGCCTTTTTATAATAATAGATGTAATAATAATAGATGTAATAATGTTGCTTCACTTAAATCATGGAATAGAGAAGTTGTACATTTGTAATGAATTACTTCCTCTTCAGATTGACAGAGGTCATACATTCATTGACAAAATACCATAAAGCATGGTGTTAGCCAGAAATCTGAATTCGAGACATGTGGCAAGACTGCTCCAGTCCTCTTAGTGCTACTGTAGGATGATCTTCCAGATAGATATTAAGACTATGACCCTTCTGGAGCAGAAGTACTACAGAGAATACAAGGATTGTAAAGATAATTATCAATAGATATGCATATTTTCATACACCTTAGCCATTGGAATATGATATGTACACCACGATAATTGAAAACATCCAGAAAGAATAGGGAAATGTTAAAACCAATACAAATATGCAGGTTTTCATAAAGAATCCATACAGCATTCTACATTCAGTATCAAAACTGGTTAAGCAATTCTGCAGTTACAAAGAGGTCTGGTGTTTTGGTGCATAATAAATTTTTCTAGCACAGTGCAAACTTGAACTTATTTCACCCTATATGCAACACTAATCACATGTTAAGGATCACTGAAAATATTAAAAATGTAATTCAAATTGCTGAATAAATATCCATGTTAAATACGAAGTTTAATTATGAAATAATATACATTTATATACATCGAACTTTGAAACATAAGTAGGTTAGTACATGCTGGTTTACAGACATGCATGCTATCCAGAACTTCTCAGAACAACTTCAAGTGTCTTAAAAATCATTGTGATAGTGTTTAGAGACACAGAAGTCTGTGTTCTCTAGAACAGATCTCAAAACAACAAGCTTTGCAAAATTATGTAAATTTTTTATTTGGAAGTAAATCCTGTTTACTCTGGGAAAGTATATTTCAAAATGCAAAGACAAACATAGAACAATAACTTCTTAAAACTATAATGATGATTTTCCTTAGTAATCAAAATAAGAAAAATTCTTATATAAAAAGTCACATTAAATATCAATTTAATTTTCTATCATAACTTTTGGGCTCAAGCTGAAAGAGTGTTGAAGATAAATGTCATTTATGATGATTTAATATCATCATGATGAGGAAATTATAATGGATGACAATATGGAAAAAAAAAGACAGTTTGCATAGTCACAGATTTGCTAAGAAAACTGGATGACATTTTGACCATTGGGTTTCAGAAATACAGGAATTGGCATATTAAAATATCATAACAACCTTTACTTTGTCATATGGCTTGAACTACTCCAGACCCCAGTTCACTAAAGATTAAGCCTGATCCCATGGCACGAGAGACCATACATAACTGAATGAACCAGAAATTCATGATACAGCACACAAAGTAGGAGAAAAGAAAAACAAAAGGCAAAAGTAACCCAATTGTCGTCACTGAAGTATTCAGGGGTTTGAATCTTGTCTATTCAGTGAACCATGGCTTGCCTACAAAATTTTAAAAGGAAAATCAAGTACTGAGGATCAGGCAAGAACACGAATACCCACAAAGAAAGGTACTGAAGGAAAGAGTAGAGTTCAACATTCAGTGTGAAAAAAGAGGGAAGGTCTTAGAAATGTTAACATATTCTTGGAATGAATATTAAATTTTTTGCCTTGTTTCTTATGAAGGTTTTATTTCTCATGCTCACACTTTCCTTATTGTTTGAAAGCTTCCCTGAAATGTGGAAGCATGGAGATACTCTTATAGAGCAAAAAACTATGATTTAAGAATATCAGAAAATTAAACACTAAATCACCATGAAAATATGTTTGATGTTTTCAATTACCTACACTTTTGTTCTTCCCCCACCAGCAAAAGGCAGAAAGTAAGAGAAATGTTAGGATTATGTTCAGAGTGTAATCACTGTAGTCAAGAGACTTGGATGAAATGCAAGTACATATCTCAATGTGTTTAAATAGACCTTTTCATATTTTGAAATTTTGCAGAACATAGTATGTAGTCTTTTGAAGAGGCTACAGATATATTTGCAGTTTCCAGCATCATAGCCATTTTGCAGTTGTTTTTTAAAATATTACACTTATGTATTAGATGTCATAAAATGCAACTGTTTTACTGGAATGCAATTCTAAAGGAGGCAAGTAACGTACTCTCTAAATGGCTTACTTTTACAATGAAAATTTAATTACAGGCATTTCCCATTCAAAGTAAATTGCAGCTATCGAATATTTCAAGGTTCAACATACCTACGCAGTCTGGAAAATAACCTTTTTTTCAAAAAGTCCTTCACAGAATCGAAGAATCAGTTAGACTGCAAAAGACCTCTGAGATCATCAAATCCAACCTTTGACCTAACACCACCTTGTCAACCAGACCATGGCACTAAGTGCTACATCCAGTCTCTCCTTAAATATATCCAGGTGACTCCACCACTTCCTTGGGCAGCCCATTCCAATCCCCAATCACTCTCTCTGTAAAGAACTTCTTTCTAATGTTTAACCTGAACCTCCCCTGGCACAGCTTAAGACTGTGCCCTCCTGTCCTACTGCTGAAGAAGAGACCAATCCACACCTGGCTACAATCTCCTTTCCGGAAGTCGTAGAGAGCCCTAAGTCCCCACCTCTCATGTGGGAGACCAGGGGTTCGATTCCCAGCAGGGAAGCAGTGATGCTGTTTAAGAGTTACACTCGATGATCCTTGTGGGTCCCTTCCACCTCAGAATATTCTGTGATTCTGTGATCCCGTGATAAGGTCTCCTCTGAGCCTCCTCTTCTCCAGGTTAAACAACCCCAGTTCCCTCAGTCACTCTTCAGAGGACTCGTGCTCCAGTCCCTTCAGCATCCTCATTGCCCTTCTTTAGACATCTTTCCTGAACTGAGGGGCTCAGAACTGGACACAACACTTGAAATGTGGCCTAACCACTGCTGAGTACAGGGGAAGAAGCACTTCCGTAGTCCTGCTGGGCACACTACTCCTGCTACAGGTCAGAATGCCACTGGCCTTCTTGGCCACCTGGGCACACAGTTGGCTCATGTTCAGTCTCCTATCAACCAGAACCCCCAGGTCCCTTCCTGTCTGGCTGCTCTCCAGCCACTCTGTCCCCAGCCTGTAATGCTGCCTGGGGTTGTTGTGGCCAAATAGTAGGACCCAGCACTTGAATTGTTGAACCTCATGCCATTGGATTTGGCCCATCTATCCAGCCTGTCCAGGTTCCTTTGCAGAGCCCTCCTACCCTCCAGCAGATTGACATTCCCTCCCAACTTGGTGTCATCTGTACATTTGCTAATGGTGGACTCGATTCCCTCATCCAGATCATCAGAGAGTGGTGGTTAATGGTGCTGTGTCCGGTTGGAGGCCGGTCACTAGTGGGGTGCCTCAAGGTTCAGTGTTGGGACCTATCCTGTTCAATATCTTTATTGATGATCTGGACGAAGGGATGGAGACTATTATTAGCAAGTTTGCGGATGACACCAAGCTGGGGGTAAATGTAGATCTGGAGGAAGGTAGGAGGGCTTTGCAGAGAGACCTTGACAGGCTGGACAGATGGGCTGAATCCAATGGCATGGGGTTCAACCAGTCTAAGTGTCGGGTGCTACACTTTGGTTACAATAACCCCATGCAGAACTATAGGCTGGGATTGGAGTGGCTGCAGGATGATCAGGTGGAAAGAGACCTGGGAGTGCTGGTGGATAGAAAACTTAACATGAGGCAGCAGTGTGCCCAGGTGGCCAGAAAAGCTAATGGCATCCTGGCCTGCATCAGGAATAGTGTTGTCAGTAGGACTAGGGAAGTTATTCTCCCCCTGTACTCAACACTGGTTAGACCTCATCTTGAGTACTGTGTTCAGTTCTGGGCTCCTCAGTTTAAGAGGGATGTTGAGATCCTTGAGCGTGTCCAGAGAAGGGCGACAAAGATGGTGAAGGGGCTGGAACACAAGCCCTATGAGGAGCGATTGAGAGAGCTGGGATTGTTCAGTCTGGAGAAGAGGAGGCTGAGGGGAGACCTTATCGCTCTCTACAACTACATGAAGGGAAGTTGTAGTCAGCTGGGTGTCAGTCTCTTCTCTCTGGCTACCAGTGATAGAACAAGAGGACACAGTCTTAAACTGCGTCAGGGAAGATTTAGACTTGACATTAGGCGGAACTTTTTCACAGAGAGGGTGATCTCTCAGTGGAATGGGCTGCCCAGGGAGGTGGTGGAGTCGCCGTCCCTGGAGGTTTTTAAGAAAAGGTTGGATGAAGTTCTTGGTGACATGACCTAGATATTAGGGTAGGATGAGGTGTTGGTAGTAGGATGGCAACAGGTCAGGTTAGGTAACAGGTTAGATTAGATTAGGTAACGGGTGATAGGTTGGACTTGATGATCTCTATGGTCTTTTCCAACCTTACTGATTCTGTGATTCTGTGATCAATAAAGATAATAAACAGGATTGGTCCCAACACTGATCTCTGGGGGACATGGCTAGTGACTGCCTGCCAACCGGATGTGGCACCATTCACCACCACTCTTTGGGCCCTTAACCAGAGCAGAGTGCATCTGTCCAAGCCATGAACTGCCAGCTTTTCCAGGAGTTTGCTATGGGAGACGGTATCAAAGGCTTTGCTGAAGTCCAGGTAGACTACATCCACAGCCTTCCCCTCAACCACTAGGTGGGTGATCTGGTCATAAAAAGAGATCAGGTTGGTCAGACAGGACCTGTGCCACTCCTAAATCTGGCTGGGTCTGATCCCCCATCTCTCCTGTAGGTGCCATGTGATTGCACTCAAGAGGATCTGCTGCATAACCTTACCACTGAGGTTAGGCTGACAAACTATAGTTTCCCAGGTCTTTCTTCTGGCCCTTCATCTTCTAAAATCTACTATTCATGATAATTATCCCTAAACCAGAGAAAAAAAGTAGGCAATGTTCAACAGAGTTCATCTATCCAAATGAGTAGGGAAAATAAAGAATAGAGACGTGTAAACACTGAAGTGTTTGATCAAAGCACCAGGATGGAGAGTGCCAACACTTTTAAGGGCTAGGACTGGCAAAAGAATTTCTAACTATTGTGATGGAAAAATGTAAAGAGTAGAGGCAATGTACAAGATTGACTCCTCAAAATAAAGGTGCGGTTTTAAATGTTTTCCGTTGATTTTCTCTCAGAAAGACAAAGGAAGGATTCTTAATTCAAGCTAACTACTTTGACATACTAGTCTTACTATATTAAAGAAAAATAGTGTATTTATTGTATGATTTAATAAATTGCATTAAAAACTACAAGGAGGTCTAGGTCAGAAGCAAATAATGCATCTGGCATGTGCACAAAAGCACAAGAACTATTTCGTTCTGTGGGAAAATCTGTTCCCATCTAATGTTGGTATCCTCCCAGAGTGCGTGCTAAGGTCTTGAAACCATGGCTACTCATGGGAAAGGATCAGGCACTCTAGCGTAACAGTCTTCCTCAGATGCCTGGAGGACAGGATGGAACATATCTCTTTCTTGAAACAACTTTTCACAAGACTCTGAATTTGGTGGATATATATGTATGTATGGGCCTATATGTGCACATGCTCATCTTTACATAATAAAAATGTATTAGCAAATGCCCCAAAAGAAATATTACAGAGTTGCAAAAATTCTGGTTTTCTAAAATTTAAGAAAAACATAATGCCCCCTTGCCAGTATTACTTTTCCTAGGGAGAATCTTGATATTTATTCCTTTGATTGTTCCTACAATACAAGATAAAATAGCAACTGGAATGAAAAGGGGAAAAAAAAGGATAAATACAACTAAGTTAATCCAATACTGCTCGCTAACAAAAGATAAACTTTCTTAATTTTCTTTTATTTTTTAAATTACAGCTGCATTTCAAAGACTTGTTATCACAAGATAGAAATGTTCAGTTTTAGAGCCATAAGCTTCGAATTAATTGTGTAGAACAAGATGGCTTTTTCCACATTTTCTTCTCCTTTCCATAAATCAGTGTTCATCTAAGGTTGTTTTAAAAACTATTTACTCTGGGTTTCCTTCTCAGAATGTGAAAAGGCAACTTGATATTACACAAGTCAGTAACTTTCTAACACCACAGTTCTTCCTAATATTTTATCTATGTGTATCAACATTTACAGCACATATATCTCATGCATCACAGATCAGAGGTTTCACCAAACTCTGCTGGTTGTAACTAAGCCCAGATAAGCTATATCTTAATCTTACACAAATAGCAATGCAACAGAGAAACAACCATAAATTTCCTTGAGCTGACAACAAAGCACTAACTGCTTCAACTCTAAGAAACTGGCAAAACCCTGCCCATCATATAGGCAAAGGCGATAGCCTCAGAGACCTCTAAGTACAAGCACCATATTTCTGTAACAGCCCTCAATTCATATAACCTCCACTTCTTAGAAACCATATCTGAAAATAACTAGTTCCAAATTTTGAATGTACATATTTGCACGCAGAGACAATGATATCTGCAGTTTAAGTCAGGTTATACCCCATATCTACTTGTTTAGTTGGCAGGAAGTGCAGTGAATTTAAAAATTACTAAAAGGCTTCTGTGATTTTGAAGGGAAAAAAAAAATGAGGAAGCCAGCTTTAGAAAAAAATGTTTAAATTCGAATGCTGGTTTTTCTGGAACTACAAGGTTTTAAAAAACAAAATATGTACTAGCGAAACTATAATTGATTCTTATAGCACACAGTTCAGTTTTGAGCACCACTTTCTAATAGTAAATACAATCTCACACGTTACTTCCTATGCTTAGACATACACTTGTGTAAGACATAATGTCTTTTATCTTTTAAATAATATTACAACTTATATGATCTCAGTTTTTTGTGTAGCTCTCAATGCAAATGATAAATGGAACAGCATGAAAATATTCAAATACCTAGAAAAGGTGAGGATAGGGGGAAAGACAAGAGTTGAAATCATTAAAGAGATAGGGAGCTACTCAGTCAGTGTAACGCAGTTTGTGGTATAAATTTTCCCTGCACGTGTATTGCTCATGCATATCATCCATAGAGTCAATGAATGAAATTGTTTTTAAAACAAAATCTACTGTTTTACCTGTGAGAATACAGTAAAGAAAATTTACCTACCAATGAACAGCTGCAGTACTTTGAGACACTTAGTCCATATATATACTCTAAGACTAGGTGGGCTCATGGCCTGCCCTGGAGTGTCCTGGGTGGGGCACTCTCAGTCCTCCCCTCTTCCTGCTTGAGGCATTGACACACAGGGCAGAGTGCATCCGCCACCACTGCAGTTCCTCTTAAATGCACAACCAAACCTGAAAGAGATTCAGAAAGAGGGGAAAGGCAGGTAGGAGACTAATGTACATGCAGACTATACCTCTCAAAGAACACCAGTTACTACTGACAAGTAACCTTTCTTCTTTGAGTCTGCATGTACATTCCCACAATGACTCACACTTATCATTTACCTTTGCCTTTTCCCATCCAGGAGAAGGCCTGAGGAGTCTCAAAAACAACTGCAGAATCATTCCACTGAAGGCTGAAAGAGTCCTGGAAACTATTACTAGACTAAAACAATGCTGGGGGAAATCGAAGAGAGAATTCCAGGTGGCCTTACAGTAAACATCTAAATATCATACAATGCAAACACTAAGTTTGTCCAGACATCTAATGATTTGCTTCGACCATCTGAAGTTCCTCAAGTTCACTCAGAGACAGAAAGCCAACTGAACAATCATTGTGTGAAGACAGCCAAACTTTTTGATACGGCCACAGCGCAACAAGAAAAGTAACGAACTAGAAGACTTGGACCTTTGAAGAGAAATTATAAAGGCTTCATGAAATCAAGAATGTAAAGGATAAAATTCACCAAAGAAACATAAGACCTGGAAATGAGTACTGAAATACTAACTTCCTAGCTACTCTGGAACTTTGGCATCACTTCAGGAAGACTTCTGGATGACCGAAGAACCGACCCTCTGCCTATATACAAGTACATAAGTATGTAAAATAGCAGCTATAAGGGCCCATATAGTTCACTAGTTGGCTGAGAAAACTGTCTCCAAATGTGCCACTTTCAGACACACAAGCAGAAGGAATAAGGAGAACTAAGAATTTAAGTTCTCAAAAGGGGAGAAGGAACCACCATAAGGTAGTGGTTTTCTACTGCATGAACAGGGGAAAACTGTTATCAGTCATGAACAATTCAATACACCAGCTGTTAGGAAGATGTGAGTGGTGAGATGTGGGAACATGAGTGTCCTCAATCACAGAGAACAACCTGGTACCCTCGCCAAAGTACGGAAAGAAATCAAAGGAACTACATGGAACAAATATTCTGAAGGAGATGAGATCAAAGCAGCAAAACCATATTGTACAGGCAATATTGTTTTCTCATAGAGTATACATGTCTAGATTATACTTTCATGCTATCATTACTCTGGAGAGCAGCAAAAATTGCCTACCCTAGAGACTGATGAATGCTTTGACTCGGAGGATCCCAAGATTTCCACAGCTTGAAGAACAGCCAGGGAAGAGCTAAAATACAACGTGTATGAAGACTACACATAGAAATCTCACATAGCTGCTTATGACTACACTCATTGTCACAACATAGTGAAATCACAAAACAAAAAACACCACAATTTTGTTTTTATTAAATATTTGTCTGTATGTGTGCCCAAAATAGTACCTCAGAATCAATACAACAGAGAAGGTAAAGAACAATTTTGCAAGTCTAGTCCAAGCAAAACTGCTGTATGGCTTTGTAAAGTCAGGCATTTGTATAAGATTCCAAAGCAATGAGTATATTTTAGCACAAGAGCGGGAAGTACCGTAAAGAACAGACTTACTTAGATCCTCTAAAAATTACCCCTAAATGAAACAGTAAAGGTCAATCGTATCCTCATCCCCTGACAGATAACTGTTTTCAAAACCTACTCTTAAAGACAGTAAATGTTTCTTTTTTTGAAAAATGACCACTAGAAGAGCAGATGTTAAACCAGTTTAAACTGGTTTAAACAAAAATCAAAAAAAGAGCCAAAGCCACTTATATCAGGAGTCACCATCTTCTGTATGCAGGAAAGAATGTTTTTATGTCAAACAAGTAGGACTCTGAACAAGCACAATAATACAGTGTAGGATGAATTTCCATGTGAGTAAACTGGTGGATGGAATGCTGAAATAGCTGATGGAGGTATACTAGGTTCATGAGTTTCCACTAACTAATATACCACAATATTGAGAAACAAGCCCTTAACAGAAAATAGATGTTCTCTGAGGTGAAACCATTGCCATTTTATAGCACATATAAAGGTTATGGACTCTTTCCCACCCAAAACGTTCTGTATGTTTAAATAGTCAAATATGTTATTACACTTCACTGTATGAAAATTACGGCCTCAATAATGAATGAGTCTATCGGTCCAAATGATCAATGTGAAGAAAAAAAGGCAGAATGACTATAACAGACACTCAAAAGCTCCTAAATTCCAGGTACAGCTACTCTTCAAGCCAGAATGGAGTGATGATTGTAACTCAGACACAGCTTTTTCTTAACCACAACAGAATAAAGATATTGATAGATAACCGTTGATCTAAAATGCATGGAGATAAACAGATATCTCACTACCAACTTAGATGTCCATGCCATCTAGAGCAGACATCTTTTAATTTCTTTATCATAAACTAATTATCATTCTAAATAATTATTACAGATTAATTAGGTGAATTATAATTGCTAGGTTANGTGCGATATAGGAGACCCGACTGTAGTGGCAATACTATTACCTATCTATATTCAGAGAAGTAGCTGTTAAGAAGATGTGGTAGCATACCTTGAAGATCTTGGAGATAACGGATTGTAACAATTATCTTACTTTGAGCACAACAGTTTCATAGATGGAGTCCTTGCATAATAGATGGCTCTAGCATCTCCATGCTTGCTCATAACAGCGCACTATGATGGTGCCATTCACTCAAAAATCAATGTTCTGCTCATCACTGTATCTATTCAGTGATTCTGTGATACAGAATGGCACACTGATACTGCCTACTAACATTTCCTAGAATCATAGAATATCCTAATGATGCTCCTTTTATGCACTAAAGAAGTTAGCCTAATTGATATCTCTGCATATTTATAATGGATCCTTCTACCAGATGAGAGACTTTAAGATTACCAGTGAACAGCTATATTAATTCTCTAACACCTAATTATAAAGTATAAATTAAATCTAAGATCTTTCCAGTCAACCAGTGCACGTACGGGCTGTGTGGCCTAACAACTAAAGGTATGATCTTATTGTGAGCTATGATAGTACCAATTTTAGATGGTAAATAATCTTCCAGGTCTAGTAATCAATGTCAGATTTAAGCTTCCAGAAGACAAACCATCAGTAAAGAAGCCCCCTCATCCGAAACAAAGCAATGTCCTTTAGTTTTCTGAATATAAAGAAGATGTGGACATCCTGCTGATATATTCAAGTGATAGAGATATACAAACCAAAAAGAGAAATGTATATCCAAGAAAAGAAAAAGACTGGAGCATTCTGGAACTGACCAGACTGTCTGTACTCATCCACTATCTGTTGAGTAGGAGCAATCCTGGAGATCCTGCAAATGATTCTCAGAAGCAGTAAGGAAAAGATAAAAATCAATTGATATTCATTGATGGCTCTTAATGCAAACAACATGTTGACAGCTATTGAAGGCAATGACAAAAATGATCCTTGTACAAAAAAGCTTTTTCCCTGGAAGCTTTTTCCCTTGTTTTTTTTTTATATAGAGTAGAATAAAAGAATAATAGAATTAACTAGTAATAGACTGCCTTACTGATTAGGTTATTGTTTGTTCCTAAGTGAGTATAATCATCGAAAGAGTGTAGTGTAATGTAGTGAAAGAACCTTTTGACACTTACAAGACTATCTTTCACCAAGCTGAAAAGGCATTCTCTTAGAATGAAAGACCTTGTCAGGATTCATTCCATGCAGAATCTCTCTTATGTGCCCAAAGGGTTATAGCTATTACATAACACTGGATGAAAGCTGATGAGCCAGCTTGCAGAGGTGTCTTAGCATTAGATGATCACACTGCAATCAAAGATTCCAACGATTATGCTTGGGAGAAAACTGATGCAGAACGACTCACATTAGAAAGACTTCTTTTCCTAAAAGCTGAAACTTTCTGATAATTTCTCTTTTAGATGCTAATTTTTTTCTTGATACAGCATAACAACAAAATTACTTGGAGTCAGGTGGCAATAAAAGCATTCAAAATCCTAGAGATTTCAAAATCACCTTCCAACTTCTCTGCAGCTGGTATAAATGAAGTTAAAATCTGCCCAGATACTAAAGTTGTTCAAACACACCTTTATGATATTGGAAATCTCAGGTCATATAATATACTGAATTTCAAGCAACCTACAGCACTTCTACAAAATTCTTTGTACACTACACCCTCGGGAGTCACGGGGGGTCGATTCCAGGCAGGTCTCACGAGTCACAAAATCTGTGAAGATACATACAGAACCCATGAATATTCAATTAGCCCCTGCCCATAGCCACATGCCCTCCACTAATAAGGTCTGGAGGGCAGTCCTGGGAGCGTGGCTTGCACTGTAGTATCTCATTAAAGCGGAAGAACAGCCTTTTGGTGCTTCCTGGCCACAGAATCCGGGGTCTGGGTTGTTATGCACACGTGTGCTGTTGCACAACTCGCTGAAAATCCAACCATGACTAACTGAATACATGAATATGCGAACTGCGAATATGCAGGGTTCTCTGTATTCTAATGTCCATTGTTTCTAAGGTCCTAAATTCTTGGAAATTATTTTGTGCTATAAAGAAAGATATGCTATCCCTTTTTTATGATAAAGGTTACAAGTATGTAAAACCAAAACATGTGTACCTTTCTGAGCCAACTAAAGTAGCGATAACTTGGTAAGAAGTCTTCCTAATATGATAAAGTTGCTGAAAATGGAGCAAACACAAGCTTAATAAGCCAACTGCTTCATAGAAGACATCTACCTCAACCCAGTCTCAAAATGCTCCAGTCATGGCTTCTCAAGGCTAAACAGTCCCAGCTACCTCAGCCTTTCCTCATAAGACAGGTCCCTAATCATCTTTGTTGCCCTCTGCTGGACCCACTCCAGGTTCACTATGTCTCTCTTGTACTGACAACTGGACACAATACTCCAGGTGAGGCCTCACCAGGGCTGAATAGAGGGACAGGATCACCTCCTTTGACAACGCTCCTCCTACTGCACTCCAGGATACCACTGGCCTTTCTGGCCACAAAGGTACACTGCTGCCTCAGGGACAGTTTGTTGTCCATCAGGATCCCAGGTCCTTCCCTGCAGAGCTGCTTTCCAGCAGGTTGGCCCCCAGCCTTGACTGGTGCGTGGGGTTACTCTTACCAAGGTGCAGGGCCGTGCCTTTGTCTTTGTAGAATTTCAGAGACCTCTTCTCTGTCCACCTCTCCAACCTGTTCATGTCCTTCTGATGGGCTGCACAGCACTCTGGGGTATCGGCCGCTCCCAACATTATGTCATCACTGAACTTGCTGAGGAGGAATCTGTCCCTTCATCCAAGTTATCGATGAATAAGTTAAAGAATACAGGGCCCAGTATTGAACCCTGGGAGACACCACCAGTGACAAGCTTCCAATTAGTCCCTGTGCCACCGATTAGAACACTTCTTGCTAAAGTATGACTCATTTCTAGAGTTGTGAAACCATAGAAAGCCCTCTGGACTAGGAAGTACTTGTTTGTTATTTTAAAGATTTAAGAAGATACACATGGTAACCTTTACAAGAACTCAGAGTTATTTATAGAGTTCAAAGAAGAGTTGCATAAGAAATAATGAGTCTTTTCAACTGTGTATCTCCTGCTTTATATACCATTATTCTAACATATGGTCTGTTACATGGAAATGCTTATATAAGCGATTTTTTGGTTTTTAATTGCAAAACATACCTTTCTGGACAAGTTCAAATCACATTACAGTCAACTGCTCAATTCAACTTAGAATAAAGGCATCGTCTCAATAATTACAAAATACCATATTGTCCCTTTCAAAAAGTTGTATCATCTCCCACACATTCTACTTTGAGGATTATGATGCATGCAGTATATTTTATCTCTGGACTACCGCTTTCCCTTGTAGAGAAAATTGCCACTTTAGTGCTGCAGTGATGAAGAGCCTATATGCGTAGCACAGTCATTCATATAATACAGTTATACCCCGTCCTTCGCGAGGAAAGGGACAGGCGACGGCCCTCGCAAAACCCTAAACTCACAAAGAAGTGTAGGTCGTTAATATGCATGCAGGCCACGCCCACTGCTCCACCCCCCGGAACTCCACAGGGCTCTGAGCACTTTTTTTGCTTCTCCCCTTGGATTCTCTGAGCACAGGGAAGCAAAGGGAACCATTTCTGAGCCCCCTCTGACTCGGGAGACCCCCCACCACCCCAAGAATCAGGCCTTTCCAGGCCGCCGCGACTGTGTGCTCACAGCGCAAACCCCCTCGCCGCTTCCCCCTCCCCCTCCCACGGCGCTCGCACCCGG
>WEKX01022749.1:144021-161037 GCA_013390025.1 Pitta sordida | reverse complement strand
AACCCCGTGCTGGCAGCCCGTGCCGGGACTCCCTCAACCCGGCCCGTGTCCGGCTGTCCCGGCACAGGCTGCCAGCGCACAGCCGCATCCTGCTGGTCCCGCGCCCCGCCAGCAGCGCAGGGTTCAGCTGCGGTCCCGCGCCCCGCCGGCAGCGGAGCATGTCCTGCTGGCCGCTGCGGCCAGCCCAGCCCCACTTTCCTGCAGCACTGCCCTTCCCCCCCTGTAGCCATGGAAATAGTAACACGTGCCCGCGGGGGGGTCAGTTCCCCAGCTGCACTTAGAGTAACAGGGGACAGTGTGACTCCTGGCCCCTCCCGTGGGACCGGGCCAGCGCTGCCCCACGGAGAGCTCCAGCACCGCCTCTCGGTGGAGCAGCGGCAGTGTGCATGTCTGAGCCACAAAATTTCGCAAATGGCGGAATCAAAACTGCAATAAGTTCACATTGTAAATGCGCGGGGTCATAATGGAGAAGTCGCGATGCAGCGGGGATTCACTGTATTTTCAATAAGAAAGAGTAATTAGCATAAGTGCATGAGAAAGATATGCTACCTGTGAGCAACAACTGGACAACACCCTCCAGAAATTAAGGATGACACAATGTTCTTTTTATAATGTTTCTTATATTACAGTGCTCCTGACCAGGAGATCACTGCACACCAAGGAGTCAGCCCTCACTCAAATTTCCACAGTTCCCCTGAAGTTCCGACAGAAGGTTGCCCTGTGCTCTATGTCCACGATGGTTTTCGGGGATGTGTCATGCCACATAAACTCTTTTTGCCCACCTCAGTATAATGCCTGTAGGCAGCTGGTCATTACACCAGCAGAATGGCTTTCCTTTATCTAAAAGTGTAGCAAGAATTTCTCAGGAGTGGAGAAATCCATCCGCAGACTGATTCGATGCTGCACAGAGAGTTCCAGCATCTGTAGGGAGGAATTATTTGCTATCTACATTCCTTCTCTTATTCTAGTTTATGAAAGCTGGTACTTTATTCAGCTATTTGTTGTTAGGCCTTTCTTCTTGAGGTCCAGAATGAGGCAGGCATGACCCTCGCTCTCGGTGCAGGCCGCACTTATATACATATGAATTGTTACTTCGTGGATTTCACTTACCGCAGGATCTTTCTTGAACTGACTCCCCACAATATTTGAGTGATTACTGCATTACCAGGAAAACATCCTAAGACACTGGCAACACTAAATGTATTTAGTTTGAATAAGAAGCATACAGCTTTTTACACTAAAAAACAACAGTGATAAAACATTTTTTTCTTAGTTCCTTTTCTACCACATTCTAGGATTTTTTTAAAATTTGATTTTCATGTATTTTTGACTCTTAAAGAAAAAAAATAATAATCATGCTAAAACTAAGGCACAGGAAAACAGACTACGACTTCAATTAAATTTACTCTACTGAAGGTCTTAGCTAGCAAGTTAACATCTGGCCATCCTAATTTACAGTAATGACAAAAGAATGCTATTTTGCTCAGGAAATAATTTCAGGCTAACAGACAAAACAGGCTTCACACCTTTAGGCTCCTTTTCTTATGTTTTTTGGAGGGAGATATTAAATTTCTCACTGACCTACTTGTAGAAAAAAATTCATCAGTAATCTCTGTTCTTTGGGTAGATTTCAATGTCTGACTGAGGTTTAATAGGAAAATGGATTTTATCTTCAGTTCCCTGCAGATAATCTACAATGGAGAAGAGAGATAAATCATGTCTTCATGGAGAGTTTTTCATAAGAGCAACAGCTGAGATCTGCAGAATCACTTCAAATTGACTGTTTATATCATGTTTCAATTTTAAATTGATTTTGTTATTTTTATATTTTACTTGAATTAGTAAGTTATTACCCACCTCATGCATAAAACTCATCATTTGTTGGGAAGCTTGATACATTGAATCTTATTCCTCATTTTGAAAGCTACAAGTTGAAGTGACTTAAGTGAGACATGAAGTGTGTAGTCAGATAAAAATTTGTGCCCAATGTGTTAATTTTGAAGAATTTTAATTTTGTGACTGCTGATGATGTGTCCAACGACTGGTCATGAAGCTGTTGAAGGGTTTTAGGAGTCTTAGGAGGAGTGGCTGAGGGATCTGGGCTTGTTCAGTCTGGAGAAAAGAAGGCTCAAGGGGAACCTACAACTCTACAACTGGAAGCAGGCTGCAGTGAGATGAGGTTCGGTCTCTCTCTTTGCAACTAACAAGGAATAACTAATAAATAAATAGGACAGGAGGAAATGGCCTCAAGCTGCGCTAGGCATGGTTTAGATTGGATGTAGGGAAAAATTGCTTCACTGAAAGGGCTGTCAAGCATTGGAATAGGCTGTCCAGGGAAGTGGTGGACTCACCAACCTTGGAGGCATTTAAAAGATGCATAGATGTGGCATTTGGGGACATGGTTTAGTGGTGGATTTGGCAGTGGAAGGTTTACNCGGCCAGCCCAGCCCCACTTTCCTGCAGCACTGCCCTTCCCCCCCTGTAGCCATGGAAATAGTAACACGTGCCCGCGGGGGGGTCAGTTCCCCAGCTGCACTTAGAGTAACAGGGGACAGTGTGACTCCTGGCCCCTCCCGTGGGACCGGGCCAGCGCTGCCCCACGGAGAGCTCCAGCACCGCCTCTCGGTGGAGCAGCGGCAGTGTGCATGTCTGAGCCACAAAATTTCGCAAATGGCGGAATCAAAACTGCAATAAGTTCACATTGTAAATGCGCGGGGTCATAATGGAGAAGTCGCGATGCAGCGGGGATTCACTGTATTTTCAATAAGAAAGAGTAATTAGCATAAGTGCATGAGAAAGATATGCTACCTGTGAGCAACAACTGGACAACACCCTCCAGAAATTAAGGATGACACAATGTTCTTTTTATAATGTTTCTTATATTACAGTGCTCCTGACCAGGAGATCACTGCACACCAAGGAGTCAGCCCTCACTCAAATTTCCACAGTTCCCCTGAAGTTCCGACAGAAGGTTGCCCTGTGCTCTATGTCCACGATGGTTTTCGGGGATGTGTCATGCCACATAAACTCTTTTTGCCCACCTCAGTATAATGCCTGTAGGCAGCTGGTCATTACACCAGCAGAATGGCTTTCCTTTATCTAAAAGTGTAGCAAGAATTTCTCAGGAGTGGAGAAATCCATCCGCAGACTGATTCGATGCTGCACAGAGAGTTCCAGCATCTGTAGGGAGGAATTATTTGCTATCTACATTCCTTCTCTTATTCTAGTTTATGAAAGCTGGTACTTTATTCAGCTATTTGTTGTTAGGCCTTTCTTCTTGAGGTCCAGAATGAGGCAGGCATGACCCTCGCTCTCGGTGCAGGCCGCACTTATATACATATGAATTGTTACTTCGTGGATTTCACTTACCGCAGGATCTTTCTTGAACTGACTCCCCACAATATTTGAGTGATTACTGCATTACCAGGAAAACATCCTAAGACACTGGCAACACTAAATGTATTTAGTTTGAATAAGAAGCATACAGCTTTTTACACTAAAAAACAACAGTGATAAAACATTTTTTTCTTAGTTCCTTTTCTACCACATTCTAGGATTTTTTTAAAATTTGATTTTCATGTATTTTTGACTCTTAAAGAAAAAAAATAATAATCATGCTAAAACTAAGGCACAGGAAAACAGACTACGACTTCAATTAAATTTACTCTACTGAAGGTCTTAGCTAGCAAGTTAACATCTGGCCATCCTAATTTACAGTAATGACAAAAGAATGCTATTTTGCTCAGGAAATAATTTCAGGCTAACAGACAAAACAGGCTTCACACCTTTAGGCTCCTTTTCTTATGTTTTTTGGAGGGAGATATTAAATTTCTCACTGACCTACTTGTAGAAAAAAATTCATCAGTAATCTCTGTTCTTTGGGTAGATTTCAATGTCTGACTGAGGTTTAATAGGAAAATGGATTTTATCTTCAGTTCCCTGCAGATAATCTACAATGGAGAAGAGAGATAAATCATGTCTTCATGGAGAGTTTTTCATAAGAGCAACAGCTGAGATCTGCAGAATCACTTCAAATTGACTGTTTATATCATGTTTCAATTTTAAATTGATTTTGTTATTTTTATATTTTACTTGAATTAGTAAGTTATTACCCACCTCATGCATAAAACTCATCATTTGTTGGGAAGCTTGATACATTGAATCTTATTCCTCATTTTGAAAGCTACAAGTTGAAGTGACTTAAGTGAGACATGAAGTGTGTAGTCAGATAAAAATTTGTGCCCAATGTGTTAATTTTGAAGAATTTTAATTTTGTGACTGCTGATGATGTGTCCAACGACTGGTCATGAAGCTGTTGAAGGGTTTTAGGAGTCTTAGGAGGAGTGGCTGAGGGATCTGGGCTTGTTCAGTCTGGAGAAAAGAAGGCTCAAGGGGAACCTACAACTCTACAACTGGAAGCAGGCTGCAGTGAGATGAGGTTCGGTCTCTCTCTTTGCAACTAACAAGGAATAACTAATAAATAAATAGGACAGGAGGAAATGGCCTCAAGCTGCGCTAGGCATGGTTTAGATTGGATGTAGGGAAAAATTGCTTCACTGAAAGGGCTGTCAAGCATTGGAATAGGCTGTCCAGGGAAGTGGTGGACTCACCAACCTTGGAGGCATTTAAAAGATGCATAGATGTGGCATTTGGGGACATGGTTTAGTGGTGGATTTGGCAGTGGAAGGTTTACAGTTGGACATGATCTTAAAGGTCTTTTCCAATCTAAATGATTCTATGCCAGAAGAGATTCTTAATTTAGATTTAAAAGGGACAAAAATTGAAGATAACTGACCAAAGGTTAATTTCATGTTTTATACATATTCAAAATGCGTAATTATAAGGAGAGCTAGACTATTTTCCTTAGTTTTCTTTCCCCCGTTATTTAGCCATCTTTAGAATGCAGTAAGTTCTCAAACATGTCCAGTATGGTTTTCACTTGCCGACATCTGCATATTGAATTTAAAAAACTTTTCAGTAAAAGCTAGTCTGAAATTAGCTACTTATTACATGAGACAGGAACCCCCTTTTTTTTTCATTGCGTACATAATGAGATTGCCATGGTGTTAGATGAACTACAACATAATTAGTTCAGTTTTGCTGTTGCAAAATTATGGCTCTGCTAAAATACTGTATTTCCAAATAAATACAGGATTTTTTTAAAAAAAGTTTATGATACTAAAGCTGTGGAACAAAACACTGAAACTGAAAATGTTCTGAATATGCACAAACAATTATTGTATCAAAATCTACATATTGCTTCGTATGAAATATTTAAATATAAGAACAGATTGTAAAAGTGCCTAGGCACCAAAATACATGAGGTGTAGCTCAGTTGTTTTAATTAAAGCAAAATGGCAAATGTAGGGAATCATGCCATTATGAATAAATGCCTGTGTATCAACTATTGGGTGAATGGTCAGAATGTTTGTCATAAGCACCTTCCATAGGTTGGTCTGGAGAAAAGAATTTATACTAAGAAAACTCTTAATTTTCCATTGTATGTGAGCTTCAATGTTTTATTTCTTTTGCTGCTCTGACAGAAATCGACTCAGCCAGAGCATTGTGTATGCAAAAGCCTTCATTATTACACTTAGAGCATAATACACAAATATTTTTTTCACTTTTTAAGCACAACCATCCCTTTTGATTTCTCACCAACAGAAGCATTCACAGTTTGAAACAATACTTAGAGGCATTTGGAGCTTTTGTACGTAAAAGTACAGTTCCCTAATTTTAAACTTAGTCATCTTGCCTTCGAAAGAGCCCAAGGACAATTGTCTGCTGTCATTTAGAGCTTCGAGATACTCTGTAAAACTCAAATGTTAGCTTCAGCGTCCCAAATGACAGTTAGCTTTATTTTTTACATACTGCTTGTTTTTATATAGCATTTATTCCCTAGAAATACTTTTTAAAATATAGAACACATTCTATATTTGTTCCAGTTACATAAAGATGGGTTATTTTTTGCTTTATCAAAGAAGGACAAGAATTTTAAAACATCTTGATGTTAAGCTCTTTTCTTCATAAAGTGTTCTCAGATACTTAGTTTCATTTTCCAAAATCACAAATCTTAGGTAATTCTCACTCATTTTAAATTATGTTCAACTACCAAGAATAGTAAGAATGCAGAAGAACCCTGTAAAATGACAGGACTGAGCAGCACAGATTTCCATAGAGGATCATCCTATTTGTTAATAGAGAGATTTATGAACCAGCAAATCATTTCAGTAGTCTTGACTACTGGTGAAGTGCTGGATCCTGCACTTGGACAACTACACAACAACCTGTAGCAGCACTACATGCTTGGCACAGAGGGGCTGGAAAGCTGTCTGTCAGAAAAGGACCCAGGGGTGCTTGTAAACACCTGGCTGAACGTGATCCAGCATTGTGCCCAGGTAGCCAAGAGGGCCAATGGCATCCTGGCCAGTACCAGAAATAGTGTGGCCAGCACGACATGGGAAGTGATTGTCCCCTTGTACTCAGTACTGGGGATACCACACCCCGAATCCTCTGTCCAATTTTGGGCCACTTGCTACAAGAAAGACCTTGAGGTGCTGGAGCTGGTCAAGAGGAAGGCAATGGAGCTGGTGACAGGTCTGGAACACAAGTCTTATGAGGAGCAGCTGAGGGAACTGGGTTTGTTTAGCCTGGAGAGAAGGAGGCTCAGGTATCACTCTCTACAACTACCTGAAAGACGGCTGTAGCGAGGTGGGGGTCTGTGTCTTCTCTCAGGTAACAGGTGACAGGACAAGAGAAAGAGGCACCAAGCTGTGCCAAGGGAGGTTTAGACTAACTATTAGGAAATACTTCTTCACCAACTGGGTTATCAAGCATTGGAACAGGCTGCCTAGGGAAGTGGTGGAATCACCATCCATGGAGATACTCAAAAGATGTTCAGATGCAGCACTTAGGGAATTTGCTTGGTGTTGGACTTGGCAGTGCTGGGTTGATGGCTGGACTGGATGATCTTGATGTATTTTCCAACGTAAATGATTTTATGATGTGGTGCAGGGAGAAAATTTTACAAGTACATTAGAAGGTGTGTGCTCAAATGATGTGTGCTCGAACTTCATCATACTGATGAAGTATGCCATGAAAAGGTTGGGAGACCACTGGTCTAGACCATCTTTTTTTTTTTTTTTCTTTTACTACTATGTCAGGAGGGCTGAGAACTTTTTAAGTACTTACCTCAGACAACAGTGTTTCACTGGTGATGATGTCACTGTATGATGAATTTCACATTTGTAACCTTGGTATATTGTGTTACAAGAATATATGTGCCAGAGGCTTGGGTCACATCTACCATAGCCTTTTAGTTCAAAATAGCACTGCAGTTTTAATAGCTCTCTGCTTACCAGATTTTGATTCATATTGCATTGGAAGATGGACTTCAGCACAGCAACACACTAAATGTGCTCCAGCTGTTAACAGGCCCACAGAATAATATTAGAATTGGTCTGAAATAAAACATATCAAAGATATCTGCAGATGCTGGACCTCCAGCACCACATTCTTAAACTTATAGATACGTAGATGCATTTTATTGCTTTACATGACTCGGTAACACAGATATAACTCAAGATAAATATTCAGTTCTTGGCACCAGGGATGTGTCAGGAATTTTAAAATTTGTCTCTACAAACTTTGCTCTGATTTTGTACAGCTAGAAGACATCCATTTGTGGAAGCCTTTAGGACATCAGTTAAGCCAAAATTCCAGCTTTGTGCACTGTCAAAGATGGGAAGAGCCACTTACTAAACATACTCAGTAAAACATAGAATTCACTTAAAAACTTTTCATTTTACATCTGTGCTCAGATACATTGCATCAACAGAAAATCTAACCCACACCAATCTTGTGCATCTGATAAAAGATCTGTTTGCACCTGAGCAAATAAAATGCCTCTGGCAACACGGTTCAACATGTCAATACTATTGTACACTATTCTCCTATGATGCCTCCTTGAAGGAAGTTTTTGGTTGGTTTTCTGTTAACAACATGCCATGTTTCATATTCTGTTTTAGACAGTGGACCTTACGAATGACAGATCGCTAAGAGGATTAGGGCACCACAAACCCCAATTAATTATCAGAGAAGTTTAATTAGGTGTAATGACACTGTGAAGTACTAAGCATCACTCTATTAATACAGTTTGTAAACCTGCATATCACAGGAAGGCTTATACAGGTTTTGGTGTCTTCCTACTTTGTTTCTATTCAAACAATTAAAACACAACATTAAAAAGCATCTGGAAAATGTACTAAAGCAGAATAAACTATATTCTATCAGAATTATCTACAGACTATCAGGTACAAAGCTTTTTCAGAAAAATATGGTGTATTAAGCTGGTTTCTGACAGAGACGTAACTGCTGTGCTCTGTGTTCTTTCTTTTTTACTTTTTTTCTTACAAGCAGTACATTATCAACCAAGAGAAGACATACAATCAAAACTTTGGTGCCTGCTTTCAGGCAGTCTTACAATTTGCACAAATTGAGCATGAGAGCCAATCTAAAAGTGCAGTTGAAGTAAGGAAGAATGTTGCTGAAATGCAACTAAATGTGCTACTTGTGGACATTTCTATTTTAGTCCCTTTATCTGTTCCTCATACAAAAATGCTTCTATCAATTAGATAATTTTTATAATCTGACGCTAATCTTTTTCAGTCCTACTGTGTCATTTTTGTGATTAGGGCATCAGCGCTTCACATGCCATTCTATATGATGTAGCATGAGAGGCTCATACCTAAAAAAGTTTTAGCGCTCTGGTTTTGATTCCTCTCCTAATAATTTCTCAGTCTTCCCCATGCCTCCACCTTACCACTCCTTTAGTTGCCCCTCAACACTGACCTAATAGTAATCACCTTAGCATGCTTCTCAGATCTCATTCTTGGATCACAGTAGTCTTAATTAGAGACTTCTATTATATATGCAAACTAGGGATTTTTCTAAGTCTCCTATACACATCACTTAACATTAACCTCCTCTGAATTTCTACAGATGGTTTGCCACCCAGTTAATATTTCAATGTTCTTATTTGCACTAATACTTAATTTGTCTACAAATTTAATAATTTTCATAATTCAGTACTTGTGAATAACTGTTAAACCTGAAGGTTATTTAAAGAAGTCAACCAAACAAAACACCAAACAACAACAGAACTGATCTCTTTTTCCCTACACATTAAGGACCAGCAGGTAGAACCTGAAGAGTTTGTGTTTTTTAAAACAACAACCAAACACCGTCCCTCCCCAATGCCTTACTTCCTATATATACAAGACCAGCATTTACTTATTGTGACAATCATTAAAAGAAAGAACTTTCAGAAATCTATTTACCACAAGAAAAGGTAATTCTGTAGATCTCCCTCAAATTCAGTTAAGCCCTTAACGTTATCAGTTATGAGACGACTACACTGAATTTCCTTCATAGATCTCAAAAAAATAGAGAGAAAACATTCTTATATGGTAAATACAACCAAACAAAACTTAATCTAACAGGTCACATGGGAAATTATTAGGGCTTTTATATAAACTTGATTTACTTATATACTTGCCAAAAGCTATTTGCTGCTTAATGAAGTTGAGCTATGTTTCCTCCATTCAGTTGAAGTGACATTCCATTTAAGAAGCAACTTTTCCAGTAAGAACAGAAGGAATTGAAAATACTGCCCAGTATATGAGGTCAGACAAAAAGTACAAAAGACAGTGTTAGAAAATGCCCCAAGAACTAACTGGGTTTCAGATGATGGCTGGTACAGAGATACATATTTGACAAAATTGGAAAATGAAAGCAAGCAAGCAGAAGTTAGATAAAACTGGTTACTATGGCCACAGAGATGTTCTTCATCCTGGAAAACAATAAGTGACTTGAAATACTGTTTCTATTATATTTAATGAAGAACAACTGAATAGACAAACAGGACTGTGGCAATGAAAAATATGATACACATTAATCTCCTCTCTTACGTGGAAAGTAACCAGAAATGCCCGCAGGATGAACAACATACTGGTTTGGTTTTTTAATTAGCTTTCAGCTATTTTATTTCTTTCTTTGTAGGAGAACTACAGAACTACTTTGTTTGCTTTGGAAAGTTAATAATATTACTAAAATAATTTTGTGCCATTAGCATGGCTTTTCAACTTAAACAGAGAGGATCTTCTCGCCCTTCCCCAGCCCATGCTGTAGTATTCCATTATCTGCAAAACACAGGCTAAAATTTTGTATGCTCATAAGACTAATTTACAAAATAAAATATAAAATGCATTTGGTTAAATCCTTCCCACATTAGAACAGGAATTAGTAAAAATGTTTCAGCATTTTCTATATTGAAGACAGCTTGTAAGAGTAAGGTAGCTTGGTGAGGTGGTCTCATCTGTCATTTCTAGAGCCATTAAGACTCTGGGGCCACAAAGCCCATGAAATGTAAGATGGAAGACAGCAGAAAACCAAAAATTGACAATTCCTATTTTCATGGGGAAAGTTAGTGAGCACACTTTCTCATGCCAGGAAAGTAGACAAATGCCCTTGATACATTCAGCAGTTCTAATAGGGATCAGAGTGAGACCACTAAGAGATGTAAAGAAATTTAGTGAATCCCCTCCCTAAAGTCTCTTGCAAAGGAAAAAAGTCAATCAAGCTCTCCAGTACCAGATGCCAAACAGAGCTGATACTCAGCTTCCCTGTTCAGTTGCTTGGTTTACATCATGCACATCTCTCAAAACAGTAAAGAAGTAGCAGGGCAGAGAAGAAAAAACACTGTACGTGTCTCTGTAAAACTGGCAATGACAGTAACTGCCTGGACTTAAAAAGAAATCCCATCAAATGCCAGGAAACATCCAAAAGGACAGAGTTGAATCCTGTTGTCTTGTAATGAGGAGACAGTGATAGACACTTCAGCCATTTCTTATTTTACACTGAGTTTGTGAAAATGGTTTTTTCAGTTGAGTCTGTAATTGCAGTGAGTATCATCCATCATCCGCAGAAGATGAGAGAAACAGACGAAAAGGCACTCCAGTGAGCACTCCCTAAGGAGTTTCTATACAAAAACCTGAGATAGCAATAGCTATAGCATGGAGAACAGTCATGTCCTTTAAGCAAAAACACTTTCCAACCTATTAGAGCAGAAACAATCCAAAAGTCAAAACTGCTATTCACAACTACTAATGGCTTCATAGGTGAGAAAAAAAAATCCCACAATAGAAAAGCATTCTTATGAAACATTCCTATTTCACTGGTGTGAGAGGGTGCCTGGACAGGCTTGCATGGCCAGGTTTAGCACCAAAAGCCTAGAGCCACAACGCAGTGTAATGCAGACTGCACTTTTCAGCAAAAAGGGCAAAATAAGTTTCAGAAGAAACAAAACTAATATAGATCAACAAAGGACTCATAAGAAGAAAAACTGACATAGTTCAACAGAAAATGAAATCATTCTAGTGAACTAGAAACAATATAGGATGATACAATATAATATAAACAGTCAGCTACTGACAAGAAGTAAAAGAAGGGGAAAAAAATGCATGGATAATAGTACGTTACCAATCCTGCAAGGGATGCGTATCCCTATCTTGTATCATGAATGCATACACATTAACAAACAATTAAAGGAAAGTAATTTGTTTTGCTTTATATAAAGTTTTCAATAATTTTGTGACATTGTCTCACACACAAGCCTTTCATTCTCTACAGCAAGGAAATAACAAAGTCTGTAATATCATTTATGGATTAATACAGCAAGTAAAAACCTCAGACCTCTTTCTATCATCGAAACAATTTAATTTACACTTTTTGTGTAATATGTAGCTGGAAAAAGAATATGTACTAGTCAGTGATTGATTCTGCTAATACAGAGTTTGGAAATTACTCAGGAAAAAAATGTGGGTACATCAGGTGAACTTTAATTACAGAGAAACATGCTGAGATGTAAAGTTGTTTTAACGTCACATATCCCACTTCTTAATTATCCTTATTGGATTCATGGTCATATGAAATTCTCATTCATAAAAACCCAAGAAGCAAGTAAGAGATTCAAATCTGCAAGTTTATCAGGGATTTTATACACGCAATTAAGATCTCAGTGCAGCAAAACCTCTAGTGCCGTGAGTTATTATAATTACATTTATATATATACAGTGGTCCTCCGCACAGTCGCGGTCCATAATTTGCGGGATCCCATACTCGCTGTTGATTCTCCAGTGAGTTGTGGGACCTGGCGCCTGCGCAGAACCTACCGCGACCTCAGTCTGATTGGCCCACAGCCCCCCCGCCGCCTCCCCGCTCGCACAGCCAGCCCCGTCCCTGCTCCCCCCCGCCTCGCTCGGACGGCGAGCACAGCCGGCCCCAGTCCCTCGCACGGTGCGACAAGCACAGCCAGACATCTGAAACAAGCCCCGCTCTCAGGACCATCCTCCAGACCTTATATGGGGAGGGGGCATGGCTACGGGTGTGGCGTACTCGACTACATAGTGGGTTTGCTATCTTTGTGGATTTCACTACTCATGGGAGGCGGACCAGACTCAACAGCCCTCAAGTAACGGGGGATCACTGTATATATATAATTATAATCTGAGATGTAGAAGGAGGAAAATGTGCAGGAAAACAGAATCAGAATTGTCCTTCCTGCAAGGTAAACAGCAAAGTTTGTTGGTGCTGTAGGATTAGTAGGAGTATATACTTGAAACAACTTGAGTCTCTTCATAAAACTGTTATTCTAAGAGGAAAAATTATTTTTTGTCTGCGCTGAATGCAAACAGCTAAATAGAGCAATAATCTCAGTATCATTAAATTTTGATGCCTCCCATCATAAACCTTGGGGAAACTTTTTGTGAAGTTCCTTGGCCACAATCCTGTTCCTCGGGACTATTCACTACAGCAGTTAAACCTACTTTTCTATAATTTGTGGTTTTTGACACATGACTACAAATCAGCACTTGTTGACAAATTACTACTTATTTTTGGCACACATTGATAAATATGAAAATGCTTTGAAGGATCAAGGTCAGTGTCTCATGGCTGCGTACAAAAGTTGCATGAGTTTCATCGTTTATTCTCACTAGCAAAAAGAAGACATTCTGGGATGCAGTATTATGTGGGTATATGAGACCACAAGGTTGACAAACCAAATGATTTCTGAGAGTCTCAGACTGATTTTTAAAGATACAGACTTTTGATGGCGGAGAGTCCAGTTTTGCCCTGAAAAATACTGATACTGAAATCACCTTACTTTGCTCACAAGATGTTCCTAAATATGTGTGGAAAAGTTAAAATTTAACCAATTCCCAAGCAATCTAGGGCAAAGGACCTCAAAGAAGACAGCATTCCCTATTTCCCTCTCCCTCATAGGTTTTATCTTTTTCTGCTCGTCAATCTTCATTGCTGGAGTCTGTTGCCCCACACACGGAAGACAATCCAAGAAGAATGTGTTTCAGATGTTCATGAAAATTGTTTTCATATAGTGAACTACAGTGAATCCTCTCTGTATCGCGACTTCTCCTTCATAACCTCACCCATTTGCGAAGCACTTTTTTCGCAAATATGATTCAGCGGTCCGCGAGCTCAGCTGCCTGACGCATGCGCAGTTTGCTCTGCCAACAGGCGGTGCCACGGTGCCTGCAGGGCAGGACTCACCCCGCCCTGCGGGGAGGGGGCTCGCAATGGCAGCACCGTGCCCCCGGTCCCTGAACGGGCAGACTGCCCCACGAAAGCGAGGCAAGCTGTGTGCTGAGAGGGCACAGCTGTTGCTGCGCCAGGAGGCTTCTGTCTGGGACCATAGGGGCAGCACAGCCCCTATCTCATGGGACCGGTGGATGTTAAAGGGAAAGAAACCCAACCTCCCCCTCCCTCACCACCCTGTGGGCTTTTCCGGGCTGCCGCAGTAACTCCCACAGCCTAAATCCCACACCGCTTCCCCTCCTGACCCCAGTGATTGTGCCCGTGCCAGCAGCCTCACAGCGCGGGCTAGAGCACGCGGCGGCACCCTGCCCCGGTCCCGTGTGCCCCACTGAGACCCAGCGCAGCACCACCACAAGACATGCCATTCCTTGTTACTCAAAGCCCAGTCAAAGCCCGAGCAGCGCTGCTCTGCCAGGACTGGTGAATGTTAAAGGGAAAGAAACTCCCAAACCAACGCCTCCCTCCCGCCATAAGTGCACGGGGTATTGCAGTGTTGCAAAGTTAAGGTTTTTCCAGGCTCCAAGAATGCCGACCAGAGCTCAGGGAAACCCTTTCCCTGCTGCAGAGGCGGGGCGAGCACGTGTGGGCTGGCGCGGGTCCCCCGGGGTCGGCGTTAGCACCGGGATCGGGCCGGGGGAGAGCAGCGCGGGGTTTGGGTTGCGGTCACAGCAGCCGCTCAGAAACGGTTCCCTTTGCTCGCCTGTGCCAAGACAGACTACAGGAAAGAGCAAAGAATTGTCCGCAGCAGTTCGGAGTTCTGGAGGGTGGAGCAATGGGCGTGGCCTGCATGCATACTAACGACCTGCAGTTCTTTGCGAGATTAATGTTTCGCGATGCCTTTGGCCTGTCCCTTTCCTTGCGATGGAGGGGGTTTAACGGTATTAAGTTAACATATACTTCAAAAGAAAAAGAGAGCTATCCTATCATTATCCAGGGGAAAAGGTCCGTGGTTTTAAATATAGCTAATATTTTATGCATATACACTTTCATTTAAAAAGAACCTATAGAAGAATTATGGGTGTTTTTTGAGGAGCATAAAGTGTGTCTCTGTGTGAAGGGGGGATAATGGAAGTAAAAACAAAAAGTCCATTTTCCTCCAAAGCTTCTTTACATTTAAATTTACAATTTACAACCAGTACTAAGGACAAGACTTTCTAACAAGACTTATTAAAATTAACCACCGCAGGAGGTAACCATTTAACCTTGTTCTCCACACTGGAAGTATCTGTCTCATGTCACAAATATTATAGGAATGAAATATAATGGCAATGCCTTTCTTCTATAAATTACTTCTATGAATTGAAGACCTGCTATAAAATTAATTTCTGGTCTTGAGATGATGAGCTGCATGCACATGACTACATGAAAAGCTTATGACTAAGCATGTAAGAAAACCCAAACAAAACAATTAAATTCCTTTTTGCTGTTGACTTGCAAATCTAGCAAACCAAAGGGTTTTCTTAGAAATTTGTTTATGAGTAGTCTTCTCATTCACTGAATCTTCCCCTAGAACAAGAATCCTTCATAATTTATTTCCTTTGTAATGACAGAATGGTGTAATCAAAAAGACCGTCTCTCACAGCACTATAAGCCATAATATGCTACTGTTGACATAAAATTATCTATAGGCATATGAGGCACATTTTCCCCAATAGTGAATCATAAATTGCTCTTTACTCTCGAAAAATCTTCATATTGTAAACAAAATTGTATTTTGCCATGAACATAGTTTACTAGAAATAAAGAAATGTTAATTTTGCTGCTTTTCTTTTTCTCTTGAATGCAATTACTTTAATTTCCAACTAGAAGATGTTGCCTGATATGCTCACCAGGCACTGTGTACACGAAATCATTTGACTTGGAAGACCGCTCCTTCAGGCACAACATAATACTACAGCGGGTGAGAAACAAGGCTGAAATCTGACAATGTGTTTTTGCAAGTTTGAAAAGCTTCTCACTTACGGGATGAGTAATTCTGATGAGAATAGAAGTCTAGAGAAAGTCAAAACAGTGACACCTTCTCAGGAATGTGCTGCAATTTCTATATTTACTGTCTTCATCAGTTCCAGAAGTATTTTAAAATCAGCAGGTACCGAAAATGAAGTGACATTGCTATAGCTGGTGTAGAGGAATGACAGAATGCAGATGGTAGTACATCCATTCAGGCATTCACTCAGGTGTTTTTCCTCTGAAAGCTTCTCTTACTGAAGCATTGGTGCTGAAGATCCTGATAGGAGGTGATAGAAGACCTCCTAGAACAGTTTTCAGGGAGGAAACCTGCGATAGTATTTTGATAAGGCACCTTGCTGAGTGGTCTTACTTCGGGAACGTAAGCACCCCTGACAAAAATTTAGGGCAAGTATGACCATTCAATTCAGACTGATACAGATGCTGAGGAAATGCAGGCGTAATTGGTTCCACACAGTCCTTACTAACCTTGGTATGGTGCATGAGCATAATTAGGGTACAGGCTAGCACTTCTGCCATAAATACACCTCATTCATATGACTATAAGCATATCACACATTACTTGATTTTGGCAAGCAGGATCTACTGCTTCAGTTATACCCAACACGGATGATATACACCTATTCAAGGAAATAGATACACATATGTACAGGCAATATTCAAGACATATAAGTCATATAAAGTCTCGCAGTACACATATACACAGAATGAAATCAAACTTATATGCAAAGATAAATACATTCTAAACACTCCAGAATGGAAATATTATAAATGTGTAAAATTTTGCATAGTACTGCAATACAGACAAATAAATTCTTACATATATCTCGAAATTCACAGGGGTTGGATTCTCCTCGTTGTCCCACCCCTCTCAGCCCCGGCGGCCGCAGGGATGCCTTCGCTGCCATGCCAGGGTGTGCCAAGCAGCAGTGGACAGCTGGTACCACCCCCGTGGGGCCTGGCACAGCGGCATGGCAAGCGAGCACAGGGGGAGCAGGGCTGCCTCACCTGAAACTGGGGCCAGCCCGGCAGGGTGCGGTGCCGGTCCATTTGCAGCATGTACGGCGCAGGGGAAGCAGCACCACACCCTCCAAAACCAGGAGCAATGCAGGCAACGTGATGTTGGTCTGTTTGCAAGTGAGATCAGGCTGTTGGCTCCTTGAAACAGAGCTGAAGCAGGTGAGGACGATGGCCTCCCCTCTCCATATCAGTTCCCGGGGCCTATCCAGTCTGCGTGCATGCTCTCCCACCTCTTGGAGGCTGCTTGGCCTCCCGAGCCCCAGCTCACCCTCTCATGCAGGCAGCATGGGCTGGCCCTGCAACCCGCTACACCAGGACTGGGTGGAGCCATGCTTCTGTGGGGACTGGGGGCAGTCA
>WEKX01022749.1:63343-143840 GCA_013390025.1 Pitta sordida | reverse complement strand
CGGGCCGAGCCTGTTCCTCCCTCGCGGAATGGCAGCCATGACCCCAGCTCTGGGGCATGTTCAGATCGGGGAAACACTGTGAAGAACTGAGACATCTCCGTGGAAGAGAAACCTATAAAGATCCAAGGTGGCGAAAATCGAAGCGCGGTTTAGCAAGGTATTACTGTTTATATATATATATATATATATATATATATGCAGTGATACCTCTGTATTTATGGGGAATGGATTTCCCAGGGGTCTCACAAACTGTCTAATCCACAAAAATTAGCAGGTCATTAATATGCACACAGGGCACACACATTGATCCACCCCCTGCCACTCCGGAGCACTGGGGAGCATTGTCCGCTCCTCCCCACAGGTTCTCCCAGCACAAGGGAACAAAGGGAACCATTTCTGAGCCCTCTCTGCCTGAGGAGACCCTCGGAGAATCCCTGGGCTTCTCTCTGGCCACACTGTTGCTTCTGCAGCTGCCGCTGGGCTGCTGCCACCACGCATGCTTCCACCACCACCACGGTGGGAAAGGGATGTCCCCAGGCTCTGTTTGGCACTTTTGGAGCCTGCGAAACCTTAACTTTGCAACACTGAGACACCTGGGGATCCTTATGGTGGGGAGTGCTGTTGGAGTTTCTTTCCCTTTAACTGTGGCAGCTACGAGTCCCGAGTGTGGGAGAGGCAGCACTGGGTGTATGATACAGCAGAACAATGCTCCCCCTGATGCAGCAATTCACCGTGTCACAGCCCGGCTGCCACTTCTGGCCAGGCCCCGCTGGCAGCACGAACCCTGCACCGCTGCTCCCCATCCCTACGGCCTGTGCCTGCTCCATCTCGGCTGGCTGGCCAGGGCTGTCAGGCACAGCCCCGCCCGGCACGGGTGGGCAGCAGCTGTGGGGTGGGCATGTCCCACCACTGCACATCCCACCATCCCAGCACACAGTGCTTGCCCCATGGCTGCCAGGGCCAGCTGAGCCTGTAGCCATGGAAATGGTAACACAGGTGAGGGACGGAGATCGAGGCACGGTGCTGCGGGTCAATAAACGCCACGGGAATGAGAGGCACCATGTGCCCTTCGCGCAGGGCCAAGCCAGTCCCGCCCCACAGGGAGAGCCGGCACTGCCCCTCGGCAAAGCAGAGGCACTGCACGTGTCAGCCTGGAAGCTTTGTGAATCGTTGAGACTGGTCTGTGAGAAAAATTTCTCGCAAATCATCAAGGTCGCAATGGAGGAGCCGCAACGCAGCAAGGTATTACTGTACTTACATACAAAATAATACCTTTCCATATTCAATATATATTTGTCCATTATACTCACTGCTAGTGCGTCTTAGCATCTTCCAGTAGTGCCTTGTTTCATATGAATAACACCTATTGTATCGCAGCTTAAGAAGTTCAATTGTTTAAGGTGTGAGAGATGGGCTGACTTCAGTCAGAACCTCAAAAACCCATTACATGAACAAGACAAGACACCAGGAACAAATAAAGGAAGGGATTATTCCCCAACATTTTAAATAGCTCTGACTTAGAACACTACAATCCTTCCTCCACACGTATATGCTGGCACAACTGAGATTAATGAGTAACTCATCCTGTGCTGTTTCCAAGGATCTCAAGCACTTAAACACCAAATGAGTAAGGAAAAGCTGAAAATTCAGAACAGGTCTCCTTAGGATCTGCAGGCAAAACCATGTTCCTGTGACTACTGATCTTGCAGGAAGTCCCCAGAAGTAAAATTATTTCTTATTTCCCAACATGGTATTTTACTCAGTTTGGACAATGAGGTCAGAAATATGAGCTTTTTTTATCTTCAACATTAGCAAAACGTCAGTGGAATTGGATTTCTTATATTAAAGGAAAAATATTGTGGGTTATGGGTTTTGTAATTTTTTTAAAAAAAAATTTGGACCATGGAAATACTGTGTAGCATGAATAAATTTTGAAAATTTTCTCTCTTTCTTGCCAAGACCAAAGTCTGAACATTGGATCTATCCTAATAAATCATGTTCCTCTTCAAAATCTAGGATACAATGAATCTTGGAGGAGAAAAACAAATTTTGATCACAATGGTGCGGTAACTTTGACTAATGCAGATACAGAAAGTCACTATATTTGCTTGCAGTGGGTTTGATGCTAATTGAGGAGGAATAAATTCTCACTGCTTTACACACTGCGAAGTCTTGTTTACATCAAGTATTACACAATCACTCCCTTTACAAAATTTTAAAACCACTCTTAATTATCTTTGCACAACTGAAAATGAGTATGTGAAACAGTACAAAGGGTTAAGCAATCACAGTGAATAAGCAATGTGTCAGACTGACCTACTAACAATCAAATAATGAACTAGATACACAAACCATGCTATCACAAATCCAGGCCAAATTCACACCCAGCACCCATCTTTCACTCCACTGAAAAACAAAACTGACGCAAAGTGCTCAAGTACTTTTTCCAGGAGTGGACTTGGCTCAAATGAGTTTTGTTATAATGAACGTTACATTGGAGGCAAACTTCAGTTTTTCTGGTTGTCCCTACTCAAAATCAAAGAGCTAATAATCATTTTGAGTACCAATGAATTCACACTACCCCTTCTCAGGACAGACAAAATTGAAATATATGGAAACGCTTTTGAGATCAAAGGCAGAAGGACACTACATTTTTTTTACGGAAATATAGATCAATGTTCAACATAGTCCTGTATCTGTCTTCTGGTAACAAAACAGAAATATATTGAATTACACAAGTTTTTGGCATCAAACAAATCCCGATGCAGTCAACTTAGGCTGAAGGTAAACTGTAGTTGTAAAAACTACTAGAATCCTATTTTAGATGTGTAAATATGGATCTCATAATTTTACTTTAGACAGTTTCCCCTCTTCTCCGTGATTCTTATTTCAAAATAAGAAATAACATGGCTTTTTAACGTAATATTTCTGTAATTTTTCAAAGAAAGAAAATCAATGTTGTAAAGTAGCAGTACTGTACCTTGATTTCTTCTATTTCGTCTGGCACTATCTTGTATGCAGATATAGTCCCACCCAGCCTGAAATCAGGAGAAGAAAAATGGTCTCAAAATCAGTAACAGGAAACTCAAGGGTTAATGGTGTCATGACCTGTTCCAAAACACCAATATTCTTTCTACCAGTTTAGAGGTAAAACCCGCTAAATTCCAAATCAATAGCAACTCCCCCTCCCCTTTCTTTATCCAACAAAAAGTCTTTAAGTAACACAAGCATTAGAAACAAGGTGTTCTTCACCTTAATTAGGTTAACAAAGCAGAATCACCATCACTGGGATGATATTGTTTATATTAACAGCCATCAATCCTCACACTCTATGATTTCCTGTTTGTTGCCTAAGGCATATGGATGAGTTGAAATATTTGAAGCCTGATGTGCTTTGTGCTCAGTATTTCACTAAGCTCCTATACAGTCTTAAATGCATCCAAATACAATTCTAGAAACCGAATTTTTTTAATTAAATGTGCACGTACAGACCTCACAAATCACACAGACTCTATGGTCTCCATTTTTTGAAAAGTCCCTGCAGTTAATGATTGGTAATAAAAAGTGGTTGATGGGTAATAGCTGGCACTGAATGATAAAAATAGCACATTTTATTCCACATTGAAATCACTGAAATTACTTTTCTAAATCCTGTAAAAATCCTGCTAAAGAATAGTTCACATACTGAAGATGTATGAATAGCATGTACTATAACCAGTGGCACATATTACATTTTCCCCAGAGACATGCAGACATGGCTTCTTTCATTTCATGAAGCAGTATCATTGATAGTGACAATTCAGACCCAAAAATAGAACTGCACTAATGACCTCCTGCTGGCTCTGCACAGCAACACTACTTATTTTCTAGGTCTCACAGAAAAGGAAATTGCATTACAGGTTCACAGGTTATTCTGAGTTGGAAGGGACCCTCATGATCATCTAGTCCAATACCCCACCAACCAGACCATGTCACTGAGCTCCTTATTGAGTCTTCTCTTAAACACCTCCAGGGACGGCGAATCCACCACCTCCCTGGGCAGACCATTCCACTGAGAGATCACTCTCTCTGTGAAAAACCTCTTCCTAACATTCAGTCTAAACCTCCCCTGGTGTAGCTTAAAGCCATGTCCTCTCGTTCTGGTGTTGTCAGCCTGAGAGATTAGAAACTATTTATTGCAAAGCAGTAGACAGTGATCAGATGCGTACTTGTATTATCCTCCCTATTATTGGATTCTCTCCTTCCAATTGTCAGCATTTCTACATAGGTGTATTTCCTTACATTACAACTTGAAATTATTATACATATTGCTTGGTCAACTGAAAAAGGGGAGAAGAGACTAACACAGAAAATACAATAACATTTTCTGGGTAAGTCCTGCCTTTCCATGTCTCCACAAGTAAGTCTCTCCCATAAATGAACTGTTGAAGGCTTTAGTCAGATGATGAAGTCCGTGCAGGAAAAGCCAAGTCTGAAGTCCATCACTGCTCAGAGTAATTTAAATTATGATTTCTGAGGTAGAGACAGGGTTCAGAGATTACTGCATACAAACTGACCATGGACAGTTGCTCTCTCCTGTACAATTACCATTGCTACCGTGCAGCAAGTGAGCTTAAAAGTTGGAAAGAACTGAACCTTTTCTTTGCCAGTACAAGCACAATCATGAGTTTTTATCTTTCATGATCTTTATTCAGCTGGTGTTTCTAGGGATAGTTACAAAAAAATGGTTTTAACATCATGAAGGAGGACTGCTCCATCAAACTGACAGGAGATGGCTCAGACGAACACACATTACAACTGCACAGCCCTACTGCTACTGGAATGAGGACCATAAGGCAGAAATTTTTGTTACTTCAGATCCATTTCTGCCTGCACTATAGAGTATTCAGAAAATAATTTCACTGACTTCCTCCCTTCTAGCAGAAGGGGAGGATAGAGCCTCTGCTCTATCACTCCAGCAACATGGAATTCCACTCTTTACTAGCCACCTTTGGTGCAACTACTGGTGGAATATACTAAAGAAAAAAAAATCAAAATAATTGATGCAGGCAACTCATGTAGCTTGCTTAAACCATTATTTACCATCACTTTATTCAAATACTTCTGTAAAGTTTTGTGTCAAGATTTTAACACACTCTGAATCTGCCAAATTACAGACCACAACTCCCTATTTTTGAAAGATAAATATATATTAAAAGTAACATTACTGTTTAAATAAAGTCTCTCACGGGAAGCTCCAGCTCATGTACCTCTAAATATATCTACAATCCTACACTGACAAATTGATCTTAATAATCCAGACTACACACATAAATGATACATTGGAAGCTGAAAGAGAATCAGAGACACAGTAATACACAGTAACACATTTTATAAGTGCATCAGAGTTGAAATGAAGTTTCTAAGTAAGTCTGTACTTTCTTAATTTCAGAACATTATATTTCATTCTATTTTATAACTTCCAAAAGAGAGATCCATCACAGATTATAGTACCAGATTAAACTGTCAAAGGATAAAATAAAGACATTTGACTTTATGTATAAAGTTTGTCTGTGAGTTTCACACAAGTTTCAAGGCATCACCCACACTGGGAGGATGCAATTAACACAGTCTGAGCTTTTCTACTGGTCATACGGATAATACATAAGAAATAGAAATTTTGTTTTTACAATATAATAATATATTTGTAAGGAAAAAAAAAAAGGATTTAAGCTGCCTGTATGGCAGGTTGTGCATAGTGAATAACAATATACAGATGAAATTTTACAACATTAGGCTCTTTTTGTCTGCAAAATGTCTTGATTAGCTTGAATGTCATGCAAAAACTATTATGCTATACAATTCACTCACCAAACAAACTAAAGAGGCGGTTGTGAAACATGCTGTATACCCTTCACTTAAAGGGCACAAATACTAATTTATTCAAACTTCAAGTTAAATATTCTGATACATTTGAAAGCATTTAGTTTGGTGTTACCACACCACTATTACAAATCTCCCACAGTCAGGTAAATCTGTAGTGTAAGGGACTACACAATGGCACAAACACACAAGTTACTGAGGAAAACAAAACCACTGATGAGTGGTAGGAAAGAACAGCAAAATCAAGGCAAATTGAAAAACCATGCATTAATTGATATGTCAAACTTGAAGAAAACTTTCTATTTCAAGTATTTCTCTGAATTACATTTATGTAGCACTATCAATTGCGGCCCGTCTGGAAGTTTGTTTGTTATTTTACAAATCCTTGATTTGATCACCAACACCAGAAAGAACAGAGACCAGAAAAGAACACACAGGAGACTTCAGGATGATGCACAGACTGTGACAGAGGTCTTGCATATGGCATGTTTTTTCACTTCGCTGTGAACAGTCTCTCTGTACGGGTCGGGTTTTTTTAGAACACTTTACACTAAAATTTTTTATCACAGTGTTCCAAGAAGTAATTGCATTGCGATGAGAAAAGCAAAGGACCGGTTAGCATGAGTGAGTATACGTTAACTACTAGGGGCTTTGAACGTTAGAATATAACGCAACAAACAACATCTTGGAATGGCCAGAATTCAGGCCAGTAGGAACCAAATTTTTGTGCAGATTTACTCTTCATCTTTCACACATTTTAGTTTTATTAGAGATTTTAATTGTATTTTAATTGTATTTTTTTCCAGTTGAACAACATCCAGCATCCTTCAATATTAATGGCATTCCTTTCAAGAAATACACAACTGAGTAAGAATAAAGCTAAATATACAGCCAGCTACTTCCAATACACTGATAGAGTCACAAATTTCATCTGGAGAGACCTAAGATGCAAGTCTCTCTCTTTAAACTGCAGTATTTTCACACTATAGCAAGCCATATTACTTAATAGTGAAATTATTCTAAATACTAGTTAGTATTGTAAAAGATATGTAAAGCATAAACTCAAAGGTCCCAGAACTTACATTCAAATGTTGATAGACATCATCAGCTCTGTATCATACCCTGCACGTAATACCAACACACCAGTTTTCTCATCTCTTTGCAGAAGAAAAGTGAAATTATTCCTAGATGTAGAAATTAGAGCTGACACAATAAGAATTAAGAACCACATCTTATATTGGGCTAAACTGGTGAGTGTCTTTGAGGAGAAGACCAGAAAAAAATAAAATAGAAATTCCACAAAAATAATTGGGAAATAATAAATATCATATAATTATTTATACAAGGGGTTTAAAAATAAGAGAAACTCTGTGTGTTTTTTATCCTTTTAGACTGGGTTTGCAGAAAATTCACAAAGAGGACTCAGGAGAATGCAAAAAGCAAAGTTTCTATAGCAACCTAAGAAATTACTCAAATACACGAAATAAACTGACGTCCAACACAGTTGTATCGGAACAGATGGAAGCTTTACTATTTCACAAATTAAAACAAAACATCACTGAAGAGAGAAAAGTAATTTCATCCAAGTTAAAGCTGAAAACCAGGAAGAACTCTGCTCAAATGGAGGCAAGAAACAATGAACCACAGCTCAAATGTGAAGTCAAGACAAAACTAACAAAGACATAAATTACAATTCTTTTCTTAATAAGCTATTCTTTTATTGTATGTTTGCTGTTTGATTCAACACTTATCTAAAATAGAAACTTAGCTTCTCATTTTTACAACATTAATCCTGAATATAAGGTCAGAATCATTACAGTGTTACTTTCCATATATTGCACATTGGACTTCTGATTACTTTTCCCCTGTGCCCCTGTATATATGCATGTTTGGATGGACTCACTGGATTATTATTGCATAGTTACATGACATTTGCACACTTGGACTGAACAAATACGGGTCAGCGCGGATAATTTGAGTTCTGACCAAAAATATGAACACGGTCTTTATATACAGTTCCCTATTCAGTGATTGCCACAAGAAGTTGAGATATTGCTTCGTCCCCTAACTCAATAAATGAGTCATACCAATGCAATGAAGTCAATCTTCTAAAAATAGGTTATAGGCAGCTTGGCTGCTGTCATCTGCTGAACTTCTTCAATGCCACTTTAATTAACATTAATCTTTCTTCATATAGATCACTGACTATATGATATCAAGTTGTCACTTAACTTCCCAGTGAAACTCTCCTTCATCTCAAACTTAAAATCCTCCACTCAACATTTTTTTCCAGATCCATCTCATAAATATAGTTGTTATCTGCCACCAGGATATTCTACCTTTTGACTGATTTATAAACCAAGCAGATTATTCAAGAGAGTCTATTCTTGGGAGCACATCAAATGACTAGGAGCCAGACTGGCTATTTCGAATTCTAAGGTCATGTTCATTTGATCACAGGCTACTAAATGAATACTTGCTACAATACTACTCCTGCCAGAGCAAACTGACCAAGTCAGCATTTTGAGCCTACTCAAGTGGACTAGCCTAATGTCGACCCCTGTAATGGCAAATCAACTTGCCTTGGATCCTCAAACACGGCCAAAACTTCTCAAAGTATTTGAGGGAAAGAGGTAGGAAAATTGCATTTAAAAAAGAAACTTCATTCGCTACTACCTGTAAGGGCATACATTAAAAGCTGCTTTAACTGATAACTGGTTTCTACTGACCTTTGAGGAACTGTTAAAGCACCCCGAGGGAGGTAGTAAGAAGGCATGCTATTTCAGGCGTCCTTCCTACACAACAGAATGATGGCAGCTAGAGAAAGCTGGGCTGCAGGCCAGCAATGAACTGTGCAAAACAGCTCGCAAAGTGGATCCCCACAACTGTCTTACTCAGTGTGGAATTACGCCATGAAGATCTACCCCATCTTTTTTGTTTCTTTTGGGGGTTGCTTCTGGGGGTTGAGGATTTTTTATTATTATTTTAATGGATTCAGTAATCAGATCCTCGAAAACTTACATCCCTTCCTGTTCCCCTCTCCTCCTTAATCTTAGGCTAACTTCAATATGGTGTACTAAAAGATTTCACAGAAATCAAACTATTTGAAACATGCCTTCTGACAGTTCATGTCTCTCATGAACAACAGCTCTGAGATTAAGACACCAAATTTACAGGATTCTCCCTCTGCCTCAACATGTCCCAAAGATTTTGCGCCCACACAAAAAAATGAAGGAGGAGGATTAACCCTATGTTTTAAGACTTTTATTCTCTACTTTATTACTATTTTAAAACTGGTTTTATTACTTTAAACTGTTTCAAGGAGGAAGACCATGTTATTTTTCTCTTTCCCCCTCAAAGCTGGTTTGTTGGTTTTGTTTTTTGGTTCCTTTAACTTTACCATAGGAAAAATAAGACTAAATCAGAAGAGGTTACATTTTCATACAGCGCCAGCATGAAAATACTATCACCTTAACAAGCTGTTATTTGAAAAGAATGCAACAAGGATCTTTGTTCTCAACCTATGTTAGAAACTAGGGATGAGGTCACACGTAGGTCATCTGGCAATCACATGATCAGGAGCCACTCTCCCCCTCCATCAGAATGAATCTGACTCAATTTAATTTTGAGGCAGAAAGTTGGAACTGTTATGACATAAATGAACTTCTTTGTGTGCTGGCACACAAAAGAAACCAAATGAAGAGGACACCTGTAATATATGGATTTTCAGTGGTGCAATTTTTAATTTCTTTTTATTAATCTCAGCTTGGGGAGGCACCTTCTGTGCAAAAGTAGGATGAATGCTGAACTTCTGTGAGAAGCACAAACTATTTAAGTTTTGATTGTCACTAAACAAATTAAATATTAATTGCTCACAAGTCCTACCATTAATACTTGCATGCCTCACAGAAAGGGTTTGAAGCATGCAAACAGCAAACATTTTAATATCTTTGAATAAAGTAAAATTACATATAAACAATATAAATATTGTTTATATTTGTTATATTGTAACTTTGAGCTTTTTTTTTGCATTTAACTGCTAATTAAATACTTCATGATTTGCAGTAGACTAGTTCTACTAGATTATAGGAGACACACACTCCAACTGCAATGGGCTGAGAATAAAGTACTGAAGACTAATCTTGCACTCAGAATTTTCATTACAGATTCAAAATTTTATTTCTAATTAAAACTGACTTATAAAGTCCTCCCAAATGCCAGTAGAATATGAAAACACTCTTGCCATGTGGACCAACAGCAAAAATGCTCACTTCTGTGCGGGATGCATAGATGTTTATACCACAGAGGAATGCTTGTACTATGCTCCATCTGATTGGTAATCTAAATATGGAAATCTTACATTAAATCAAATGGACAGAAATGTCAGCTAGATTTAAGTAAAAACATGTTCAGTGACTTTGAAAGTTCCCACTGGGGCATCAGATGCTTGACCAGCCAGCTCATTAAACAACATGAGCAAGACTGGAAATTTCCTGAGAGAAAAAATATGCAGAAGCAGACAAACCCCATTATCACAAAACCAGTAAAACTCTCACCATTTAGACAAAGAAATATATATTTAATATCCATGTAGGGATTTAGTTGGCAGACTGAGGTCTTTAAAACACTGCATGAAAAGAAGTATTTATAGTAAGTGCCAAGACAATAATAAATGTTGATCTTACTTTGCCCTATAGAAAATATCAAGGTAAGGCAAAATAGGTATTTGCATTTTTTTCCAGCAGATACTTACCTAGGAGAGATGCAGAACATTTGCACATATATTGCTAGCAATTGCCTATCACAAAATCCTCACCTACCTCAACTGAAAGCAAAATATTTGCGTGTTAGAGAGTGACCTTTTGCCTCCCTTGGAAGGCACTGAAAATTAAAGGATTTAGGTAATATGATAAGGATTGCAATGATCTGCCTGGGAACGAAAGATTTCACTGGTAAATTACCATAGCAGACTGTAAAATCCTATACAGGCAGATAAAGCTATTTTTGCTGACATTTCTATCATTCCAATTGAGCTTTATTTGCATCTACTCAAATGTAAAGTAGAGGCCAGCTGAATCAAATATTAAGAAAGAAGAACCATCCTGGGAGAATAAGTTGACCCACAACTAGAAAACAAAACGCTAATTTTTGTATAAATTAACACTGTTTATCTCCTCTACAGGCCCACCCAACAAGAAATTGATTTAAAAAATACAGCACTTCCCCATGAACCTTTTGGGTTTTCACCACATACATACTTCTCACATCCCCCTACAGTATCATAATTTTCTTTCCAATAACTTCAGTTTGTATTTTATCTTCCATTTTTGATGCTCAAGCATGCACACATGCTTATGAAGCACGCTTAGACACACAAAGTCCATGTGCCAGATTATGTCAAGGTTAAAAACGCATTATTTATTTTGAAAAGAGAAAGTTCGACTGAGATACGTAAAGGTAGAAAATTAAATATGAGCAACACAGGAACCCTCGTTGCTGGAGAACAGCTGGAATGAATTGCAGACCACGGGTTGAAAAGTGCAATCAGTACTTTCTATGATTAGGCAAAAAGACATCCAGAAAATACACAGAATTACTATTTCAGTTGGAAAAGACCATAAAGGTCATCCACTCCAACCACAGTCTAACCTCAGCCAACTAACACACCTATCCTAAGGCCTAAAACCTAACCTAACCCGATACCCAGCCTCCGTAACCTGATATCAACATACCACAACCCCTGTCCTGATATCAAGTCAGACTACTAAGTGCATCATCCAACCTCTTCTTAAACAGCTCCAGAGACAACGCCTCCACCACCTCCCTAGAGAGCGCATTCCAATGAGAGATCACTCTCTGTGTAAAGAAATGCTTTCTAATATTAAGTCTAAATCTCCCCTGATGCAGCTTTAAACAATGACCTCTTGTTCTATCACAAGTAACCAGAGAGAAGAGATTGACTCCTGTATACGATTCCCTTTCAGGTAGTTGTAAATAGCTATACAATCACCTCTCGGTCTCCTCTTCTCCAGGCTGAACAGTCCCATCTCTCTCAGATGTTCCTCACAGGGCTTATGTTCCAGCCCCTTGACCACCCTCGTTGCCCTTCTCTGGACATGTTTGAGGATTTCAATATCCCTTTTAACTGAGGAGCCCAGAACTGAACACAATACTCAAGATGAGGTCTCACCAGTGCTGTGTAGAGCAGGAGAATAACCTCCTTATTCCTACTGGAAAGTACATTGGCTTGTACTCAGCACTGTGTTGCAGACATCTATATAACAACTAGCCAGCTCAGAGTACTTGCTCATCCTTGTTTGCCAAAAGCTATTGACAAAGCAATGTAAATTATATCAATTACATCACTGAAATAGAAAATCTATAAAATACATTGCATGCTATAACCGTGTAATTAGAAACAGTGTGCTGTTCCATGAGAATTATGTATTTAAACGAACAGTAGTTAGTAGCAATTATGACCCATTGATATCAGTTTATACCACTTGTACCATATAAAGCTTCATATAAAACTTGGTTAAAAGCTACTTCACAAATTTTCAGTGAAACATTTTCATTTAAACATGTAAATCAATTAAAATGCTGTGCATCATAATGTTTTATCAAAGTTCCCCAGTGAAAGGTTTTATGAAGACTTTGACCTGAAATCAAGTATTACATTTTTCAGTTTTGCCAGTTTAATTTCATGTTTAACATTTCACTCATTACTGGCCAAGTACAAAATATTTATTGTTTAGTTCATCTGATTTCCTTTCCTCATGGACTTGATTTGCTTGTGTTTTCTCAGTATTTTTAGCCTCACTTGATCTCACTGGCATACTAAATTTAACACATAAGTTATCCAATCAGTATTTCTCCCTTAATCCACATACGCATCCCTCAAACCCATTCCACTATTAGACTTTTGTATATTGCATACTTTTTGTATCTTAATATTTGCTATTATATTAACAGCAATTGTAAAGAAAAAAATTAGTCTCATTCCTTGACATAACTTTCTTTTAACAAACTAATCAACAGTACCAGTCAGAAAAAGTTCTACTGTCTATTTTCCTCTGCTTGAAAACATGGACTATAGCTGTGAAACTGAGTGTTTAAAAAGGCTCTTGATTATTAGAGTCCAGTCAGAATGACCCATTTTTAGCAATTTCCACAAGGCCAGTCTCTCTCCTCTGCCCAACACAAAACCCTTCAAACCTTAATCTTCCTCTTCTCAGGGCTGAGGAACATACAGTATGACCTTTACCTCCAGTGATTGTGAGATTTTCCTCCTGTAGCTAGCTATTGCAGGAGATGGCTTACTTTATCCCATAAGATTGTTACAAAAACCCTCTCAAAAGAGGCGGACTCGCTGCTGAGCTGAACACAGGAACAACATCAGTTAATGATCAATAATTTCGGTACAGTCAACCCTCTTCCACTTCGCGTCTCCTACATTGCGGCTTCACATCATAGCGCCATGATTTTTTAGCGATTAATGAGGCCTGTTTCAAGACTGCGCATGTGCGACCTGACACGCACGAATATTCAAAGCAGGCAGTCATGAATATGCAAATTCGCCCCCCCCGCAGGTGTGCCTGGGCCGGCTTGGGGTGGGCGCCCATGCTGTGTCTCGGCGCAATGGTGAGTCCCCATGCTGAGCTGGGTGCAGTGAAGCCGAGCCAGGCGCCTGTCACTTCTGCAGTGACTTGGCTCCAAGCGAGAAGGCTTCGTGCAGTTATGAAAGATTTACACACTCTCACATCAGATGTGGCATCCAAGACTTTCTCAGGGTAGACGTCTACCCCGAGTATGGAGAGACCAGGTCTACCAGCCCAGATAGACACCAGGACAGTGGCGCAGGTGTCTCCCCTGCACCTGTGTCCCTGGCCAAGCAGAAAAGGAGTTTTTCCCTAGCATGGGTGCCGGGAAGCCCCGACACAAACAGCAATACACAGCAATGCAGTGCCAAATTTGCGTATTAATGAGCTGCCATTCTACACGGACAGAGGGCTTTGCAAGACTCGCAGTACTGTGGTATAGGAGACCCGACTGTATCTCACTATCTCTTTGGTATTTTCTTCTATGTGTTTTAATATGAAGCAGCTATAAGATCTGAATAGTGAAGACATAGACGAATGTATTATTTAATCATTCAGTCCTGTTCTAGAATAATAGAATGCCAGAAGATTTTCTGATAAAGTCTTTCCTGAAGAGCAGCTTTTGGTGAGATAGAAAGGACATATGCAACCAGCACAGAGTCCAACTCAGTTGAAGGAAGAGATATCACTTCTGAAAACAATCCAAAGTTTACAAACCTCCGGGTCATAAAGCTGTCAGCAGCTTAATCTTTCCAATTACTCAGTATTCCTGGGTCACAAGAAATATATGCTGCTTTGTAACATTGTCATTGCAGAAACTACAGACTCCTACTTTTTTGTGGATATACTTACAGTCACAGTTCTTGTCCAAATATGTTAGGTTTCAAAGTTTGCCCTTAATGAATCTGAATGATTTCTGATTAATGATTCCTGATGTTTTATCCCTCTCTTCTTTCTTCTCCAGTGATGACTCCAACATAAGACTTCTGTAAACTGGCTGAATAGCATTACAGAGGGTAGGGTGACATAAAAGCTTACTATTACAGCACCTAATATTCTGGGAATCTGTTCTGTTAAAAATATTCAGCCGGTGTTCTGTCTTGTACAGAAAAACAAAGAGTACAAAGAAACCACCACTTCATATGCCAGAGTAGCACCAAAAATTCACGGGTTTGAGAAGGACCTGTATATAAACAAATGCCCCAAATGAAAAGAAACACCAAGGAACAGAGACAGAAGGAAAAGAAGTAAAGAATAAAGACCTCTGTTAATAAGGACTGGCAGCTCTCATCTGCCTGTTTTTCCACATAACCGGAGGTTTTGGGTAGAGACAGTTCTAACTCGCCTGAAATTTAAGAGTATTAAGACCTTGTTCAAAACAGAAGCGGAGATTCGTTGGGGAATGCAAGTGCTTGCAATCTTCAGCTAAGATGGCACTGAAACAAATTTTAAGAGAAGCCATTACCTCAGTAGAGAAATAAAAATAAAAAAGCATTTCTAAGTACTGCTAGCTTGCTAGCTTTATCACAGATTACTGCTACCCCTTCATAACAAGTCAATGTATTAAGCTGTTCAAAAATATCCAAGTAATATAAGAATACTGACTTTTTAAATTAGCTTGTGTATATATATGCTGCAGTCATCTCACTGTTCACATGATGTTTGCTTCCTCATTCACACAATGAACATAATAGATGATAAGTCAAAGATGATAAAACCAGTGGCTGTGGAAAAGGGGTTTCAACCCCTAGCAACTTATATTAGAGGTCTTGAGCATGGTAAGCATATACAAGCTCTGAAAAAAAACCATAAAGAAACCCGGTTGTTTAGCAAAAACAATAAACTGGCTGAAGATATTAAAAGGCTTCAGAGCGCACAAGTTACAGTGCTGGCTGGAGTATGCACAGAAGACAGAACAAGAGGAACTCCTGAAGGAAGATGAACTACAAAAAGACCTTCCTAAACATAGAATTCACTGCTATTACTGGGATTTCTGAACAAAACCTTGATCTGACAATGTCTTTTTTTACTAGATCTAGAAAAAACTTGCGGGTGTCTTCATTTCATATATATATATCTTCAAAATGTTCTGCTCAATCATGCAGACAGAAGCAGACACATTTCTCACTGTCTCTGGGACACCTGCGAAAAGGGGAGTTTTCTCAGTTTTAACTTTTTTAAAACACACCTTCCAAAATTCTTTCACAATATAAAACTGAATTATTTCCATAAATTCAAAATATTAGAATTCAAAATACAAAATTGTTCCGAAATTCCAAATCTTTAGTAGCTCATCTATTTCTAATGTGTAAATAAGCATTAGCAAGTAAAGTACACACAAATACTCCACCTATTTACCTTTAATTCTTGCTTAGATGTTGGTCACAAATTCATTCCTTGAGGATGTATTTTTAAGGTTGTTAGGTTTTAAAAACAATACATAGCATACTGTTAAAAATGTGAACCAGTCTGTCACATGTGCAGCTTCATCCCCTTGGTTGTGGAATGACCCTTGAAAAGGTATTTGCCTAAGGCTCATGGCAGGAACCATTTTTTCTTAAGCCAGGAAGAAGTAGTAAAAAAACCCTGAAAATTAACTAACTATCTCTCTGCTTTTCTGCAGCAAATTGTTGTTTTCAGAAGGGACTCAATGCTGACATATTCTGGAAAAAAATGCATTTCAGTGTAAATTGCACCTTAGGTATATATTTATTTAACTTACTTTATTGTAATGAACTACACTTAAAGTGTCAGTTTGGAAAGTAAGGATTCTGAGAACCACTTAGATGGACTTTGGGTAAGGGTATTTAGCGTAGGCTGGTGGAAAGCAAATTTTGCAATTGGTTATACAGTGATCCTTCACATAGTCGCGGTCCATAATTGGCCCGGTCCCTTGCACAGCGAGCACATCCAGCCCCGGGCCCCTCCAGTGGTGCGGCAAGCACAGCCAGACATCTGAAACAAGCCCCACTCTCAGGACCATCCTCCAGACTGTATATGGGGAGGGGGCGCGGCTACAGGTGTGGTGTACTCGACCTACGTAGTGGGTTCGCTATCTTTGCGGATTTCATGACTCGCGTGAGGCAGTCCAGACCCAACAGCCCGCGAGTAACGAGGGGTCACTGTACATACAAAACCAAGGGGATCCACCTATGGATGGGGAGGACTGGAAAAGCATTTGTTGCTTTTTATTCCTTATTCTGTAAAAACTGATCTTAGAATTTTAATGTTTCAGGGTTATTTGAAAACCCAGATACCTTTTTCCCTCTTGATGGAATGATAGGATGACACTCCCAAAGCCTCTCATTTTGCCCTGAAATTCAGGCAGATTTAAACAAAGACACGGTTCTAAACTGTACAAAACTGCTACAATAGGTTGAAGTAAAACTCATTCAAATCTTGTTCCCTAATTTTCACAGCATTGCAAATACAGTAGTATAGGTATGATCCAGAGTTCCTGGAACAAAAGCAGACAACATGGTTACAGTTAGAGTTCCAGGCACAAAACAGACAACAGCTGCTCATGGTTCCATATACTTCTCAGTCTTGAATCCTGCAGCCATCCCAGAACTACAGTGGTAAATATTTCAGTCATATTGCCTTGTATTGTCTTTTTTTTAAATATGAAAATGAAAACAAAATTACTTATTAATGTATTTGCTGGATAATTTGCAATCTATACAGTGAACCTATATGACTTGAGAGACACTGTTAGAATGGGGGGGGTTATGTTAGCAGGAAAAAAAGGAAAGAATCTATTGAAAGTATCTTCCGATTTGAGCACATCTGTGTCTTTTAGTGCACCTTTTCAAAAAATGGAACACAACAGACTAAAAAAAAAAAAATCACACCTCATGCGTTTGCGTTTTTTTAATTACAAGAACAAATGAAATACGCTTTGTTAAAATGGAGTAGACCACACATTCCCNCTTACTCATTCTGTGATTCTGTGACTCTGTAGTTGAACACTTGCCATTGAGCATTTTGATATACATACCGTGTTGGGCTACAGAGCACATTAATTGAGCAGAATGTCTGCGACAATGAAAGAAAAATACTGAATCAAAAGGGCTTGAGGAAAAAAGATCTCTTAATGTGCACTTTTAAAATAGGTGTTACAATGATAAAATGACACTGCAGAGCAACCTGTATTTTCTAAAATAACCACCTATCTTAAAATAATACCAACAATAAATTCCAAAAGGAAGCACTGTATTTCCATCCAATAATATAAACAGGATAAATTCTTGTATCTGAAATTAAATAACAAATAAAATATAGAATTTCATTAGAGTAAAAATTTCTGTTAGAATACAATAAACGGGATGAAAGTGGAAGTAAGATGAGAGATGCTGTAGCTAAATAAAAATCAAAAGGTTTAAGCCAGAGTTAGTAAGGGTAGAAAGGGAAGCATTTATTCTTGTAGCATAACTCTGTTTCTTTGGCATAACTGTCTGTGGAAAATCACCCGAGTTAATTTTTGAACCTTTAATATCTCAGTTTGAACTCCAGTGCTGGCATCATCCACAGAAAACACACTTAAGTCCTCATTATGCTCTTGTGATACATATTTATACATTAGCATGAATAAAGGGGACCAGCGTAAAATTCATATTATAGTGAAAGATGATGAGAAAAGTCTACATGAAAACAACACAAGAATTGCTGTGGGATAATTGCTGTGGGATAATTGCACTTCTGTCTCAAGACACCATCTATATAGATTTCTGCTTTACAGTGCTAAAAAGTAATTAGAAGAATCTCCCAGAACAAGTTACGCCAGCACAGTTCTAATTATGAAAGCAAACTAGAATTTAAGTGCAGTGAGTAGCACTGCATAAAAGCATAAAAACATCTGTGTATAGCAATTTTCTGTATCTCACTGTTGGAAGCATTCCTAAGATGTGCAAAGGCTTCCTTTACATCTCTGTTCTACTGCAATATTTTAGTAGCAGATTATCCAATTCCACTGCTAATTAATCTATATTGCAAATAAGTACACAAATTTCATAGAACACTTCTCTAAATAATGCACACTTTCAAGTGTTTAGACCTTTGACAAAATGGAGCCTCTCCCACAATGAGAATCACATCAGCTCAAAACTGATCACGTTGGGTCAACTCAGAATTGACTTTCAGAGCATTTCAGAATTTACTGATTTTTAATATCAAGACTAGAGGAGAGGTATTTTCTAATGTGTCATAAATTATCCAAACCCATTTGTTGCGAAGCTTTTATTCCTTTGTTACTAGGAGTTCCAAAATTCAGTTTATTTATGTCAGAAAAGCCTACTCTACTTCAAAGGACAAGTTTATTCATCCAGTGGAAAAACTTTTCAAGTTTGCAGCTGCTCCACTACTTATGAAAGAATGTCTAAATGTGCACACAACTCAGTATGATGTGTCTGGTGGTAAAGAAAAAATGCTTTGGGAATTAACACATGACATAGACTATGATTTGTTTCCTGTTACACATTTACTACCTCTTGCTGTCCTCAGTTCAGAAGCTTTGCTCACCTGGATGCTGCATGCAGATCATCAGTTTTAACAGCCATAGTAGGTCCACAAATCTAATTCCTTTTTTTGGATCTACCATTTATACTCCAAGCTTCCATATGTTATATCAATTATGAAATATTCAGTTCTGCTACACTTGAACAAGTATGTACTTCTATTAATTTTAAACATGTTGCTTGATTTTTTTCCCTGTCACAATTTCTGATCTGTGAAAAACAGAATTGCCTTTGATTTTATTCTTCTAATGTTATAGGCTCTGCATACCTCCACCATACGTTGTTTCTTGGTTAAAGTAAAAAATTCTACTCTATTTAATTTCCTTTGTGTGGAAGTTGTCCCAAATCTCTGCTTGATCTTATCACACATACCATACACTTAGTAGCAATTTTTGAAGTAGTAAAGACGTAAGAACATCTGAGGTTTATATACACCTATAAACAGGTCTTCTGTTCTGTTTTTGGTTTCTTACTAAGTCCTTATCTCCTATTTTCTTATCTGAGTATACAGAAACACACAATACACTGCTGAGTATTAAGAGAATCTTTTCAGAGAATTACATGAACCAATGCAGGTTCAGCTGAGATCAGCACTGGACCATCTCTCTCATACAGATACACATGATTTTTTTTCCCCCCCAATATTTAAATGCTATGACAAGACAGTCCCTTTAAATAGACAGAAAAAAATCTGAATATAAACAGAAACAAAGATTAGAGTTAGAAAGAATGAGGTCAGGTGAAGTGTCAGGTTAGCTGAGATTTGGACGATGCCTAGGGGTGGCAAAATGGGCTTAGAAGAGCCTGTTTGAGTTCTGAGTCACAGAACCTCAGAGAGCAGAAAGCAGATGAAAATAGCAAATGCAATGAAAAGACTCCTCCAAAAGAAGCCTGAAATTAGAAGATCAAGTAAGGCAAGATAGAAGCACCAAGGTATGACCTGAGTGTGCAGCTACAAGCTCTGGTGAATTTGGGTTGGATGAGAAGACAAAATGCAAAGCCAGAGAGATGCATAACCTAATCCCTTGAGGAAATCCCTACCATTCTACATGAAGCTTTTAAAAATAATTTGGAGTGAGATTTTAAAAGCAGAATAATGACTGGGAAGCTGGGCTGCTATGCCATTAAATTCCAAAGCAAATGATGGGCTGTAAAACTATATGCAATCAAATGAACATTTTTCATTCTACTCCAATCTATTCTTATTACTTATTAGCGCAAATGATTACAGAAAAAGAGTCTTCTGGTGCTTACTTCTGAGTCTGTGACACTACTTGGTACATACTCAATTTTCCTTCTCTGTAAAAGTCATTTTGACCTGATCCTGAATATACTTAGACACACAGAAGGCTTACTTAATTCATTCCAAATGCAAAAGTTAAAAAAAAACCAAAACCACAAAACAACTGTAGTTTTACATTTATGTGTACTAGGTGTGTCTGGGATGGAATTGACTTTCTGCACAACAATGTATTGGATCTGTGATGGAACAGGTTTTAACTAGGGATGAACCATGTTTGTACAGGATTGAGTCCTGTCCTTTCCCAGCTCCGCCAGCCCATCAAGTAAAGCTGGGGATAGGCAAAGAGGGGAGGGGACACAGCCAGCACTGCTGACCCACACTGACCAAAGGGATATTCCATAGCACACTTGTGCTCAGCAATAAATGCTCAAGCAAGGGAGAAGGAACGGGCGTAAAGTTAGCAGTTATGGTGCTTGTCTTCCCAAACGACACTTTGTGTTGAAGCTTGGCTTTCCAGGAACCGGCAAAACATCTGCCTGCTGATGAAAAGTATTAAGGCTCTTTCTTGTACTACTGGAGAATGGAAGGTATAAAGAAAATGAGACTGTAAAATTGCAACTGGAGAACTAAAAATCGGTGTGAATTCTAAATCACAAGCAGAGTGGAGAATTTTAAAATAAAGGTTTAAAACACACATAGAAACAATTTTTTATCAGTTCTGTGAAACCATGTAGATGGAAACTTGATCAAGATATCCAAACTTGTGTCCTCTGTATTTCTTTTCACACATCAGATAGCAAACATAGTAAAACAGAGCAAAAAGGGCATAGCTTTTCTTCAGAACCTTTAAAAAATATTTTTTCTAGGATCTTATTATTATAAATGAAAACTTATTATAATTTATGAAAACTGAATTACATTTAAGTCCCTTTATAACTGCTAGTTCCAGAACAAACCAGAAAACAACAAACATTTCTTTAGAAAGCCCCATAAAAAACTGTGTCACATGCACTGAATCGAAAACTTCCTAACAAGGAAGATCCCTAGCTACAGACCATGTAAGTACAGAAATTCCCTAAACACATTTATATAGATGTCCTTGGCTAACAAGCTTCCAGCAGTACATCTCTGCACCACAGAGAAATATAAAAAACAATTCTGAAACTAGTACTAGAACTGAAGAGCCAGCTGCCATGCAAATGAACAACTCTTTCCTCTCAGCAACACTTACCAGCCCAGACACAGCACTGAGGCTGCACAGCCTCTGGTTCTAGAACAACTTTTTAAGTTACTTGAATAGCTGACATGGAGCTTTAAAAAGGTTACAGAAGACTGCTTTGGGCCAAGAGGTAAAAATTATTAGAGTTGAAAGTTACTAAGTGCTTAAGAAGACACTGTCTTTTGTTCTAGCTTGCCACTGTCTGCTGGTAAGGTTTGCTTCAGATGGATGAAGTTGTTCCTATGAGTTTATGAGCCATTAAGCCCAAAAAGCCAAGGGACATATGCAATATTAGCATATATCGCAGTATTAGCAATATTCTTTACTTGAAGTTCAAGTAATGGAGAAAACATTTAGGGACTTGCTCATGTGATTGAAGGTAAAAATTATTTGGCAAATGTACCTTCTAGAATTATCTACTATCTCATCATTGAAGAGAGTCTGAAGGAGACATGAAACGCAGTTTAGATGTCATGTGATTTTACCTCCAGAGAAGTTATTCAGAATCTCAAAGAAGCTCTGAAGATGTTTCCAAAACAAATGTGTATCAGCGATTACGTACAGCTGCAGCTACTGAAATGCACAGAAAAATTAAAAGCATTTTCCTTTCTGCCTACACAAGTATGTTATAAGCTGGTCCTTCTAGCTCTAGCCTGTACATAAAGTGATGCTAAGAACTAAAATTTGGGAATGTCTACACATAGAACTTATGCCTTAATTAAGTTGACATACATCTAACCTTCTAGTGATCTGATGGTCCACTCTTCATAGGTGTATTTAATAACATCCACTCAGAAACACTCAGTAGTAAAGAACCTAGGAGAAGTTTCAGTTGATAGTCATATAGAATTCTATCTAACCCATTTCTCTCCTGAGCACAGATTGGATATTGAGGATGGAGGATAGGAAGAAAGAGTAGTATTCAATCTGCTCACCAACAAAGGGTCAAATGAACTGATCAATATTTTTATCTTTCCTTGAGCACCAGTTGAAGAAAACTTGCCTTAAAGATCAGAAATTTTGCCTTAAAGACAGAGCCTTAAAGATCTCCTCACAGGACTTTGCTACCATCTTAAGCAGTTCCATTGCATCTTACTTCAGTTGAATATAACCTAAACAAAATCTGTACCATCACCTAAGAACAACCAGTCAAGTTCCTCCAACTACACCTGCTCTCTGCAGCTCTGCTTTTTAGAGCAATTCATGGAAAAACACCTATAGCCTTCTCATGGAGATTAATCTCCTCTGTAGGATGCAACATTTTTATGTGTTATCGTAATGGTAGGCAGGACTGAAGTGGGAATTGAATAAGGGTTTTGAATAATCATGGCCACATTAAGTTACTCTTACAGGAATACAAGTAAAAAAAAACAAAAAACTGTGCTTTGGTCATATTAATTATGTGAATGCCAAAACCAGAATGCGTATGTTTTCATAGAAGAAAAGGAAAAAGAAAAAAAGGAGAGGAAAAAAAAGAAGTTTGCCCTTTCAGCTCTCTACACTTACACAAGATCACAAGTGTAATTTAGAATTTTTTCAAACTATTCAATCAATCTTGTCTGTTATAAAGCGAAGTAATTCTTTCCCATCAGCCAAAAAGAAGAAACCCCTTTATAATCTTTTATACACTGCAGACAACTCACACTTCCTCCCCTCTGCCACTGTTTCCTAAATTAACTAACTCTTGACTTGTATCACACTAACTGCTTTCTCCTTTTGCTGTTCTCCTACACAGCTCTGGATCTCTAAGTTTTGTGTCCCAACTGGATACTGCATATAGCAGACACATCACAGGGCTCTGGGCACTATAACATAGTTGAAGACATTCCTGCTCACCTGCAGAAGGGTTGGACTACAAGACCTTTAAAGGACCTTTCCAAACCAAAAATTTCATTTTGTGGTTAAAGTTGTTGCATGCTTCTTTCTCCCACAATCAGATTTATTCAATACGCTTGGTGTTAGTTTTTTTCCCTTAAGCAGCATTTCTACTTTACTGACAGAGTAAAATACAAGTATAAATGACCAAACTCCTGATTTGAGCAGCAGAGCTTTTATTAGCAGTAGCGAGAGAACTGAAAGCAGATCAAATTTAAAGACAGCTCCATCTGTGAAATCAGTTGGGGAGCAAAAAAACCACTCTGACAATTAGCCATACTTGAAATAAATCAGACATNGTTTTTCACAAGAGACAGTAATTGCATATTGGAATGGGCTGTCCAGGGAGGTGGTGGAGTCGCCATCCCTGGAGGTGTTTAAGAGAAGACTGGATGAGGAGCTTAGTGACATGGTCTAGCTGGGGGGTGTAGGGCTGGATGACCCTGGGCCCCTTCCGGCTCAGAGTGGCCTGCTAGACTGTGAGGGATCTAGGTTGGTGTTATGCTCTGGGATGTGCTCTCGGTCTCTGTACGGGTGTTAGATGGTGAGTTGGACTAGATGATCCTTGTGGGTCCCTTCCAACACATAATATTCTGTGTGTGTGTGATTAATCAAAAAACCCTACAAAGCTGTCTATTTTATAGTTTCGTTTCCATGTAAAGACACACTTTCAGCTCTTCAAAAAAAGCCTCCTGCAATAATGAAAGAGAAGTTGTCTGTGACAGAGCCAAGAGTGGCAAACAATGAGGGACAGAGCAATTTGCACAGAAAGCATGAGAAGTTTTTATGTAATGTAATGTTTGTATCTCAGACTACATACAAAAGAGGCAGATTCATCTAGTCACACAGACAATTAAACCAAAAATATTAAACTGGTAAGAGAATGAATCAAATGTCATTTTGCTATTTCAGGCATTTTTGCAGGCAACAATCTGTCACGGAATATCCTGAGTTGGAAGGGACTCACAAGTATCATGGAGTCCACCCTTAGTCCTGTACAGGACTATTCTCAAGAGTCACATTACATGCCTGAGAGTACTGTCCAAACTTCCAGAACTGTCAGGCTTGGTGCTGTGACCGCTTCCATGGGGAGACTGTTCCAGTGCCAAACCAGCCTTTGGGGGAATCTTTATCTAATAGCCAACCAAAACCTCCCCTGACACAACTTCAGGCCCTTCCCTCAGGTTCTGTCACTGGTCACCAAAGAAAAGACACCAGTTTCTGCCCCTCTTCTTCCCCACAAGAGGAAGATGTAGACTGCAATGAGGTCTCCCCTCAGTCTCCTCTTCTCCAAGAGGAACAGACCAAGTGACCTCAGTCACTCCTTGTATGGCTTCTCAAGGCCCCTCACCATAGTTGTTGCCCTCCCTTGGACACTCTCTTAACAGCTTAGTATCTTTCTCACATTGTGGTGCCCAAAACTGCCACAATATTCAAGGTGAGGCTGCCCCAGCACAGAACAGAGCAGGACAATCCCCTCCCTTGACAGGCTGGTGATGCTTTGCCTGATGCCCCCCAGGACACGGCTGGCCCTTCTGGCTGCCAGGGCACTGCTGAATCATATTCAACTTGCCATTGACCAGGGCCCCCAGGTCTCTTTCTGTGGCTCTGCTTTCCAGCACCTCACTCCCCAGTTTGTACAAACACCCCAGGTTGTCCCACCCTAGGTCCAGAATCCAGCACTTCCCCTTGAACTTCACATGGTTGGTGATTTCCCAATCCTCTCATTTGCTGAGGACTCTCTGCAGGGCCTCTCTGCATTCAAGGGACTCAGCAGCTCCTCACAGTCTCACATCATCTGCAGACTTGCTTAGTGTCCCCACTAGTCCTGAATCCAAGTCATTTATGAAAATGTTGAAGAGCAAAATGGTCCCAAAATGGACCCCTGTGGAACCCCACTAGTGACAAGTCTCCAGCCTGATGTCATCCCATTCACTGTTACCCACTGTGCTCAACCCATGAGCCAATTGCTCACCCATCACATGATCTGTTTATCCAGTTGTGGGCTGGACATTTTGTCCAGAAGGATTTTGTGAGGGATGATATAAAACACTTCACTGAAATCCAAAAAGATTACATCAACTGGCTTCCTGATACCACTTATTCAATACCACTTATTAATATATTTGAAAAAACTCTTTTATTGTCCCTCACATTTCTGGCTAGCTTCAACTCTAGTTGAGCTTTGGCCGCACAAATTTTCTCCCTACAGCAAGTAGCAAGCAGAATCTCTGTATTCTTCCCATGTCACTTGACAAATACTCTCAAGATTTTAATTAAACTTTATTCTTATTTCAAAAAAAGGTTAAAACATCTCTTTGGCTGGCACTTTCATGCTCATCCCTGTACTGTCCTTTGCAAACCAAAGAACTCATATCCCACAGGACTTTAAGAGTCACCTACATAAGGCAGGGTTGAACAATGTAGCTTTAGATGGCTTCTTCATTTTGGAGATTCATTCATGCTATTATATTTTGCAACAACTCTCAATAGACACTCAGTCATAAATTGCAAGAATATAATTTTCGAAAGACAAACCCAAGTCTATACATTCCCATCATCAGACAGAAAGAAGGAGGCTTCTTGCACTACAATTTGTCATACAACCAAGTATCATAAGCAGTCCTTGAAACCCAAGAGATATATTGAGACTTTATTCAGTCTTTCAAAGTGATAACAATGGCTACATTGTACTCACTTAAGCTTCTTATGCTATAAGCAACAGAAATGCATTTCTTTTGAACACTACAATATCTATTACAATATTCTTCATGTAATTTACTGTCAAAGAAGAAAACTAAGATTTCATCACTTTGGGTAAACAGTAAGGATAATGATCACTCTACAACAAAGGCAGTTCACCTTTCTGCAAGTAAACTCCCGAGGTGCACATCCAAAAGTATGTGTAGCACATAAGTACACCTGCAGCTCCAAAACCACATACAATTCTAACAAAAAAAACCCCAAAACCAAAAATCCCATACCTGAAAAAACAGCCAACAAAAAAAACCAAAACCAGCAAATAACAACAAAATCCCACTCAACAAATTTTTGTTTAAAATTAAGACCTTTGCAATAGCCTTGACTTCAGCACTTAAGGCAGTAATTGCCAAAAATTTATATTGCATTCATTCTGTGCATCTCAAGCAACAATTCTACTTGCTCCCTGTACCCTTATAATTTCAGAGGTATAAATCATCATCGGAGCTACAAATCACCTGCTCACGAACTTGAACTAAAACAGGTAGTAGAGGAAGAAATAAATATCATCTGCATGAAATCAGATACAAAGAAAACAGATTCTACATGATAACTGACAATAACATTATCCAGTAATCTCCTAATTTATATGCAGTTCCTCCTTAACAAATGAGGGGCAACAACATGCATACAAATCCTCCGTATAAACACCAGCATGCACCATCTGTTACATCTGATGACTCTTGCACACTTTACCATATGTGGTATATGGGTGTTCATGAACAGAATTACATTAAAAACCAGGTGGTTTTAATAATATTTGCATGTATTAAAGACTAACAACTTGGCAAGCATATTTCCACTAAAACATTACGTGTACTTCATCATACTACTTCTTCATATAATTACAAAACTACTCACAAGGATATCAGGAAGTTTTTCTTTGCTTAGCAATAAGAGCCAGATACTCACAAAGAAGGGTCTTGGACCAGATCTTTAAGGTTTATCCCACTACGGTCCTCGGCAAGGTTCCTGAAGCAACTGTCACTCACTAAAAAAAAAAAAAAAAGAAACAAAATTAAAACAAAACACGCCCAAAAAACGAAGAAAAAGAGGTGGAAATTGAAGAACAGAACATAGTTCTTTTGATGAATTAAAAATGTTTTTTGGTGTTGGGTGGAGTTTGAACATTCATATATAAAAAGTCTGATTATCACTGAGGTTTTACCTAAATTCAAAGATATGTCAACTCATGGAAAGTGATAAACATATGCAGGAACAGTTTCAGCTTGCATCACAGAATATTTTGAGTTGGAAGGGACCCACAAGGATCATCAAGTCCAACTCTCAAGCTAATGCTCACACAGGGAACAAGCCCACAACCCTGGAGCCGTGGACATAACCTAATTCCCTGTCCCATCATCTCATTATCTACACCATATCACTGAGTTGCTCATCTAATCTTCTCTTAAACACCTTCAGGGATAGCGATTCCACCAATTCCCTAGGCAGACCATCCCACTGAGAGATCACTCTCGCTGTGAAAAAGCTCTTCACAGAATCACATAATATTATGAGTTGGAAGGGACCCACAAGGATCACCTAGTCCAACTCACCACCTAACACCCGTACAGAGACCGAAAGCACATCCCAGAGCGGTAACACAAACCTAGTTCCCTCACAGTCTAGCAGGCCACTCCGAGCCGGAATGGGCCCAGTGTCATCCAGCCCCACACCCCCCAGCTAGACCATGTCACTAAGCTCCTCATCCAGTCTTCTCTTAAACACCTGTAGGGACAGTGAGTCCACCACATCCCTGGGCAGACCATTCCAATGTGCAATCACTCTCTCTGTGAAAAACCGCTTCCTAACATTAAGTTTAAACCTCCCCTGGCGTAGCTTGAGGCCATGCCCTCTCGTTCTGGTGTCATCAGCCTGAAAGAAGAGACTCACACCCGCCCAACTGCAGCCTCCCCTCAGGTAGGTGTAAACAGCAATGAAGTCACCTCTGAGCCTCCTCTTCTCCAGGCTGAACAACCCCAGCTTCCACAGCTACTCCCCATAGCGCCTGTTCTCAAGTCCTTTCACATCCTTGTCACCCTTCTCTGGACCCTCTCAAGCAGCTCAACATCTTAAACTGGGGAGACCAGAACTGGACACAGTACTCAAGATGTGGTCTAACCAGCGCCAAGTACAGGGGAAGGATAACTTCCCTAGTCTGACTGACCACACTATTCCTGATACAGGCCAGAATGCCATTGACCCTCTTAGCCACCTGGGCACAATGCTGGCTTACATTAAGTTTCCTGTCAATCATTACTTCTAAATCCCTCTCATTTTCACCACTCTCCAGCCACTCATTCCCTAGCCGATAGCAATGCATGGGGTTGTCATGTTCAAAGTCAATCCTTACTATGTATCTACGTGGGGCTACAGAAAGTCTCAAGCACAAATGGTACACGGACAGCGATACAAAGTTACTCGTACACTTAACACTAGAGTCTTGAATCATGTCAACATACTTTAATCAGAAACAATGAGAGCTCTGTGTTTAAGTTCATAGCTCTTCATGGGTTAGCAAAAATGTTTAATATGAGCAGTATCGAAAACAAGTACAGTGAAGCCCCGTTACTTGCAGGCTGTTGGGTCTGCTCCAGCTCCTGCAAGTTGTGAAATCCGCAANCGAGCGAGCGAGACGGGAGCGGGAACGGGGCTGGCTGCGCGAACGGGGAGGTGGGGGGGAGGTGCAGCCGGCGCTGCAAGTGGTGGAGCTGGAGGCCGATCAGACTGAGGTCGCAGTAGATTCTGCGCACGCACCAAGGTCGCACGGCAAGCGGAAAAATCACCCGCAAATATTGAAGCTCGCAAACAGCAGATTGCGGATATGTGGGGGCTCACAAAAAATTAGGAGCAAAAACTGGTTCAAACTTACATCTGACTTATAAAGTGCATGTAAAGCAGCTAGTTACTGTAATAACTAAAACTACAGTAAATTGCACAGAAGTCTAAGAGAATATCAGTGTACTTTCATTTTCTTCACTCTTTGAAAAGAAAAAAAGAAGAGAGATTTAAACCTGAAACTTGAAATTTGTTCTCTTGGCCAAGTCTCTCAGCACATGTATTCCCATCCTACAAGCCATCTAATTTCTCTTAAATAACACCATAAATCAATTTGAAGAGTGGAAACAAAGCAGTGGCACAAATACCTTTTTTTAAAAAAACAGCATCAGTTCAAAGGAATTACAGTTATATCTGACTACAGCAAACCTTCTGAAGGACAGAGGTTATGACATGGAAATATCAGTGTAAGGATCTATTTGTCACAACTGGCAAGGTATTCTGTTAGATAAGACAGAAAAGAGCTTGTGAAGAAATGCATCATTGCTCATCTTCCAGCATAGAACACAGCCTCACACTTAGTGAAAGGTAATGTGTTTAAAATCATCTGCAAAAGCAAGTGTTTCTACTTCTTTCTCTCTAAACGCAAAATGCTCCCTTTAAGTTACATCTGTAACTATTCACGTGCATCACCGGCATCGAGAAAATGCAAATCATTCCCAAAATATATTGTTTTCTCAGATTACAACACATACAGTGACAGACCTATCTAACACACTACAAAACCGCAAAATGTTTCTACTAGCATCCCTCATTGCCAATGGATCTCAGAAGCTTGGAGCCTGTTAATTCTGCTGAGAAAGACAAGTATTGAAAGAAAGTGTCGCAGAAGAGGAGGCTAGGGCAGCCGGTGGAGCAGGTACTGGCCCTGGGTCTCAGACAGAGCCTGACAGTCTGTGACAGTAAGAACAGTATTTGTCAAGTGCTGAAAACATGAAGAGGTTTACCTGCTTTGCACCTCAACATTGTAATAACCAGTTGATATCCTAGGCTTCTCTATGCACTGTCTCTGAAAACAGTACCTAACAGTTACTAGTTCCACATGATCCCTGAGAGCCAATCAGTGTATCACCATGAGCTTTGAGGTACTCACCATGGATCTTCAGTTTAAACAGCAGCTACTTGTGCTAAGCCCAGAACTCTTATTTTGATCCTTCCACGACAATTTAATCACTATCTCTATAACAAACTGAAAACTATCTGTACTGAGTTCACAAGCACTGCCCATACTGCCAGGGAAGCTCTTCCTGAGCACCTCGAGCCTTCAGAAATTTTTCATTTCCATGCCCATCTATTGCATTGAACTAAGATCCTTGATGAGATCTCTTAACTCTTGAGTTAAAGGAATAATTCCAAGATAGGAGACTTACAAACAACTTACACTCTACATTTTATGGGAGAAAAAATTCCCACCTAAATTGATATTTTATAGTTTATATTTGACTCTTATCAAGTTTGGCAACAAAACAGCAAACAAAATACTTTACCTAATGTCTTGTCAAATTCTACACTACTAATGTACCAACATATCTCCTAAGCTAACACAATACATCAAGAGTAAAAAATCATAGTTGACATTGATTTGCTAGTGGTGAAAAAAGAAACATACCTTAAGCATTAAATAATAATCTAAATATGCTGCATTTCTTCTCCTGATTGAAAGTAATCAAATGATAATTGAGTAAACTAGTGTGACTGCCTCAATTTCTTTAAAGGCAAAATGAAAAATGACAACATGAAATTATTTTGTCCGTAGAAGTGGCCATTATTTGTTTATATGCAACTCATGACATTCAAAAATCAAAATGCGTTTCAAATAAATGTTTAAAATTAATGCCTAGATTTGCCAGACACAGCCTTTGTCTTACTTGTCTAGATATACAGTTGACCCTCTTTTATCGTGGTATTGCAGGACTAGTCCCCCCCACCCACTGCAAAGCCCTCCATCCATGCTGATAGACAGCTCACTAACACACAAATTTGCACCGTCCTCGCACACTGCTTCCCTCAGTCCTGGTGCGCTCCAGCGCTGCTTCGACACAGCCCCGTTGTGTGTCAGTGTTTGTATGGGCTCTTCCCGGTGCCCGCGGCCACCCCACGACGGGAAAAATCCCTTTTCCACTCAGCCAGGGAAGACAGCACTCTCCTTGTCTTGCCATACTCGGGTAGATGTGGTGTCTGGTCTCAGACAACACATTTACCCTGAGAAAGTCTTGGACATCATGTTTAAACTAAGAGTGTGTAAATCTTTCATAACTGTGCATTCATCCCCGGGGCATATGCGGGCAGACCGCAGCCTCTTTGCTCCGAGTGGAGAGGGGCAGGCGTGGCACCAGGGGACCTGCAGTAGCCTCCTTGCTTGAAGCAGAGCAGGATGGGGTGGGCATGGCTCAGGCAGACCTGTCACAGCCACCTTGCTCTGAGTGAAGCGAGGCAGGCAGAGCAGTGGGTCAGCAATCTGTGCAGCACAGCATGGGGGTTAAATTTGAATATTCATGACTGTCTACTTTGACTGTTCATGATCGTCAGTTTGCGCAGGCTTAGTCGCAAGTGCCCTGCGAAATGGACCTCTCCAATCACGGAAAATTCATACCACGAAGAAGTGAAATTGCAATTGGGAAACCACAAAGTAGAAAGGGTTGACTCTAACTCAAATATTATAATACTCTCAAATTTTAAAACTGCAAACCTTCCCTCTAGTTAGAAGACCTCAGCAATACAAGCTTTAAAAGACACACTCAACATCAAATATCTAGAAACTGTGAAATAGGTATCAGTCTTGTCTCTCTAGTTTCCTTCTTTGCAAGAGAGTTAGAACACTGGAAAGCTGCAAATTTGTAAGCAAGCCTCTTCCTAGATGACTGTTTTAGCCAGATTCAGAAAACAGATGCTTTAGATAAATGGAAAAAATTTCAAACCCAATTTTAATAACCAAGAATTCCAATAGTTTAGTTAATAGTAATATTTGGCTATAACTATCGATTAAATTACTAACATCCATAGCAACAGGAGTTTCCACTGAGAGGAAATACAGCCAACCCTATCTACTTCACAGTTCCTAACTTGTGGATTCACTTCTTTGCAGTCTCATTTTTCCACAACTGGGGAGGTCTGTTTCGTAGGGCACTCATGACTGCACCTGCACAAACTGAAACTCATTGATATTCTAGGTAGGCAGCCATAAATATTCAAATTAGCCCCACCCATCATGCACCATGGACTGCCAGCACACTGTCCTGCCAGCACCAGCTGCGTTGTGGAATGCGGTGAGCACACGCCCACCACCCTGCTGAGTTACCGTCAGGGCAGTATGTGTATTTCTCAATCCTCCCCGATATGTTGCCTCCTGAGCCCAGCTGTCTGAAGCACGGAATGCAGCTGGCACATACACCGCCAATGTACCAAGTTCTCACTGGGGAACTTCTCAGCCCTCCCTGACGTGTCCCCTCCCAGGGCCAGCTACCTGCCTTGCTGTGTCCTTTGGGCATGGGAACGGACACAGCCGTGCCAGGGCTGGGAGAAGCACCTAAACCCCAGTGACTCCACTGGAGCAGGGAAGTGGTGGCCAGGACCCTCCCAAGGATCTGCAGCTGTGCATCCCTTTCAAAGCCACCATGGGGCCCCCACCCCTCCCGGGCCAGTGGCCCCCGCAGTCCCGGGGCTGTACACCCCAACCTGCTGTGTCCGCTGGACCTGGCAGTGGGGTAGCAGTGGGGTTGGACACACAGCGCAAGCAACGTTCTTAGGTGCCAGCCCAACAGAGCCATGCTGTCGAGGACTTTAGGTAAACTTGACCCTGAAGTGAACAAGCTTCTTCCATACATTGAGCTAAAAAAACAACTTCAAATTCCTGCTTGCAAAAAAAACCCAAGCAAACAAACTATACAAACCTCCTGCTAGAGGTAACAATGTTTTGTGGGAAAGCCGAGGTAATTAATAGGCAATTAAGCTGCAATTCATGTGTCTTTTACAGACGCAAATTGGCCAGGGGGTGTGGAAAACTCATACATAATAGAAGGAGAAGCACCACCTCTCCCCAGGCAGGGATGAGGCAAAGGAGACTCCCTTCGCTCCTGAGTAGTCACATCGTGTGAGGAGCTTCCGGGATCATCCCACAGCCGCTCCAGAGCTGAGGGGGCAGGTGATGGGGGCAAATTTGCCTATTAATGAGTATATTAATCTATGTGGATGGAGGGCTTTGCAGGGGGGGACCAGACCTGCAGTACCGCGATATTCAAGGGCTGATGGTAATTCAGTTGAATAGGCTGGAATAAGACCTCAATCTGCATACAAGCAGAGCCATGACCCTCCACATCCTTGCAAATTCCAGCCATAAACAAATAAGGCAAATGTTCAGCAATAATTAGAGAGTGGAAGCAATCAAGCAGAACAGGTACTGTATTTCTCACAGCTTAGAAAACTTTAAATAGATACAGCACATATTAAAAAAAAACCCCTATACTCTCATTGAAATGAAAGCTATTTATTTTTAAAAGGAGATAGGAGAGTGAAAATCTGTTTGATGGCATGATGGAAATATCAGGGTGATCAAAGGTGCTTGGAGGTTGATATAAGTAAAGGTAGAAGAAAACTGTACTATAGCTACCAAAGGTACTACATACACAATGACCTCGCCTACCTTCTCTTTAAAGCACAATTAAGGGACAGTTTTTGCACAGAACATTTATATAAACAGAATCCCCATACAAGATTGTATTGTCTTGCTTCCAAATGATTTTTTTAACCACCAAAAGTTTATAAAAACTGTGTATTCATATATTAAGTATTTTAAGCATCATTGAGTGCAAGATTTATGGAAAGGTACAGAACTCATAGCTGCTCCCCTCTACATATACACCAAGTGACTGAGTCTGATCTGCATTCCAAGCTCCCCATGTACTTCCTCGAAGGCAAATGACAACAAAAATAACACATTTGCTCCACATAGTACTGCACATACAATGACACTCTGTAAGGTACTAGAAATGTTGTTAAGAAATCAAATATTGGCACAAATACCACAAACATCAACTAAACAAAACATACAGTCTGAAAAACATCACACTAAGGAGACATCCTTAAACATCCATTAAACCGTTTGACTTTCACTGTATATATATATATATGAAAAGGAAATGGGATATACAGTCAGGTCTCCTATACCACAGTACCACAGGTCTTGACCCATATCCGCAAAGCCCTCCGTCCATGTAGAATGCTAGCTCATTAATATGCAAATTTGCCCCGCACCCTCACACTGCCCCCCAGTGCTCCAGCACTGTTTCGGCAATGCCCTGCTGTGTGTCAGTGCCTCCTGGTGCCTGTGGTCACCCCATGCCAGGAAAACTCCCTTTTCTGCTCGGCCAGGGACACAGGTGTGGGCAGCTGTGCACGCCGCTGTCCCGGTGTCTCTCTGGGCAGGTAGACCTGGTCTCTCCATACTTGGGGTAAACATGGTGTCTGATCTCAGACACCATGTCTACTCCAAGAGAGTCTCAGGCACCACGTCAAACCAAAGAGCAAGTAAGACTTTCATAACTGCACACAGCCACTTCATTCCAAGCTGGGGGCGGCTCGCACTCATGTAGAGTGGGGGGGGAAGGGGGATGCCTCGGGGCGGGTGCGGCATGAGTGGGGTTGATTTGAATATTCATGACTGCTTAATTAAATATTCATGCATGTCAGGTCATGCATGCGCAGTTGCAAAACGGGCCTCCTTAATTGCTGAAAAATCACGCCACTAAGATATGAAGCCACGATATGGGGGGTGGTAAGTGGAAGAGGGTTGACTGTAGCAGTAGTGCCAATTTTCCCAACAGTCATGCTACTTTCAGCTTCTGGTTTCTACTACTGCTGGTCTGTTTCTGCCCCCTGTCTAGTCTAGAGCCTAGGAAGCAACAGAGGTGGGAAGCTAATAGGGGAATATAGTTCTCACCTGTCAATTACACAGCATACAAAATTCCCCATGGAAATGTTAAAATCAGCATTCACACTCTAATGTGCAAACACCCAATTTACAACATTGTGAAGCCTTCCCACTTGGCATTTGGGAACTTCTAAATTTGTCTATATGATTTTTTTACTTTGCTATCTTTAGCAGAGTTTTAAATGAGACCATACTGAAGAAAAGTAGATTATTAGCCTGTTGATTTCCAAAATGAGAAGAGATGCTTTTAAACTCTAAATGTAAACTAATATTTTCTTCAACTAGAGGAAGGACAATCTGTTGTGAAATTTATCCTTTTTAAAATTTTTTTAATGTCCTAGAACATGAAAACCATGCAGTTCATTGAAAGTGTCAAGTAATCTCTTATGCCACATGGTGTATTCCCATTTAAAAAAAAATCCTCTTTAGATCAAAGCTCTTCCAAATCTACAGCTGTTAATGGTCATTTTCATATCATATGCTTTAGAAAAAATGCAATATCTGCCCTCAAAAAATGAAGAAATATTTATAATTTGGTCAAGCAAATTAGTAATAAAGTTTATGTCTCCCATATTTAAATATGCAATTCCAGAAAACTACTACAGTAATCGCTCAAATATCGCCGGGGGTTGGTTCCAGAAAAATGCCATGATAAGTGAAATCCACGAAGTAGTGGTAAACAGAGTAAATAGGGTAAATATGCTAAAAACACAGGAAAAAAACCCATGATGTACTGAACTCACAAGTCGTGAAACGCAAACTATTGAGGAATTACTGTATAACTTGCCAGATTTTTCTCTTGGTTCCCAAGATTCACAACTGCTAATTGTGAATACTTGCTGATAAAAATCTCTTGATAACAAAAATGCTACACTCACAAAGGTACTCACTGATAACCATCATACTCTATTACTACAAAAACATTGAATAGTATGCACTGAAGTGTAAGGCAGCCATTTCTTATATTTCCTAAGTTCACTTCTTTTTCTTAGGACCTCTTCATCTGCCTGTAGTATTTTTGACGTACTTGGCATCCCCCCCCCTTTTTATAGGGCCATTTATGTATTTAGGTTTTATAACTAAGCTAAGAAATGTAAAAAAATATTTAGCACACTTAGAATGTTCTGGAAAATACTGGTCAAGCACAGCATTATACTCTAGTCTGGTTTTGCTTGGCAAAAAGCATTATTCAGAAGTCTCATTTCAGATTCTGGTGGTTCTGTTCCATGTATTGCACGCAAACATACTAGGATTCAAGTATTTTGTTTTCATAGGCCCAACCTTATATACATGGTAGCAAGCACCTTCTTTTACCTATTGTTGACTTCATGGCAAACTCTGCTAAGGCAGTTTAGGTTTTAGGATACAAGAAGGTCACAGATTTTTTTTCTCAGATCTCAAAACATCACTCTTTGAAAGCCTACTCTCCTGCAAACAAGGAATTCCTGTCCTACAGGAGTAATTTACAGAAGACAAAGGAATGAGATAGCACCAGAAGATTGATTTTCTTAATATTAAAATGATTCTATGGTATTATACAGGTTTCATGAACAGTAACATCAGAGATAAATATCCTGCCTTTTTTCTCTGCTACTATCATTTTTCAAGTGTGTGCATGCCAACCACAAAACATACATAAAACAGACGGCACAGCACAGAAATTTTGTGGCACCTTCTCCAGATCTATCAAAGAAGACAGCTAATTAATTTTAAGAGCAGCACTTACATAATTTGCATATTTTTACACAAATCTCTGACGTATTTGCAGAATCAAAAGAACTACAAGTCTGCATGCAAACTGCTAATACTTGTAACTGCTGAGGCAGTATGTTGTCTGTGAGTAGCAGATATAAGGCAGTCTGGTTTCCTAAGAACTTGTGATCTAAATGCCATCTGCTATCACCATGATAAATCCAGATTCCCTTTGATACCCACACACGAAGAGAGCTAAAACTAACAAAAAGCCATGCATGTGAAAACACCAGTCAGCAACAATCTGCCTTCTCTGCAGTGAGGCTAATAGTCTGCATGTCCTCTTTGCCTGGCTGCTAATGTTCTCTTAACTTCTAGATAACTTCAACATTTTCTTTTTGTTATATCTCTTGTTAGGATCTCAGACCAGAACAAGTCTTCTCTCCTTTTGCTTTCAGACTAACTGTTATGAAGTGACAGAATGGTATCAAAGACTGACAAAGTACTACATACTATAAATAAAGGAGATAATCCACTGAAACAGCAGACGGGAAAGGTTCAGGTGACCTACTGAAAAACAGAGTGATCATCAACTAGAACTACAAGTTAGATATGTGAATCTGATTTTTTTCTAGAAAACACAGAGAAGTAGTAACGCTACTTGTGAACAAGATGTAAAGGAGGACTATTGCAATGATAAAGTTAGATATTAGAAGGAAGTGAAAAGAGCTTTCTTGATTAGCTTCGCAAAAAAAAAAGCACTAGATGGTGGCTGCTGGTGTGTTTATATAAATACATCAGCAAAACAAACATCAGAGGGAGAAAATATAAAGAATAGCATTGCACAAGAAAAATAACTGTAAGGAAATCATAAGAAATAAAGCAAAAATATTCCAAGACTTAGAGAGGTAAACCCTTACAAATAATCCTTCTGTAAGGACAGTGAGGGCAAGAAAAGCACACAGACTAGTTCTCAGTAGATTTAATAGATTAAATGATACAGAGATTGGTCTTGAAGACCTGAAGCATTCTGTACCACAGTTGCTGATGCTGTAAAATTTATGTTAGACTTTGTCTGAAGGCCATGAACTGCAAAAACAGGATCACAGTTTATTATTCCAAGTTGGAAGGGACCCACAAGGATCATCTAGTCCAACTCCTAAGTGAACTCTCACCCAGGAATTGAACCCACAACCCTGGAGCCATGGGCACCACACTCCATCCAACCGAGTCCCCCACTGTCTAGATCATGTGTGAAGACTTGAGGTAAATTGGGGGCTGAGCTGAAGAAAAGCCACCCCACCCCCTCATCAGGTTCAAAAAGAGTAAAGGAAAGCACAGAAAATACAAACTATTCACTTTAGTAAATACACAAGCCAGGATAAAATAGTATTAAACAGCAAAACCTACTGTTATGAGAGAAAACCTGAGATATCCCACAAGTCCTGCGATGCAGACAATCCTGAGAGAAAATTCAAGATATCTTGCAGCCCTGCAATGCGAAGAGTCATGCAGGACTCAGCTAAATTTCAGCAGACAGTCCCAGAAGATGATCAGGGGCGTGGGAATTGCAGGCTCTCTCTCTCTCTCCTGATGCTGGGGTGCAGGAAGGAAATGTCCAAGGGAAAAAAATCCCCTAGGGCTGGAGCACCCACTCCCAGGGGCATCCTTCTCAAGCCTTATATACTGCAGCTGTGGGAGAGAGTGTTAACAAGCCCAAAGCCTCTGCACCTGTGACCTGGGTATTTTGGGGGTATTGCTGGAAACTTCCTCCTTAAGCTGCTGCTTCTGTTTTTTCCTCTTCCAGATAATGACCAAGGTCACTCTCTCTCTCTCTCTCTCTCTCTCTCTCTAAGGACCAGTATCCACAACAAAATTATCTCATAGACCAAAGCCAAAGCACAAAGATAGGGAATATACATATGCAATACAATCACCCCAGGACACCATGTCATTCAGTTCCTCATGCACTGAGCTCTTTTCTTAAAACACCTTCAGGGATGGAGACTCCACCACCTCCCTGGGCAGACCATCCCACTGAGAGATGACTCTCACTGTGAAAAAGCTCTTCCTAGCACCCAGTCTAAACCTCCCCTGGTGCAATTTAAGACCATGTCCTCTTGTTCTGGTGCTGGTAGCCTGAGAGAAGAGATTTACACCCACCTGACTGCAACCTCCCCTCAGGTAGTTGTAAAAAGCAATGAGGTCACCTCTGAGCCTCCTCTTCTCCAGGCTGAACAGTCCCACACTTGTTCTCCAGTTCTTTCACCATCCTTGTCACCCTTCTCTGGACCCTCTCAAGCAGCTTGATATCCTTCTTAAACTGAGGAGCCCAGAACTGCACACAGTACTCAAGATGTGCTCTGACCAGCGCTGAGTACAGGGGAAGGATAACTTCCCTAGTCCTACTGACCACACTGTTCCTGATACAGGCCAGGATGCCATTGGCCCTCTTAGCCACCTAGGCACACTTATTAAGTTTTCTGTCAAACATTACTCCCCAATCCCTCTCCACTTCACAACCCCCTCTCATGGTTTTTCACATTTTCTAACAGCAATTAAAATTTTTCTGTGTATCCATTAATCTAGAGGGTTATGCCTCTCTCAAATAATTTTTTGTTTAAATTTTACAATATTTGTCCTCAGGCTACAAATTCTGGACTTGCTTTTAAACTAATATTCTAACAAGATGGAGTTTCAACTCAGTCATATTATCACTGTGATCACTGCAGTGATCAGGTGAACTTCAGAAGAAAAACATCAAGACATTAATGACATTCAAATCTTTGGAGATGTACTTCTAATTTTTTTACTGGGTACAAACAATTAAGTTCCTTGAAGCTATGAATACTAAACAATTAGTGGAATTTTTTGTTTGGGCTCTTGTTATTGGAGATAAATAATTTTGTGTATGGTGTGGGGTTTTTTCTCCATCAATTATTTCCACTTGAAATTTCTAAGAAATTTCTGTTGTATTTCATTTCAGTATAAAGCCATAAAAAATTCCAGGATGGGAACAAAAAGGATAGAAGCTAAGTCAAGGGAGGGGAAGAGAAGAGTAAAAACAACAACAAAATAGGTTATATATAGGCCTAGTTTATAGTTTACATGGATCCTTGGTTACATTAACATGGCTAGCAGAGCACAGGCTGATTGAGCTATCAGTACCAATAGTCCAGTCTCTTACAGCACCTGGGTGGTCACTGCAGGTGATCTCGGTTTTCAATCTTTAATCACTGGTAGTTCAGTCTCTTGAAAGAAGGTAAAACACCAAAGAGGCAAAAAGAAATATTTGAAGGAAAGAGAAAAGAAAAGGTGGATACCAGAATTTTTTGTGTAACCCAGGAGAAGCTAGTCATATATCTAGTACAACTAAATACTGTTTAGATGGTAATGTAACTGTTTAAGTACTTTTACCTAAACCTCATTATGAAGTAAATTATATCCATATGTTCACAATTTTCAATTCACTGAAGGTGAATCACTCTGGCTCTATGGTCTCCATCTGCTCCCTGCCGTCACCTCGGCCCCTGCACCAGGGCTGAGCCTGGCTGTCTCCCAGGTGCCCCCCCCTCCCTTCCCCTCCCCACAGGGGGGATACACGCCCCCACCCGCCTGGGTCCTCGTTCCCCAACCCCCACCCCGGTCACCTCCCTGGAGGTGGTGGAAGGAAGCCAGGGCGTGGGGCTGTGGCAGCCAGGGCGACCTGGGGATGGCAGAAGGCAGTGAGGCTGGGTGCAGGAGGGGCTGTGCTTGGCTGGGATTTGAGCTGACAGAAAAAGATAAGAAAAAAACCTCTTTCGCCTGCTTTGAGATTGTGAGGTCTTGAATGGGAGAGCTCAGTCATTCAGAGCAAACACAAGCACGGCTCCAGCCTTGCGGCGCGCGGAAGGCATGGGCCACGGAGCCACAGCCCCTGTCCCCAGGTGCACCTTGGGAGAGATGGGCTGGGGACAGGGTGGCTGATGCATTTGTGTTTGTGTGTATGTGCTTGTGTATGTCCTGGAGGCACTGTTTCCATAGGAACAGGCAGGAGGAGGCGGTGACAGAGCCACCCTCTTCTCCCTGCTTCCCCCCCACCCCATGCCCTCAGAGGAACACACGCACACACACACACACACACACACAGAGTCACACCCCTGTCCCTGCCAAGGTGCACACTTCTTTCCATCATGGGTAGATGCAGNTCTCTGGACCCACTCAAGGATCTCAACATCCCTCTTAAACTGAGGAGCCCAGAACTGAACACAGTACTCAAGATGTGGTCTAACCCATGCCAAGTACAGGGGAAGGATAACTTCCCTAGTCCTACTGACAACACTATTCCTGATGCAGGCCAGGATACCATTTGACTTTTCTGGCCACCTGGGCACAGTCTCAGTCCATCCCTGAGGGAAACTTCTGAGAAATGGACTCACTGTTCACCTCTTCTGACAGTAGCCAGCAGGAAGCTGCCCCTACCTCCTGGGTTAGCGATGGCCCTGGCCCTGTACCCATGGATCCCTCCCCCGCTCTGCCCCCGCCCCGGCGACTGATAGGGTGCCTTCTCCACCACACCCCCTGTTATGTCCTGAGGAGGACTGGGCAGTGGCTAGAGGTGGGACACTCATGGCATGGGACTGAAATTGCCTGTGGCACTCACACAAAGCACTTGGAGGGTCCCAGTGGTGGACACGCCTTCCTGAATCCAGCCCAGGGCCGGTTTGAAAAGGCGGAGTGTTGCGGGACCTGTGTGGCCGCTGCAGCTCTGGACTGGCTCCGGGAAGGTGTGCCCACTGTGCAGGACCCTCCTGCACCAGGACCACAGCGGGCAAGGGGAAAAGAAGATCCTGTCCACTTGCCTGCCCTGTCAGAAGGCCCCACACCCACTGAGACCTGCCTCAGCCCCAGCGATTGGCAGGACGCGCTCTCCGCCACACACTGTGCCATGTCCCAGGGAGGACTGGGCAGTAGCTAGAGGTAGGACACGTAGCATAGGACAGAAGGTCCCCACTGTACCAGCACAAAGCACTTGGAGAGTCCTGGTGGCAGGAGGGCTGCAGGATCCACACAGTCACCACACAGGACCATCCCGGCACAGGACAGTCCCAGCAGTGGAGACACCTTCCTGGAGCCAGCCTGGGAAGCGCACCCTGGCTGGCATCCGCTGCGGAGTGAGAAAGTACAGTGGCAACAAAAGCTGGGAATCCCTGTGCCAGCTCCCATAGAGAACCCTGCAAACTCCTTAGGTGGGGAAGGGGCAGGGAAGATTCCCTTTGCTCCCCTGTGCCATGAGAGGGTATGGGGAGGTGGCGGGAACTTCCTAAAGCACCCCGGTCCTGAGGGGGGTGGGGTAGTGGGTGTGGCTTATTTGCATATTCATGACATGCCCATCCCTTGCCGAACAGGGGATTTGTGGTAGGGTAGGAGATCCTAACCCCTGCAAATTTTGAGGTATTCCTGCAGTACTCCTAAGACCCTTTAAAACTAGAGGTACAAAACCACGGGTACAAAACAGACTCTTTCAAAATAGAAACACTTTAAGGAGGAATTTTCAACTCTATCTAGAAAAAAGACAATGAACATCCAATAGCAGAAAGAGTCAAGAAAAACAAAATGCATTAACATAAACCTCACGGCTTGTTTAAAAAGCAGCTATATTGTTTTCTTCTTACAATCAACTTACCATTATCATAAGTAAAATAAATACAAGTAAAAATTTTTCCTCAGATAATGGAGGAAAACTCCCTGCAGAGTTCTAAGTGAGCATGCACTGTAACACATCAATCAATAGAGCCTATTCTGTTCACTAGGTTCAACACAGGCCATCACACACTGTTTCTGATAGGTCTTACTTGCCCAGATGCAGCACTGCACATGTACATATTTAACTGGCAAGAGCTTGGTTTGAACTGAGCACTACTAAATCTAGACCATAAGGCAGAGACGTCACATTAGCAACACCAGTGCTTGGATACAGCAGATCTAGCACTGAAGCACATATATTAAATCCTGATCGAGCTTTGCTGACTTCATACACTCTAATGCAACTACATAGACTTACGTCCGGTAACCCCAAGACAGATACACTTCAGCTAACTTTACATGGTGGCCACAACCAGGTTTATTATCTCAGATCTGCAGTGACGTAAAGGCATTTAAAGCACCCTCAAGCTCTTGGAAGAGATAGAGTGACATTCACAAAAAGCTGCACTAGTCATGCTGTTTCAGGTTTTTGCTGACTCCCAAGGGCTCCACGCTTATCACAAGTAGTGGAAAACTGTTTCTTCAGGATGATTTGAAAATGCATCTCAGTGGGGCAAGTTCCACTCAGGTTCTCACGGGAGGAGAGGGTATCTCAGAAGAAAGCTTATATTTCATGAAACAAAGAACTCTAAAAGAAAGAAACAAAGATTTATTCCTTATCCCCAATCTCTAAATCAAAGAAAAAGAAAGGTGTGAAACTTTTTTCCAATGTTCTGTTTTAATGTAATGCTTATAAACTGTATCTATTCCAACATCTCTGGAGCTGACTACTTTTCACTGAACTAGCTCATAGAACTGACATCATCGATCCTTCATCTCAGTGCTCATTTGTTTCAACACGCCTGTTCCTAATGGATATGAATAAACTTTGAAAATGGAAACCAATGCCTCTTGTAATTTCTTCCAACTGGGAGGATCATGAAAAGCTTTAAGTAGTTGGAAGTGAGCCTACTATCTCAATGAGCTGTGAAAAAACCTGAAAATCACTCTAAAAGCTAAGTTTTTCCATCATTCATTCATTCAACTAATTATTAAAATTACAATCTCGAATTATTTCAGAGTACTGCAAGTCATGCCTTATATACCACTTGAAACATATGCTCCACCAAACTTGAAAGATAGAAAATAAAAATAGGGGGACTAAAAATAAGGTAAGAAATTACACCAGGAGTAAGCTTTGCAAATGTATACCTTTGTTTATGCTCACTTACTGAGTTTCAAAATTCAAGACTATGGAGTCTTGATTGCCAGTCCTTGATTTCAAGTCCTGATTACAGGGTAAAAATAGAAGCATTGCAGTGAACCCCTGGAACTCGTGGCGGGACAGGTCTGGGCAGGTCATGTGAGTAATGAAATTCATTAAGATACCAGATCCATGAATATTCAATCAGGCCCTGCCCATAGCCATGCCCCTTCCACTGATGAGCTCTCGGGGGCGGTCCTGGGAGCGCCAGGTGACATGTTGCGCCTCAGGAAACCAATAGATACGCGTTCCATCCATTCCCGGCTATGGAATCCTTGGGTTTGCCATGGTGCCCATTTTCTGAGATTTGAAACCTGGTGGGAGCCAGGACACAGGCTCAAAAGCACATACATGCCGGGCCCTGCGGGGTTGGGTTGGGTGCGGTGGCTGAGCTTCTGCAGAGCCAGGAGCCCCTGCACAGCCCTAGGAGCGAATTCCCCCTTGTCTCCAGATCGAGGGTGCCCCACAGGTCCCCCAGAGGATGCGGCCAATGCTGGCGGAAGCCCGGCATGTTGGCCTGGAAATCAGGGCTGGCAACATGGGAATGTGGGACCTGCTGTCTCATGGCCACCCCTGCAGTGCAGTGCTTCCATGTTCCTCCTCCTCTAGTGTGTTCCCACGCTGCACTCACCCCCCAGTGTGTACCCTCCTCCACTGTACCCCCATCCCCCAGTGCACCCATGTCAGACAAGCCCAAATCCCTTGTCCGAGCACAAGCCGGGGTCTGAGGACCTCAGCAGAGGCAGGGGACAGCCAGGGCCAGGGCTCTCCCTTTCTCTGGAGGCCCAGGAGCGAAGGGGTGGGTGCAGCTGCCCTGCCCAGAATGGGGTGGGGGGCCAGGCCCTGGTCTGTGGCGTCGCTCCTTGCTCGCTCCTCCGGAGTGTCAGAGAACCTGGGCAGGCTGTGCTTGGATGAGGCTTGCATCGCCACATGGGCCCACAGGGTTCAAGGGTGTCGTTTTGGTTTGGGGTTATTTTTTTTTCTGGGAATGCAACAAGCTCCTTGTCACGCAGTTGCGCAGGCTGTGACATAAGCACACTGCGCTGTGTCTGCTGCACCACCGACCAGCTTATCCACCCCTCTGTCCTCACTGCACGGGTAGGAGGAGCATGGTGTTACACAACTCGCTTCCTTTTTCTTTCACTTTGCTGCACTCCAGGCAGCAGTGGCGAGTGAGTGGGGTGCCAGTCTCAGTCAGCTGTGCGGCCCCACAAGGGAGACACTGCTGGCCCCTGCTGCCTCTGCAGCGAAGTGGAGAGACCTCCCTCCGCAGCACCAGCTCCTCCTCCTCCAGGGATACGGCAGGGAGCAAAGACAAAAGCTGGTGCATCAGCCCTGACAAAGCACTGAAGTGCATGGGAACACCCGTACCACCCCCAAGTCATCAGATGCGGCAGCTATGGTCCCAGCCACCCCCCAGTTCCCAGATCCGGCACCCGGCATGCAACCGCCACGGTGTCATGCTCAGAAGAGTCAGCATGGCCTGTCTGCCTTCGTGCCAACCGCTCCCAGATCCATGGTGATGGATGGTAGTTCTCCTTCCCCATAAACAGTTAAAAAGGAGGGCACATGGAAACTCCAGTGGGTAGCGGCAGCAGGCAGGGTCAATTTACATATTCATGAGTTCATCACACATTCATGAGTTGAGTGAGCCAGCAGTAGGAACTCACAGCATCTGCTCATGCACATGGACACACAACTCGCAGAAAAATAATTCACAATTAATTGAAACTGCTGATATACAGACCGCGAATATGTGGGGGGTCACTGTATTACAACTTACCGTCCACTCCCTTTCTTGAATCTTGGTATGCTGTTACAAGCAGATATTTTAAACAACAATTGTAACTGGCAAATCATGAATTGCATATAAAATATTTCAGTCTAAAGTTTGTTTATTTTAATAGCGGGTGTAAGGCAAAAAACAGAAGTGCTTTCTAGCCCTATGCAACTCCCATCTAATATGAGCCCAGAGAACTCCAGCCTAGTGTTTCCTCCTATGAATATTCCTCCAAGCCTTTAAGCACATTCACTCCTAACATTCTATCTGTACTGGATTCTTTTTCAAGCTACTCTATTTTAGCCATGCACAAAATTGCATTCACAGAATCACAGAATATTCTTTATTAGTTACAGTGGAATTTGAACTACTGATGTGGTTAGTAGCTTAAATTATTTTTCTTGTTTGTTTTAGTATTTAAACATGATGTTTGACATGATCTTGTTGCTGATTTACCTAAGTTACTTTGTCTTTCAGGAACTCAGAGTCATTTCTATTACTAAACCTCTTAGGGTAGTGTGTTATAGGTAGGATGGTGCGTTGGTAGCAGGATGGCAACAGGTTAGGTAACAGGTTTGGCTAGGTTAGGTAATAGGTGATAGGTTGGACTCGATGATCTCTAAGGTCTTTTCCAACCTTACTGATTCTGTGATTCTGTGATTCTGTGATTCTGTAACATGCAAGTGTTGGCATCTTATTGCTATCCCTGTTTGTTTAATGTGACTAAACATATAATCCTTTTCTTCTTCTGAACAAAAAAGAAAATTAGTTATTCTGGAAATAATCTTGTCACACTGATATTTAACGGCTTATTCCTAACTTTTACTTTCCTCTCTTAGCTGATTCCAAATATTAAACTATGTTTAACTCTAAGCCTACAGCAAGCAACCAAATGTGAGATGCCTTTAAAGCCTATATAGCCTGTCATCTCTCATATGTTTGCTTATCCAGGCAATGAATCAAATCCATCAATCAGCTGTCAGGACCATACTAAGCCGTTCTAGCATTTGTAGGAGAATGATACCCCATATGAATACTTGTTCCTCTCCATTTAAATTTCTTGCAGCTCAAAAGAAACCCAGCAGTTGCCACATTTGTAACATGGCAACACGGAGCATCCTGCCAAGGGTTCTCCCTCACTACCTTCTGCACTCAGCCAAGGCAACAGTCCAGGAAAGGAGACAAACAGAGCAGCAAAAGAATACATAGAGGTTCCCCCTGACAGAGCCCACAGAAACACAATTCCCTGGCAATCACAGACTTCTCCTGCCCAATTTATTTGGTTTGATGACTCTACCTGCTGGCATTCTTCGGCACTTGGCATTACAAGCTCTGACCCAGTCTCAGGCTATGTATATGTGTGGCTGTCTTGGTTAGGAAGGCTAAATAGGTTATGATCCATTTCTTGCCACTCTTACAGCCCTATCAAGAATATTATGTTCTTGTGAGCTTTCTGAAACTCCAAGTCATATATGCATACTGCTTTTCCTTATTTAATCTGAGTCCTCTCTGCTTGATCAACTATATGGGGAAGGATCACTAGAACAATAGGATTATCGTTACTATTATCTCCTGCATCCCTTAGAGATCCTCATGGCACCCAAATGGCCAACAAAAACAGATACAAATGGTATATGCCATCGAAAAATTTGGTGTATTTTCTATCATTATAGAATTACAGTAATCCCCCGTTACTCGCGGGCTGTTGGGTCTGGTCCTCCACACACAAGTCGTGGAATCCACAAAGATAGCGACCCCACTACGTAGTCAAGTACGCCATACCTGCAGCCACGACCCCTCCCCTAATAAGGTCTGGAGGACAGTCCTGAGAGCGGGGCTCCCTCTGTAACGCCTCATCAAAGTGGAGGAAACGCCTTTTGTCACCTCCCAACTCCAGGAAGGGAGCTTTTCCGAGCACAGAAATCGGCACAGCTGGTAGCCGGGTAGCCGGCACAGCCCCCTTTCCCCCAAAAAACTGAGCGGGAGCCTACCTTCTGCCATTGTCCCTTCCCTGACGTATCTATGCTCGGTTTTTTTATCAGGGTTTTGTCGGGGTTTTTGGCTGCTGCTGTGCCTTTTGTGTTCAAACACGGTGGAGGCGGCACACCTCTCCGGAGCAGGACTCTGGGAGAGGCTTGGGGAATGAGTTCAGTGCTGGCTGGGGTGGCACCATGGGTACCATGGCACTGTGTGATAGGAGTAGCAGCTGAACAGGCTGGGACAATCCCTGCTGTTCAAAGGGGCTGCTTTGTTTGGAGTATATTTTTCTGGGAATGTAACAGCCCCATTCAAAGCTTTCTGGCAGGAGTGCGTGCAAGCAGCCAGGGCTGATCTGGGGCACAGAGCCAGGGTAGTGGCAGAGGTTCACTTCCGGTCCACCACCTAGCAGCTCAGTCGTGTTCAGCATCCACCATCCGCAGGATCCTGTCACTGTCCTTTCCCTGCCATGTCTGTACTCAGTTTTACCGGGGTTTCTGGCTGCTGCTGTGTGTCTCTTGTGTTCAAACATGGTGGAGGCAGCACACCTCTCCAGAGCAGGACTCTGGGGGACACTTGGGGAATGAGTTCAGTGCTGGTCGGGGCGGCTCCAGTGGGTACCCACACTGGCGCTGTACAATGAGAGCGGCAGCTGAACAGGCTGGGACAGTCCCTGCTGTTCAAAGGGGCTGCTTTGGGGGTTATTTTGCTGGGAATGTAACAGCCCGAACCAAAGCTTTTCTAGCAAGAGTGGGGGCGAGCAGGTAGCGCTGATCCGGCCGCCCCGGGATGGGGTGGGAGGCAGCCAGGGTCTGTCTCCCACTGGGGCTATCTGCAGGACCACAGGCGACCAGCTGCTGTGCAGGGCAAAAAGAGCTGGTGGCTCTGTGATCTGCTCTTGCAGCAGCTCCTAAGATGTGCAGGGCAGGGACGGACTTGGGAGCCACCGCAGCGCTGGAGCATAGATGTGTCCCCGTGCTGGGAGTGCCTGCAGCCCCGCTTCTCCCTGCGCATGCTGTCCACCTGGGTTTAAATCTCCCATCTGCCGCCATCCCAAAGTCGGCTTTGGCAGCGGCAACCGTCCCCCACCATCCCCCGGTTCGCAGCTGCACGGCGCCGCCGTGCCAGGAAATGCTGGCATGGCGCCGGTCCCTTTGTGCCGTGGCAGCGCAGCAGTGGTCCCGGCTTCACAGAGATGGGACGGGCTCCCCTTTCTCTTAAACGGTGAGAATGAAGCATGTACGACAAGCCTGGTGGGTGGTGGCGGTGGTGGGGACCAATTATATATTCCTAATCTCATTATATATTCATGAGCTGATGGATTCGTGGTACACTCTGCACATGTGCCGAGGTCGCAGAGCTTGCTGAAAAATCACCCACAACTACTGGATCTCACAAATAATGGATCACGACTACGCAGAGGATCACTGTATTTTTGTTCTTACTGAAACCTTTAAGCTATCATGTTTTAAAAAAAAATTTGAAGATTTTAAAAATGGAAATGGATATCAAAATTACTTTAATTGGGAAAGAATAACACACTTCTCTGCCAAATGGTTTTGGTTTTTTCCTCAGGGTATTCTGAAATCTGCAATATTATTAATATTATTAATACAGTCACACTTATTAATACACTCTTGCACTTCACGACCCCTGTACTGTGGCTTTCAACCTTAGCGGCGTGATTTTTAGCAATGAAGGAGGCTCATTTTCGCAACTGTGCACGTGCGACCTGGCGGTGCAGACGGCAGCAGTGGCAGCAGCGACAGCGCGGGTGGTGGGGGTGGCGCGGGTGGTGCGGGTGGCCGCCGGCGGCGTGGACGGCAGTGGCAGATGTGGCACTACGGCCGCCATTCAACGCGGAAGTCGGGCTTCGCAGACCCCAATTAAGACCGCGGGTCCGCGGTATAGGAGACCTGACTGTATTAACATTATTCCCCTTAAATGGACTGTTGAGTGGATGGGAGATTGTTTAGATTGCATAATTTCCTAGTGAATTCTGGCATTCCTCTTCTTGAAAGAAGTAGTCATAAAAAAACATAAATAAAAAAGGTCTTAAGAATTATAGATATGTATGGTATGCATGTTTGCCACACAGTTTTTCTGAATTCCACTACGTACTTCTGTGTATTCACAAAAGTATGCATATTAAGAAATCATAACAGATATTGAAAATGTTCCTAAGTACCTGGGAAAAAAGCCTAATGGCTCAGTGAAAACTGTCAACAAAGTCACTGGTAAACAATGAAAGCCCACCTTTGCAACTTTGCCCATTTATTGAGAAAGATAATTTTTCTCCTCCTTTCAGCATTGCTGTGACAGAAAAAATCTGACTGCCAGACATACACACTAAACACAGTGTTTTTTAAATTCTTCAGTAAAGATGTCTGCTTTTGCCGATAAAAATTACTTAAATGCTGTCCATCCACCTCTCTGTGCCGAACTCCCCTTCCCACTTCCCTCATGTTTCCTTTCAAATGTTGTTTAACCTGCCGACCAACTTCAAGTGAATTTTAAAAACTTAGAGCTGTTAAATCTTATAAGTCATTATAGAAAATTAGAGACATCAAAGCTAGCATGATAGAAAGCATGGGAAATCAATGATGGGAGAGAGGCAGGGCAAATTAGTACCCTTACAAAGATAGGGCTCTTATCTGTACTAGTCTATCACCAGTCCATCAGCAGCCAATCATGCAACATGCACACAGCCTTGAATCCCCACAAACATAATCTGGCATTACCTACTGTGTGGCTTTGTGGTACCACTTTTCGGCTTGCTAGTGTATTTATGATTTAGTATTTGACTAGTTTCTAATGAAGTAATACTCAGAACAATGCAAAACAAAAAAAACCACACCAAACCAAAACCACTGAAAATCAAGAAAAATTTCTAACATTCAACATCTCAACATTTGACATGTTGGTGTAATTATGAATGTCAATGCTGGTGTCCAATTACTTCATGCATACATATTCAGCAATGTTTTAAAAAACTAGGTATCAAAATGACTATCATTCAAAGGAAAGTTAAAACGCATTCTGGATACTAAGAAAAGTTTTAAATTGATACACAACCAGTGCTATTTTAGGGACTGAACAGATGGTTACAGAAGAGTAGACCTAGAAATCAAGAACAATGTAGAGAGTCAGAGCATGGGAGCTGGAAGACGGCATAAATTGAGACCTAACTTTCTTATTTTACTGTATACACTTTGAAGATACTACAAATCTATAATAGAGAAGACGTGAAATTAATTTCCAGGTATCTTAATGTTTTGCAGAGCAGAGCAGTGACCAGTGGCTGTGCAGGACAAAAAGAGCTAGTGGCTCTGTGATCTGCTCTTGCAGCGGCTCCTAAGATGTGCAGGGCAGGGACAGACTCGGGAGCCTCCACATCACTGGAGCACAGATGTGTCCTGTGCTGGGAGCCCCTGCAGCCCTGCTTCTGCCTGCACCTGCTGCCCAACCGCAGCTCTCCCCTTCCCTCTCCTACCCTCCCTCCGCCTCACACATCCTACCAGGGAACTTTTTATTTTATTTTGGGCAGTGAGGGGGGTTCCAGTGCCACCACTCCGACGTCAGGAGTCCACGTCGCTGGCATCGGGACACACCAGACTGTGCTCTCCGTGTTCCGCTGGTGCCGGCAAAGCTGAAACACGGTGCCGAGTCGGTGGCTCCGCTCCTATCCACCTGGGTTTAAATTTCCCATCCGCCGCCACCCCAAGGTTGGCATTGGCAGTGGCAACCGTACCCCACCATCCCATGATTCGCAGCCATGCCATACCGGCGTGCCAGGAAATGCTGGCATGATGACGGTCCCTTTGTGCCACGGCAGCACAGCAGCGGTCCCGGCTTCACAGGACCTAAACGATGAGAATGAAGCATGTACGGCAAGCCTGGTGGGCAGCGACGGCGGGGCGGACCAATTATATATTCATAACTTCATTATATATTCATGAGCTTATGGGTTCACGGTACGTTCTCCGCACACGCCGAGGTCACACAGCTCGCTGAAAAATCACGCGCAACTATTGGATCTCGCAAATAACGGATTGCGACTATGCGGAGAAACACTGTATACAATTTTGTTTGCAGTAAGGGTTTTTTTCCCAGTTTCAGTATTTTCAATATATCTTTATAATTAGGAATGGATGCTATTTCCAGCAGAGTGTCTGTAAGGACTCGCACAAGTTATTTGTAGGAATGAGAGTAAAAGCAAGCAGAAGAGTTTGACTTACAGAATTCATATATGAACTGGAGAAAAGAATTATCTGCAATCACAGGAACAGCTAACTTTATGCGCACTGTTTAGTAGTGTTAAAAAAAATGCCTGCCTTCTCATAACCTTGTCCATAATAAGGTATCTAATGATTCCAGATTTAGATCCTAAAGTCAAATTCAAGGAAAAAAAATAAAGCACACTAAAATGACACTTTCATACAAAAGCCTTAAAAATTTTAACAGGTAGGCAAAGACCCAATAGGAATGGAGGCTCAGTGCAGAAACATATCACAGAAAAAAACCCTCCAACACACAACATTTCCTGGTCCTTTCGTAGAACACTGCATAACTGCAGATATATCATGAACATTAACCAATATAAATATACACTATGGGGAAAGGAAATCCAAGAGCAACAGAAGTTTAAAACATTTCTTTGCTTCAATGGTAGCAGTAGATAATTGTCACTGTGAGTCCTTTACTCACAAGCTTATGCACATCCCTACGAATTCAAGCAACTCAGTTTCCTGAGTACTCAGTGAAACACTCTATGTAATAAACAAAATTGATTTTGCAAGAAATTAACAAAAATGGAAAATTTTTTCAGATACATATTCCATGTCCAGAAATCATCCCAGAAGTGAGCATACAGTTATTACAGGTATCTTAGGAAAGTAAAAATGGGAGCTTTCTCCTGACCTTAAAATATAAAATGATCCTATCGTTTAATAGGATTGGTGAACAAAGTTCACATCTTCCAGTTACTCATCTCAGTCTTCTTCTTAATCTTGATTTGCCATAGATTATTTTGTGTACATGGTAGCAGCCACAATGTGCAAGCTTTTCCAGTCATTCAAGAAGGGACTGTCCATGCCCAGGGAGCTTGGAATTTGAAGATATGCAGGTAGGCAGAAGTCAGGAAAAACAAAATTAAAAAGCCAAACAAAGCAAGTACATTCACTATTCATATCACACTAAAATTGACCTGTAAACTGTGAAGGTGACAATCTGAAAGGGTGATGGCTGGAGGGGAAGAACCAGCAGACAAATTCTTCCAGAATGTGCTATGCGCTGATGCCGCAGAGCAAAAAGCAAAATTGAGTCTGAAAAAAGCTGACAAGTAAGCAAGTAGGAAGCTTGACAGGAGAAGTGTAAGCAGAAAGTGATAGATATATATTGTCTTTCATGTACTAGTTTAACTTCTGTCACTTCCTAGCTTCTAAGTAATTCCTTTAATAAACCCCTAGTAGCGTAATAAATCGAAATTACTTGGGCTCTGCCAACATTCTCTAAACATTATTTTCTCACCCACACAGAAATTGTTATTTCAACAGAAAAGCCATCCTGCTACCTTCATTGAGGTAGCACAAGAATGTGCTGGACTTAAAATGTAGTCCTTGCTGTGAGACTGGAAATCCAAATCAAATTTGTTTCTTATTTTTCTAAACTGTTTTTTGCAAATTTAAAAGGTCTGTTGTGTAAGCATTGCTATAATTTTGTATAGTCAATGACATATCACATGAAGTTTTCACAGAGCAAAACAACTGTCCAAGACTCTCAAAGAGCTAACAGAAGGGAGTTGAAAGAATACCAGATTTCTATCATAAGTATAGTTTCTGTTTCTGTCCTTTTCCTCCTGAGTTGCCACTGAATCATAACTAAAGTCTGCTAGCACTATTTTGTAAGTTTGCTTTTAAAAAATTAAAAATTTAGCAGTAAGATCAAGGCTGTGATCCAAAAATATCCAAAAGTTCTTCAGATTTCCATAGCATTGAAAATGTTGTCATATCAATTTCCTGTTTGAATGAATTACAGAAGATTTTATTATATGATAGAATCACAGAATGTCTGAGGCTGGAGATCACCTGGGCCCACCCCTCTGGCCTGAAGCTGGGCCACACAGAGCCCAAGGCCATGTCCAGACTGCTTTTGACTCTCTCCAAGGATGGAGATTCCAAAACCCTCCTGGGCAACCTGTGCCAGTGCTCAGTCTCCCCCGCAGTAACAACGTTTCCTGGTACTCAAAGAGAACCTCCTTTATTACAATTTGTCCTATCACTGGACACCGGTGAGAGAAGTCAGGCTTGGACTTCTTTGCACAGTTCCTTCAGATACTTATACAGAACTACCTGGCTCATTTGCGCTTTTTTATTCATGGCTTCACTGATTCATGGTTTCCTAATCCGTGTTGGCGGCCAGTCACTAGTGGAGTCCCACAGGGATCGGTGTTAGGACTGGCACTCTTCAACATTTTTATTGATGATATGGATGAGGGAATTGAGTCCATCATCATCAGGTTTGCAGATGATACCAAGCTGGGGGCAAATACTGAACTGCCAGAGCAGGAGTAGCCCTTCAGAGGGACCTTGACAGGCTAGAGAACTGGGCAGATTCCAATAGTATGAGATTTAACAAGTCCAAGTGCCGGGTTCTTCACTTTGGACATAACATCCCCATGCACCGCTATCAACTGGGGGATGAGTGGCTGGAGAGTGGAGAAATGGAGAGGGATTTAGGAGTAATGATTGACAGCAAACTTAATATGAGCCAACAGTGTGCCCAGATGGCTAAGAGGGACAATGGCATCCTGGCCTCTATCAGGAACATTGTGGTCAGTCGGACTAGGGAAGTTATCCTTCCCCTGTACTCGGCGCTGGTCAGACCACATCTTGAATACTGTGCGCAGTTCTGGGCTCCCCAGTTTAAGAAGGATGTTGAGCTGCTTGAGAGGGTCCAGAGAAGGGCGACAAGGATGGTGAAAGGACTGAAGAACAAGCCCTATGGGGAGCGGCTATGGGAGCTGGGGTTGTTCAGTCTGGAGAAGAGGAGGCTCAGAGGTGACATGACTGCTGTTTACAACTACCTGAGGGGAGGTTGCAGTCAGGTCGGTGTGAATCTCTTTTCTCAGGCTGACAACACCAGAACAAGAGGACATGGCCTCAAACTACACCAGGGGAGGTTTAGGCTGGATGTTAGGAAGAGTTTTTTCACAGAGAGAGTGATTCCTCTTTGGAATGGTCTGCCCAGGGAGGTGGTGGAGTCGCCATCCCTGCAGGTGTTTAAGAGAAGACTGGACAAGGAGCTCAGTGACATGGTCTAGGTGTTGGGAGGTTTGGATGGATGGAGCGTGCTGCCCGTGGTTCCATGCTTGTGGGCCTGATCCCTGGGTGGGCGTTCACTTGGGAGTTGGACTAGATGATCCTGTGGGTCCCTTCCAACGCAGAATGTGAACCTGTGATTAGTATTTGCAGATTTGTGGACTTTTCCCATCTACGCATGCCCAGTACGTGCATATTTGCGCTTCCGGGTTCGCGTATTCGCAGCTTTTTGCCACGATTCACAAACGTGTATTTGCCTTATTCACAGTTTTCGTGGGAGGGTGGGGGTTGCCACGACTCTAATTCGCATATCGGACAATTCACGGGACCCATGGGAGACTCGTAATCCGCGAATACAGAGGTAAGACTATATACATTGAGCCTTCTCTTCTTCAGGCAATACAGTCCCTGCTCTCAGCCTTTCCTCCCATAAAAGATGCCCAAGTTCTGTACTCATCTTTTTGACCCTTTGTTGGACATTCTCCATCATGTTCATGTCTCTCATGTAGCCCAGAACTGAAAACAACACACCAGGTTTAACCTCAGCTATGCTGAGTAGAGGGGAAGAATGACCTCCTTCAACTTGCTGGCAATACTTTGCCCAATACAACCCAGGCATCACTCGTCTTCTTTGTCACATGGGTACACTGTTGGCACATTTCAATGTGGTGTTCACCAGGACCTTCATGTCCTTTCTGCAATGCTGCTTTCCAATTGCCTGTGGCTGCTCCTCTGATATATCAGTTACTGCCCCATTTAGTGTCATCTGCAAACTTCCTGGGGGTACACTCTGCCTCATCCTCCAGATCATTAATGAAGATGGTAAACAGGACTGGAGTCAGTATTAACTCCTGGCATACACTGATAGTTACTGGCCTCCAATTAGACTTCATGCCACTGATCACTGGCTATTCTACAAGTTTTCAATCCAGCAATTTAGTCAGTTTTTCAGAAATTCAGTCATTTAATCAGATGTTTATTACTTGTCAAGCATTGCTTCCCCTTGGTGAATCCCTGCTTACTACTCCTGATGACCACTTTGTCCTTCATATGCCTGGAAATTTCAACTAAACCCTCTTTACACACCCCTTCGAGGAAGTCAATGCAGCTGGAACACTAATGTACACCATATACCTGTGAAGCTCTACCTTCAGAGCAGACAAATGTGAGAAGCATCACGCACTGGGATACAGTGAGCAATCCTAATGTCATGCTCCGAATTTCAAAGGATAGCATTTAACAACAGGTTGCTGGGCTGCAACATTTGTTCAAATCTGACCAAAGTATCAGGATTAGAGACTTACAATCAAGATTATAAGTAAGCAGGTATGTCCCTATTCAAAAAGTCCATTTTCCAAAGGCAGTGAGCTAACAAGAACTCCTGTTAGGAAAAAGGATATTTCTACCTAAAAACCAAGTTAGACCTTTTATGGAGAATTATGTCTCTCACTGGCTGTACCTCAACTCTCCTCTAGTAATGATTAACACATCTCCCTGTTCTCTGCCTCAGCCTCCCCCACCCTACTACTTCCATTCTATCTGTTTTCAAGGTAAGCTCTCCTAGCAGTGATCATGTGCCATGAAAAGTTTATTCCTGATCTTAATTTGAACCACTAGGTGCTGCTGCAACACAGACAATAAATAATTACAGCACAAACTGTCCCATAAAATTATCCAGTATCTACACTGTATGTGACAAAACTGACCTTGGGACACTACATGAGAACTCTTAGTAATGTCATCCTTTTGCCATGCTGCAACAGAAATTGAGCAGTTTCCAGCCTGGGGACCGATTTTTTTTTTTTGGCCTACAAGATTTATTCACTGATCTGAATCTTTATTCATTGATTTGAAAGCCAGGCATGAAAACTGAGCATAGATCAGTCTGCCTCCCATTATGTTCTCCTTCTAAGCTAAGTATGTAATAGCCAGAAACACGGGAAAGCTCACTCTAGTAAGTGAAGTTTCCAGCAGAGCATGTAGCAAGTAATACGTTGAATATTGCTTGTCAAGGTAAAACACTGGTAGCCTGGCCATCAGCCAGGACCTTTCTTTTGCACCTCCAATCTCTGAGAAACCCTAGTTATTTAACTCTTCCCTAACAGAACATTTATCACCTTATTACAGTTCCCAGGGCAAGGAATCCTGGGACAAAGAGTCCTAGGATGAAAAGTTCTTCTATTTGTATTTCCTCAAGCTGTATCAGGTCTATTTGGTTGTCAGCAACTTTAAAAATCTAACAAATGGAGAGTGAGCTACCACTATCAGAACTGTCTCTTCAAGAAATTCATATGATTTGACAAAAATGTTATGACACTAATATAACAGGTAGGTAAATATGATTTGTGAACAACAAATATAGTTGCAACCATAAGACTTTGCTCACACAGACAATAAAAACTGTTAGTTTTTAATTTCTGCTTCTCATGTATTCCAAATAGAATCTGAAATAAAACTGATGTCTTCTGTGGGAGACAAATTACAGATTTTAAGTTGATTTCTTCAGTTCCATGATGCATAATGCTGAAACTTTCCAAGAAAAGGAAAATCCAGATTTCTATTCCACGTTCTTTTTAGAACTAGGTGGTGGAGTCGCCATCCCTGGAAGTGTTTAAGAGAAGACTGGACGAGGAGCTTAGTGACATGGTCTAGCTAGGGGGTGTAGGGCTGGATGACCCTGGGCCACTTCCGGCTCGGAGTGGCCTGCTAGACTGTGAAGCATCTAGGTTGGTATTACGCTCTGGGATGTGCTCTCGGTCGCTGTATGGGTATTAGATGGTGAGTTGGACTAGATGATCCTTGTGGGTCCCTTCCAACTCATAATTTTCTGTGATTCTGTGATTCTGTGATTCTGTGATACAAACACAACACCACCACTAACAGTAAGAGTTCTTGCCTTAACAAACACCAATATTTCTAATGTTCTTAGTAGTTACAGTATCCGTAGTTGTGTGGAACAGGTCTCCCGGGAGGTCTCACAAACCGTATTACCCGCAAACAGTCGTGGGTCATTAATATGCATACAGGCCATGCCCACTGCTCCACCCCCAGCCAATCAAGAGCACTGGGGAGCGTTTTTACCTCCTCCCCATAGGCTCTCACAGCACAGGGGTGCAAAGGGAAGGGTTTCTGAGCCCTCTCTGCCTAGGAAGACTCCTATAGCGAATCCCTGGGCTTCTCTTCGGCCACACTGCCGCTTTTGCAGCCACTGCCAGGCTTGCACTGCCTCTGTGGTGGGGAAGCTCTGGGGCTGCGGTGGGGAAGGGACTCAGTGGGTGCCCCTGGGCTTCGTTCAGCGCAGGTCTGTGTCACCAGTGCTCTTGAAGCCTGGGAAACCTTAACTTTGGAGTTTGCATATTCATGACTGCCTACTTTGAATATTCATGCGTGTCAGGTCACGCATGCGCAGTACCAAAATGGGTCTCCTTAATCACTGAAAAATCACACAGTGAAGATGTGAAGCCGCTATCTGGGGGGCGCGAAGTGGAAGAGGGCTGACTGTAGTGTATTTTACTTTGAAACCTCTTCTAGCCCAGTGAAAAAGTGCACAGTCACATGATTACACTGTCAAAACCCATGACAGTCTCTCTACAAGAAACGGGAGGTAGGAAAACCATTTGTAAGAGACAGTTGACTAACTACACTCAGGTGCAGCATCCAGCATTGGGTCTAGCTGACAGCTGAAACAGAAGCACAAACACAGGCTGGGTGGAGAATGGACTGAGAGCAGCCCTGCTGAGGAGGAATTAGAGGTGTTGGTGGATAAGAAGCTGGACATGACCAGTCAGGGCACACTTGCAGCCCAGAAAGTAAACAGCATCCTAGGTTGCATCAAAAGCAGCATGACCAGTAGGTGGATTCTGGTGACTCAGGTGGGAGGTGATTTTGCCTCTCTACTCTGCTCTCATGAGACCTCACTTAAGAGTACTGTGTACAATTTTGGGAGTTTCTGCATAAGAAGGACATCAGCCTGATGGAGAGAGTCCAGAGGAGGGCCTTGAAGACGATCAGAAGGCTGGAGCACCTCTCCTATGATGACAGGCATAGAGTTGGGGTTGTTCAGCCTGGAGAACACAAGACTAACTAGTCCAAAGAATCTGGTCCACAGCTTTCTTCCCAAAACACAAAGGGAACAGTTGTTTCAACAATGACAAATGTAGCCTGAAAAAACTATAATTTATCCTCCATCCTCAGTCTGGCTCTTATGACTGGTGAAGGACCAAGCTTCCAGCGGAGATACTCACCCACTTCTAGGAGTCCTGACAAAATTTATTCCAACTGCAATTACCCTAAGTCTTCTGAATCTCATTCTTGAAACGGACTTATTTGGCATTTGCTGATCCACAGTGTATATCTTCTAAAGGAATCCTGGAAAGGAATCTGGAAATACTGATACAGGACGACCTCACTGCCATCCTCAGTGTAACTGCCAGCTGTCTGGTTTGGGGTTTGGAGTTGGGCTTTTCTCTTTCCAAGACTATGGGAGAAAATAAACAGGGGCAACCTGAAGCGGAGACTGCTTCTCAAGGCTTTCAAGAAAACCTTACCACAACTTAATTTTTTAAGTTTCTTGTTCTTAATCACATCACTTAGACAGTTTACAATTATCTTACAATCAACACATACTCACTCCTCAAACGCACTCTTCTCTGCCATTTTCAGCTGATAGAAGAAACTTACCTTCCTAGATATCAAGTACATAAACCTGCATTGTGCATTGCAACACATTTTTTTATGTCACTCTAGGAGGACTCACTTTCTTCTACATAATATTTTGCCCCATACCAGTGATGTTTTCCAGCTATTACTGTCCCACTGACAACACTATTATCAGGCAGAACTAGAAGCGTGTTCTCCCAGTGTTCCAATCTCTTCTATTTGTGTCATGTTAAAAAAGTTTTCTATAGAACAAGATAAACCTTACAAACACATTAAAGTCATCATATAAACTTCTGTAGTTATATAGCTTTTTGCCCAGCATAGTTAAAATCCTTGCTACCTACCTACAAGACTGGACTATGCAGAAAAAAGATTCTTTCTCTACTTCAAAAGAAAGTCCTGAGATAAAGTTCATAAGCTTATGCTGCAGATTGCAACCAACATTCGGGACTTAAGTGTCTCCTTCATCATCTTATTTTTGTCTAAAATAGTAAGCTCCTAAATGTGAATTAATATCACTTCAATAGTGCAGAAGAGCTCTCCTGGATCAGAGAAGAATTTGCTTCCTTGAAACACTCATTTCTACCCTTGCCACCAATTTGCTACAAATCACTGGGCCAAATCCCTTTCACATGTGGTGTCTGACATGGGCATCCCTGTAAATGAGTCCCAAATGGCCATATCGTTCCAACAGCTACAGCCATCCAGTCACACTAGAAAACGAAATACTAATACAAAGAATTTAGAAAACAAGGAGGTATCAAAGCCAACGAAGTAATATGACACTTTTGACCAGAAAAACTTTAAATCTCCGCATCTCCATTTGCCATTTGTGAAAATGAGTAATACTTCCCTATATCAAAGAAGATAAATAAATTCCACTTTCAGACAAACTGATATGCCGAGATGACATATCACAGAAAACCTGTCAGCAAAACTTGGGGTTTTTTTCCACTGTATTCCAGGAATGGTGAAGAAGGCTTATCGCTCACCAAAAATGAAGACATTATAAAGAAATGCATCGCTACACATTCACAGCATTGATGAATGAAGTTCACTGTAGAATGAGAAAAATTGATGATTACAGACTAACATGATGTTCAAGCTTAAGAAGACAGGCATTTTAAATCCAGACTCTAACTGAATTTGATGTGCTGACTTTTATAATTACAACATTTACCATAGCTTTTAAATGCATAATTAGAGGCTGAATAAGGTTCCTAGATTCAGTAATACTTGGTGGAAGTGCATACACATTAAGTTGTATAGTATAATTTATTTTTCAATCTAATTAAGACAATATACTTTGCATTTTCTTTTGAGATTATAAACACAAAGAAATCCAAAGAAGCCTTACTGGTTTTGACTAACATTCTTCTATGTAAATACATTCCTGGCACCTATCATAAATTTTAATTTTATAGATACTGCTTGTAATATGTTCTATAGCAACAGTCACACTCATTTTGTCCTGACAGAACTTTTAATGTCATGTTAACTTCACATTATCTGTTAGAACTGTATTCTGCATTATAAGTCAATTAATGTGACTTTTGGAGAGGCAGGAGAACAAGACTGGGTAGCCTTAGTATAAAAATTACTGTTTGCACTTTACAAAATACAGCTGAATTAATAGCAATGTAAAAAACAAACAAACCCTAAATTAAAAGCATTTGCTAGACTTCTGTTATCTATTACCGTACTATTGATTTCCCCATATGTCTACACATCTCTTAGAATGAGTATTAGAAATATTAATTTTCTGGAACACTAATTTCCTAAGTACCATGTCTTAAAAGAGATGTCCACATAAAATGAATAATAATTAAAAGCTATTCCTATAAACTGGCAAAAACATGTTCCCTATTATCTGTTATCCCTTTATCCCTAAAAGGAAACCACCAGAATCTTCTGTTGCACAGAAAACTCAACTTACCAGCACCATCACTGTCACTATCAACTTTGTGCAGCTCTACTTTTATTTCATGCACAACCCTGGAGAACAGTACTGCAAAGGCAAACACTGCAAGAGCAGTGTAGTATTTTTCTTTTAAGCACTGCTGCATCAGGATTTCCCACAAAAAAAAAATACCATCTTGTCTGAAAACAGTTTATATACAAGGTAAAGTAAAACATTTACTTGCGACATTCCAAACAAAAATACCCCCAATTCCACGGGTTACAAAGAAAGATTAACAGAAATTTTAGGAAGACGCTCGTATCTCTGACATAAGGTCAGATTTAAGACTGTTCTTAAAGCAAATCTCATTCTTTGCACAATGGATCAGATGTCCAGATGTTTCCTATCTATGCAACCCATGAGCATTTCCTATGCAAGATTTGCACCTTTACATTAGCTGAGGATGTGAGAGATCGTGATAAACACATACAAATTTGCCTTCTTTTATATTTGAATTCAAACCCTTATTCCCTTTGTTCCCTCAAGATAACTGATCACCAGCTTTTTTAGAAAGCAGTTTCAAAATGCCTCTCCTGGATTACTCAGTGACTCAACCATTCTGGAAGGAATCATTAATTACCTTTTGGAAGTCTACGTGCAATTGCCTCTGGCCCAACAGCTGCCAGAACTTTTTAATATATATCTTGACATCCAACTAGATGAAACCAAGAGCAAACAGTGGCTTTGCTCCATGCGGAGCGGTGGTGCTGCCCCTCCATGAAGCAGAGGCACCACGCATGCGTCAAGTGGATATATTCGTGAATAAATGAATACGATTCACGGAGAAATTTTTCGTCAATAGGTGAAGCAGCGAATAACTAGGCTCCAATAGTGGAGGCATGACTGTATATAAATAAGGTCCGGTGGGAGCGGCATAGGGCTGGGCACAGGGCCTGGTAGGTGCTGGGAGAGCTACACCACACGCCCTGCACGCTGCTGGGCTCCTCCACGGGGCGGGGAGGAATCCAAAGAAAACCTGTAAAGGAGTAAGGTAGTGAAACTCTAAGTGCAAAAAAGAGTGAGGTATTACTGTACCACACGTGCTACTACAATAATGGTTCTTAGCAACATCAGAATTTTCTAAAGAAGATGGCTGATAATGGAGAGTCTTTAGAGAGGAAAAATTAAAAATAACCAACAACCTTCTCTAAGGAGTTACAACGTTACTTGTCTGCTGAAAAACTTGGCAAAGTTTCTTCAGCTAAAAGGGATATGAAAAAGCAACGGTCTCACAGGAAGTAAAAACTCCTGGACAGCAAGACACTATTTCCATTTTCCTTGCCTAGGTTTGTTTCCATGGTACAATGGTTCCATAGGCAAACCCTCAGTGCATGTGTGCTGTGGAGTGCACATGTGGAACACCGTCCTCCGCAATCTGTAGAACAGAAATAAATGACTGTGTCTTATTAAGTGAAAACCATCACTTAGGAGAAAACACTAATTTTTTTACCTCCTATATATTTTTACCCTAGTTTAATTCACACCAAGAGGGACTCTGGTAATCAAATATTGTATTGGGAATGAGAATGCCATTCAGTATGGTGAAAGAAATACAGCTTTCTAGTTATGGGGTGGCTAAAACTCTGGCAAAATGTTCCAACACAAATTCCACTGAGTACCTGCAGATCACAGTAAGGCAGACATGAATCCATTCAGTGACTTACAAATTTTCTTTTAAATCATGTAAAAAAGGTGCTGTGAACACTCAGGAGGGAAAAAAAAATCACCCTAATAGTTTTAAATATGTAACATAGATAAAAAATGGCAAGACAAGCCTGAATTATCTCTACAGACGGTTAGGTTTCACAGAATCACAGAATCACAGAAAATTATGAGTTGGAAGGGACCCACAAGGATCATCTAGTCCAACTCACCATCTAATACCCGTACAGCGACCAAGAGCACATCCCAGAGTATAATAACAACCTAGATGCCTCACAGTCTAGCAGGCCACTCTGGGCCGGAGGGGGCCCAGGGTCATCCAGCCCTCACCCCCCAGCTAGACCAGCTAGACCATGTCACTAAGCTCCTCGTCCAGTCTTCTCTTAAACACTTCCAGGGATGGCAACTCCACCACCTCCCTGGGCAGCCCATTCCAATATGCAATTACTCTCTCCGTGAAAAACCGCTTCCTAACATTGAGATTAAACCTCCCCTGGCGTAGCTTGAGGCTGTGCCCTCTCGTTCTGGTGTCGTCAGCCTGGAAGAAGAGGTCTTTAAAAAATAGTAGATGACTCCACCAGCCACCACCTCATCAAAACTTTTAAAACTGAATTATGATGTTTGAGTACAGTCAGCCACACTGTGCATACACTATGTTTTCTGAGTAGAAGAAACACAAGGCCTTTTGATGTTTCTCATACAATAAGACTACTTCAGAACAGTGGAAGTAAGACTTGTTTGCAAAGGGTTTGGCTATATTGACAATACATTTTATTTCTCTTTGATACATGAAGAAAATGGCAAAGCTGTTAAACTAGGGTCACAAAGATTAATGCGGCTTTATTCATTCTTCCACAGTCTGACTAGTGCTCCTCCTACCTAGGGAAAAATTACCAAAAATTAAATCAATTAAAATTAATTTTTAAACTACCAGACTTAGGGTGTGATCCCACTCTGGAATCACCCAAGCAGAGTTAAGATAGCAAATTTCTTCCCAAATTTAAGTTTATGTAACTGGCACATCAACCAAATGCAACTGTTCCCCTGGGTAGGTCAAGCCTTAAAGGACAAAGCAGAAAAAGTGAAAGCATGGATTTCAAATAAAAAAACCTACACTGTTGGAAGAGTATTTCAAGAAGATTCAAGTTCCACTTCAAGTGGAACTGTATCTTCAGTTGCAGGTTGACTAAAAATTATACCTCTCCTTCTCACATTCATCTTCTTTATTACAGCTTCTTCTTGCTTTTCACATGTTTGGCTATGTAAGCCAGACAGTATTTGTGAGAGAACAGCAAAAGCTCACATATATTTACCTCTGATAGACTAATTGTCTTGAAACAATTGCTGTCTCATTTGCGCTGTGTTTTTGTACCTCTTATTCCAGCCACAAAGTAGTTTAGTAATGGTTTACTTTTAAATTTAAAAATGTCAGATATTTAACACTGCACAGATAGTGGAAAAAGGCATTGAGTGAAAAAATAAGTGATCAGGAAGAATGGGAAGTGGCTCCCTAGCTAATCCTGCATGTCAAAAGAAAGGCTGTGGATGTTGCGTACTTGGCTTAGCAAAGCCTTTGACACGGTTTCCCATAATAAGCTTCAGGAGAAACTCTCAGAGCGTGGACTGGATAGGAGAATTCTGTGTTGGATTAGGAATTGGTTGGATGAACGAGCTCAGGGAGTGTTGGTAAACGGTGCCACATCCAGCCGGCAGCCAGTCACTAGTGGAGTCCCACAGGGGTCAGTGTTAGGCCCAGCACTGTTCAACATCTTTACTGCTGACAAGGACGGGACAATTGAGTCCATCATCAGCAAGTCTGCAGATGATACCAAGTTGGGGGCAAATGTTGATCTGCCAGAAGGTAGAGGGGCCCTTCATGGGGACCTCGGCAGGCTAGAGAACTGGGCAGATTCCAATAGTATGAGATTTAACAAGTCCAAGTGCCGGGTTCTTCACTTTGGACATAACAACTCCATGCATCGCTATCAGCTGGGGGACAAGTGGCTGGAGAGTGGAGAAATGGAGAGGGATTTAGGAGTAATGGTTGACAGGAAACTTAATATGAGCCAACAGTGTGCCCAGATGGCTAAGAGGGACAATGGCATCCTGGCCTCTATCAGGAACAGCGTGGCCAGTAGGACTAGGGAAGTTATCCTTCCCCTGTACTCGGCGCTGGTCAGATCACATCTTGAATACTGTGTGCAGTTCTGGGCTCCCCAGTTTAAGAAGGATGTTGAACTGCTTGAGAGGGTCCAGAGAAGGGTGACAAGGATGGTGAAAGGACTGGAGGACAAGCCCTATGGGGAGCGACTGGGGGAGCTGGGGCTGTTCAGCCTGGAGGAGGCTCAGAGGTGACCTCATTGCTGTTTACAAGTGAGGGGAGGTTGCATTCGGGTGGGTGTGAATCTCTTCTCTCAGGCTGCCAGCACCAGAACAAGAGGACATGGCCTTAAGCTGCGCCAGGGGAGGTTTAGACTGGATGTTAGGAAGAACTTTTTCACAGAGGGCGTGATCTCTTAGTGGAATGGTCTGCCCAGGGAGGTGGTGGAGTCATCATCCCTGGAGGTGTATAAGAAAAGACTGGATGATTAACTCATTGACATGATCAAGATAAAGGGATGATGGGATAAGGAGTTAGGTTATATAAAAATTAAAGAAAAAAAACAATGACGCCATGATCCTGAGATTAGCTCAGATAGATAAAACATGGTGTTCATGGCACCAGGGCTGTGCGTTCAGTCTCTGTATGGTCATTGACTTGGGAGCTGGACTCAATGATCCTTGTGGGTCGCTTCCAGCTCAGACAATTCCGTGATTCGGTGATTCTGCCAACTCCTTGTTTTCTGTCACAGTGTTGTAACTGAACAGAATGAAGGATCATTACCTACCAGATGCAGGGGTAAGAGGGGTGGGGGGAATCAATTGCTGTTGCTAAATTAACTGTACTGAGAATAGTATGATAATGATAGTGCAGAAATCTTAAACATCAGCTCAAGAGCATTCCACAACATCAATGCCATTGCTCTTCCCCATGTATTTAAGTAACCTTAAATTAAGAACAAAAGAATTATTGTGGTGGGTCAAATAAATGTGTGTAGAGCTCAGGCTCTTACAGTGGCAAAAAAGAAGACACTTAAGAAGCTTTATGCCCAGCATGACAGGCCTGTCACGTCCCAACTTCACAAAGACTCAAAGACCTGAGGCAGTGTTTATCCTTATTCTCTTCAGTGAATGTCTCTTCCATAAAGTTCTTGAACATAAAACATCTAATATCCACAACATTGTACAGCAAGAAGCTACATCCTACACTGTATGCCAAGAACTATCTCCATTTGTTTCAGCATGCCAAATACTCCTTATATTTGATGGTCCCTACTCTTGAAGTGAAAGTCAGGCAGTGCAATGACCTCTCCAACACAGGGCAAAGTCCCATCACACCCAACTCAGAGCAGGTTCAGCCACAATCCAACAATGTGTATCCAGCCGAGCTAGTCTTGACCACAGGTAGCCATGCCTGGAGTGTCTTCATTTGCACGTGCTTTCCATGATGCTGCTGCACGAAACTCTTTAATAGACAATTATGAAAAACATGGGACATTAAAAGACTTTTCTGGAGCTAGTTCTTGAGCAGAGGAATTCTTTAAATTTATTTTCATGCTGCATAAGCAATCATAGAATTTGCAGAAGGGTTTGCAGAACTCATTCTTAAAGTCAGGGCTTCAGCACTAGAAGTAACTGAGATCACATTCCTGCATCACCAAGAAATCATGAGGAAACAGTATAGCAAACTGGAAGCCTGCAATAAAATTATTATAGTCCAAAGGAGCCAGGAAAACATAATTAGAATACATGGATTTTCTCTCAGGCTACCAGTGACAGAATGAGAGGACTCAGGGGAGGTTTAGACTGGATGTTAGGAAAAACTTTTTCACATAGAGAGTGATTTCCCATAAGAATGGGCTGCCCAGGGAGGTGGTTGAGTCACCATCTCTGAATGTGTTTAAGACGAGATTGGAGGAAGTACTTGGTACCATGATTTAGATGAGGAGATGGTGTTAGGTAATAGGTTGGACTCAATGATCTCAATGGTTTTTTCCAACATTTTAAATTCTGTGATTCTGTGATTTTGATGTTGAACTAAAAGAATTATTATTTAAACATTAGAAATTACTTTTACTGATTTATTGAAAATAAAACCTGCATACTCTGTGAGTTAAAAGGGGAAATTCTTACCTACAAGACTCAAACAAGCTTTCCAAATGCAACAAATATAGAGATCAAATAAATCAGGTGAAAGACTGTCCTCTGGGAAAACCAGAGGGTAACTAATCCTCAAAACCCATTAGATGAAAAAGCAGAAACTCCTTCAGACCCTAGACAGGTAAAGGGCTAGGGACCATTGTTAGGGTGCCTGCTGAAAATTACAAGACAATGCAACATGCATCACAAATGGAGAAGCAAACGCTTTCTCCTTTGACTCATCTCTGCTATATTTCCTCTGGTAACATCATTATTAAGGAAAGAACTGCAGCTGATAAACCACCAGGTGAATAAACTCCAACATAAGATTACATTCAGTCTACTTGTTTTATAATCAACTTCACCACATGAATTTCAAGCAGCAACGCTAAAACAAGCATATGAAGCCAACACATGATACGAAGATTTTTTGTTCTTCAGAAAGAAATCACTTCATTGCATAGAATATTTCAAAGACATTAGCATTTTCCTTAGTCCTTCCAATACTCATCTCTGTACATTAAGCAATGCCAGCTTAGAGAGACGGAAAATAAAGCCAAAAATACCATTTGAATTGTAAAGTCAGAAAGAAAACCAGAGGAAGCATTTGATATCAACCAATAAATTCCTAAGTTTTCACTTAAACCAAAGCAGTACCCTGAGCTTCAGATATTTAAGCAACTTTTGGGGAGGAAGTTTAAAAACCAAGGGCAGTGACTAGATTTTCTTTCCATGAATAAGTTGTCAGAACATAAAATATACTCAAGTGTTTGAAAGAGAATCTAACAGTTGAGTAGTAAACTACCAGTAAGGTGGCACAAACAACATGGGAGTATCAGAATAAATAAAGATAGAAGGAGGTATGAAGACCAAATCTGTGATGACAAAATACGCACATGAATAGATTTTGTTTATACTGTGATTTGTTTCAGAAATGTTTGTTTTCCTCAACAAAGTACCTCTGAAAGTCTGATTATCTTTTTTGGCTAGATATTATGACAAGTCTAGTAATCAGCTAGAAATAGTCTACTGTGGTTTTGGTTTTGGCTTAAATAACTTGTGAATTTCTGTAAAAATTTTTACAAAATTGGTCATCAGTCAAGCCTAGCAATAGTAACATGTTAATTAATATTATCTAAGTTCTCTCTCACCAGTAAAGAACTTAAGCATGTTTAATATTACTAGATAGCCACAGAGATATCACAGGCACCGCATCTAGTTTAAATAGTCAGCTCATCACTAGGGAAGAATTTTTAAAACTGGTAGCATAAAGATAATACAGTTGGCCCTCGAATGCCACCGTACTGTGTCTGGTCGCGCCACTGCAAAGCCCGCGATCCATGTACATTGACATCTTATTAATCTGCAAATTTGCCACGCCCATTGCCACACTCCCTCAACTCCAGAGCGGCTGCAAGGGGTTCCTGGAAGCCTCTTGTGCTATGTGAGTAGTCAGAGGAGCGAAGGGGGTCTCTTCTGCCCTGTCCCTGCCTGGGGAGCTCCCAGGGATCGTGACAAAGGGGTCCCCAAGCCAATGCCAATGCCATGGCGAGTCCCGGGCTTTGGCTATCGCTGCTGTGGCAGCTGCAGCAGGCAGAGGAGACACTGCAGGGCTGTGTGTACTACTGTTCCTGCCGCGCTGTGTTCCCTCCCGTGGGACATGCGCATTGTGGCGCAGCGACAGCTGGGATTGGCAGTGCAGAGCTGTGCCGGCCCACCAATGCTGGTAAAGATTCCGCTGCCACCCCACTCACATTTCAATGCTGAGCATCTCTGGAATAAAAAGAAAAAATTTGCTCAAACCCAGGAACCAAGCTCAGGCCAGCGCAGAGCCCCTGACATACCTGCTGGGACTTAGTGCTGGTCCCAGAGGTGAGGGAAGGGTGGCAGCATTCAGCTCAGTTCACAGAATCACAGAATCACAGAATCAGTAAGGTTGGAAAAGACCACAGAGATCATCAAGTCCAACCTATCACCTATTACCTAATCTAGCCAAACCNTCCTGCAGCCACTCCAACCCCAGCCTATAGTTCTGCATGGGGTTATTGTAACTGAAGTGTAGGACCCAACACTTAGACTGGTTGAACCCCATGCCATTGGATTCAGCCCATCTATCCAGTCTGTCAAGGTCTCTCTGCAAAGCCCTCCTACCTTCCTCCAGATCGACATTTATCCCCAGCTTGGTTCCTTCCCTTTTGAGCTGCCACCTCACTTTTATATGCACTGCCACAGCCCACACGTTTTAAGTGGAGTTTCAAAGGCTGTACTCCATGCTTAGGCTCACGCCGGCATCCCAAGAACACCCGGAGCACCAGGGCTGGCTACAGAACAGCCCAGTCCCACTGCCAAGGAAATGGTTGCGCGGAGTGGGCTGGGCTGCGCAGGCAGAGTGCTCACTCTCCACGACAAGCACCGTGGAGCAGGCGGCCCAGGCATAGCACAGCTTCTCCATGTGAAGCGGGGTGGGCTGTGCGGGCAGAGTGGTGACTATCCACTACGAGTACTGTGGCACGAGGCAAACAGCACAAGCAGAGCAGTGTGCTGGTGGGTCGCAGAGCGCGGCAGGCAGGGCTAATGTGAATATTCATTACTGTCTAATTTGAATATTCAGGAGCGTCAGTTCGCAGAGGTGCAGTCACAAATGCCCTGCGAAACAGACCTCCTCAACCACAGGGAAATCATACCGTGAAAATGTGAATCTATGAATGGGAAACCGCAAAGTAGAGAGGGTTGACTGCACTAGTGAAATTTTGTAGGATAACAGAGTGATTTTTGATTAGTAGAAAAGCTAAAGAAATTAAGTGAATTCTTTCACATAAAGAAGTAGAACAGTACATTTGGGATTTGTTTTTTCTGGTTTAAGTGTTTTACAAAGTCTGCTTTTTCAGTCAAGAGCCACTAAATGCATATGAAAGGCTGCTGCCTTTACTAACAAGGCAGAGCATCTGCTGCTACAACAGAGATTCCTTTCCCTGCAGTGAAATTTTAAAGATGCCTTCTTAAAAAAACATCAAGATGACTAATTTGGAAACTTCTCAGTACAAATGCTAAACAGAAAATGTTTACACTGTGACAATGTTACAGTTGTTAACCCTTCACTCCCAATAGGATGTAAAAAAAAACCCAAACAAACAAACCAAAAAACACAGAAAAAAACCCCAAACCCAATCAAAAATTGGTTTAACCAATGCAAGATGGATCTTCTCTGCTTATGAAACGGCTGTGATTTTTAGCAACCAAGTTACACAAAAAATGGGAGTTTTGTTCTAGGCAGGGCTGAACAGAACATCATTTGAGAGAGAAGCTGTTCACCGTGACAGCTCTCACAACATTCTAAGACAGGCAAAAAGCTAAAGCTAAGATACACAGTACGGAGACATATGACGTTCACTGCACACAAATGCAAAACCTTGGATAGTGACTAGGCTTAGAATCTAGCTGAGATTAAATCTACTTCAAAAATACACAGGAGTACACAATTTGAGAGTTTCAACACTTATTACTCTAAAAAATCTGATTTAAAAAGCCTCTGAACTGCGAGGGCAGGACAACAGTTCAGTTAACAGTTTGAGATAAGACTTTCTGAATTTTCTTCTTGAAATGAGAACAACAAAACCAGAGCAAGAGGTCTGCATCTCTACAGCTTTCTCTTCCTTAGAAAATAAAACTGTGACAAAGAAGCTTTGAAATAAGGAATTGCAGACTTGCTGATAAAAGTATAGTCATACCTTGCGTATTTGCACTCCTGGATTTGCTTATTCGCATATTCACAGATTGTTTTTCAGCGAATATTATCCAGCTTTTCACGGCGTTTCCTGGTCGTTGCATGCGTAATACTTCTACTTTGCTGAGGGGCGGTGCTGGCGCTCCCCATGGGTTAGACTGGCATGCCCTGCATGGCGGTGGGGGCAGTACCTCTCACTCACTTGGGCACTGCCCGCATTTTGGTGCCTTATGAGTTTTGGAGAAGTTACATGCCGTCACATTACAGGAGCTTCTCACCACCTGTGCCAGCACCACTGGGAGACAGCCAGAGACGGGGTCACACGCAGAGAACTGCCTTTATATGCTCTGGTGGGGCACTCACCTCCACCTCCACTGTGCTGCACACAGGGCCCCATGCGTGCAGCAATGCATCAGTGCCAGCTGCTCCAGCCCTGCGGGTCTGTGAAATTCTTCGCATCCTGGCAGCCAAGTTAAGATTTGAGGTATTTTTCTGAGCCACACCAGCAGTCACTCATTAGTTTGCAACTGTTTACTGAAATAAATAAATTGTTAGTGGCATTCTCAGATCTCCTGCAGCAAGCAAGTTAAGCAAGCATCCCACACATTGCTGGATTCTGAGCTCTACATTTACGAGGTTATCCCTTCATTTCGGCAAGACCGACTTAAATTCCACGGCTATCCAGAGGTAACACTTAAGGACCACTCGTTGGCTGGTGAGTCTGGGCCTCCTCGCACGAGTCGTGGGATCCGTAAAGATAGCAAACCCACTACGTAGTCGAGTACGCCACACCCGTAGCCATGTCCCCTCCCCTAATAAGGTTTGGAGGACGGTCCTGAGAGCGGGGCTTGTTTCAGATCTCTGGCTGTGCTCTGCTGGGGTGGGGAGCAAGCAGTGGGTGCCGGCAGCATGGGTTGTCCTGACGCTGCAGCAGCGGGAGGAGTCCCAGAGCCACGGCTTGTCCCAGCGGCTCGCGAGCGGTGGGGCCAGCGGCTGATCAGACTGAGGTCGCGGTAGGTTCTGCGCACGCGCCAGGTCCCACAGCTCACTGGAAAATCAACAGCGAGTACAGGATCTCACAAATTACAGATCGCGACTATGCGGAGGACCACTGTATTTCCATAATGAATAATAACATACACACACAGCATCTCCGCACTATCAGCAAATTTCATGTAGGCATGAGAGGAGTCAAAACAAATGAGAATACAATTATTCCTTAACCTTTTATAAGCTACTATTAATAGAATAATGCATTACAATGGAGTTAATAAAATGTAATGAGGCATGAACACTTCTGATACAGTATGCAGAACAGAGATATTTACTTCACCATCACTCTTTTCATTAGATGTTGGTAACTTAACACTGGTGCCTGTAAACTTGTAACTCAGAATTCACAGTTCACAGCACTATAGTATCAATTGTTCTCTCCACTACAAAAACAAATTAGTAGCAGAACTCAAATAGTACAAAAAGCTATTTGCAGGTGATGACAAGATTCAAAATAATTTTTTAAAAATTCCTTTGATCTCTACTGCTGTTTCCTTCTTAAATGTCACCACAACTAAAACAGTGCTCCACTTAACAGATACTAGAACTGTTACAATTCTGAATGAAATGCTGAGCTGTTTTCCAAATGTCAGTTTTGAGTAGTCAAAAAAAAGAGAAAAAACCACATGGAATTTCATTTTCTCTTAATGGGAATAAGTTTTTTCCCCAAACTCAGTAGATGGGGTTTTTTTGTTTGTTTTTCAAAAAGCAGCATAGTTCCATTTGTTCTAAAACGGTATACAGTAAACCCTCGCACATTTGTGGTCCGCATATCCGCGGTTTTAATTAATTGTGGATTATTTTACAGCGAGTTGTGAGTCCGCATGTGTGTGCAGATAGCACCATGAACTCAGCTCATGAATACGTAAATTAGTCCCACCCATCACAGCTTCCGAGCGCCCTCCTTTAGCACCATTTAACAGGAAGGGGAACTGCCACCATTACCCTGGAGCTGGTACCGCTGCCAGAGCCATTAAGAGTGGGCACTGCAGGGGCAATGGGGGCTCCCACGGTGCTTGTGCGGCTGGAATTGTTCTCTTCTGGGCTGCACATGGGAGCCGCCACTGGGTGTGTGGGGGTATTTCCTGTCTTTGGAAAATCTTACTGGGCTGTTTGTACATAAGGTGCAGGGATATTCTGGGGGGTGAGGGGGGCACCTTGACTGGCTGGTTACTGTCTCCTTCTCTGCCCGTGAAGGGGGTCCCACTGCTTGTCGCTGCTGCCACAGACCTGCGAGCAGCCACAGGAATTCGGTCAGCGCCTGCAGTCGGCACCATAGAGCTACTAGAGAGGGACTGGAGGCTTTGGTGAACTGGGTGGTGGTTTTGAGTGTTGGCTCAAGCTTGGCCAGGCCTGTGACGGCTGGTCCTGGAACTTGTCTGGGTTACCCTGGGCTTGTTTTGGACTTTGCTGGGGAAGGGATGAGCTTGTGTTTTGTCATAGATGTTGTGGTTACATTGTAGCTAGGTCATCATATGGTGGTAACCAACAAGTATACGTACCCAAATAAGTGTTTAGAACTGATACAAAGAATTATATGTAAGTAAAGCTTTAGAGATATGACATAAAAAATCTGGAGTTGTTGTTTTGTTTTTGAGGAGTTATTGTATTTGGGGAGAACTTGATTAATGGAAGTTTAGTTGTTGTCTTGTTGTATTTAGTGAGAATTAATGAGAGGGATGAGTAAGAGCTAGCTCAATTGCCTGTATGATGTAAAGAAATTGAAGTGTGCATGGAATTTAGGCCAGGCAGGGGAGGCTTCTGTATTACTGCAAGAGGGCAGTTGATGAACCAAAGGAGTATTGGAAGGTGAAGGAGATTATTGAAAAACTTAATTAAAGGAAGATCAAAGGGATAAACTAAGAAATAAAACTATCGGACAGGGTGAAACAAAGACAGAATTTGGGAAAAAGGGGAGTGGGAAAATCCCACTTCATCCACTCCATGACTCCATCCAATCAAGACAAACTCTTCCCAGATACCAGAGGATAAAAAGTCAAGTCAACCATATCCACGTCAAGCCCCTGGATTGGATGTCAATCTCTGGGCACCGTTTACCTTGCTTTGCTGTCTCACTTAACTTTGTTAAATAAATTAATTATTTACTTATTAAATAAAGTGAGACTCACACATGTGACAAAGCCAATGAGGACAAAGTAGTTAGGGGTGAGTTGTTGACTTGGAAAAAGCCTGGATTAGAGAAAGAGAGGTATAAGGAAGTGAAATGAAGGGTCAGAAAACTGGAAAATCTGCATTAAGGCATGTAAATCATATGACCATCGCTGTTGGGAAATATATGCTGGATGGCTCTGCACTTCCACACCACAGTCTCAATAAAGACAAACCAAACCTATCATCCTGACTATTCCATATGTTGTGAAACCTTTTTCTATAGTCAAGAAGCAAGGCACAGTTCTCTTCATGCCACACCACAGACAGTGTCTATCCACCACATCCTAATGCTTCCAAGACCATTATCCCAGCTTTCCAACCTTCTGCTTTAAGGAATTTCTGAACAAGAAGTAACACCTGTGTATTTAACTGCACTCAGGGATTTTTCTTCCATTCATTTGTTTGATGATGTCCCAATGTAGCAGAAGTAGAAGTAGCATCTTCTCACAAAAAATAACAGGAAATGAATCACATCCAAAAGCATCCGTGAACACCTAAACAAGCAAGGTGAAACCAGCATGAGTGCTGATGAATGCAATGGACTATCCATATAGCAGACAGACTGAAAGAATAGTTTGTCCTTCTAATCTGTACAAGTGCCAAGCCTACTTAAGTAACATTTTACTGGATTCCATGTATATTGTGTTGACAATCATCTGTGGAAACTGACAGCTAGTCTCCTGGGAACACCAGTCTAGTAGTGCTGGAAATATAACTTCTCCTTACCTGTTTTACATTCCACCTCTGCTAAACTCTTCCTCCACAGAAAATTTGATATAAATATAACCTTTCAAAAATTATTCCTCCTAAAAATAGTTATGAATGTTTATCTACAGACTGGCAAAATGGCTCAGCTGTACAGTACAGCTTCCAAAAATAACTTCTGATACGGCTTGAAAGAAATTGAATAGTAGGTGGAAATAGAAGTATGATATTTAGAAACCAATTCTAGTATTCTGAGTACAATATGGACTAATTTCAGGTTTTAGAAATTGCATCAATTGCTAATTTAGAAACTTAGAAATTGCTAGGCCTCCAGCTAAGGCCTGAAAACTGCATTGTCTGGATAACTGGAATAAACATAAAGAAAAGAGGCTGGTAGCCCTTGTTTTTCACAAGTGTTAAAACTAAGGTGACTATTTCCTCCACTAAGCATCAAAAGAAGACTTGACATTCCCCTGTTAGTTTTTCTCACTAGCCCCCCAGCTCTGCCAGTCAATCAGTGACAATACCAGTACAAGCTTCACTAACACAGCCACTTGTAGGGCCAACAAATTTACACCAAGTATTGTGGTCAGGTTTTAGTCATGCTAGCAAGAATGAAAACCCAAATGTCAGGAAAGAATGTGGGAACTCTACCAATCATTCAAAGGTTTTAATACAATGGCATTAAGATTCATGATTTCAGTTTCCCATTAATGCCAATCAACAAGATGTAAAAGTGAGAGCTCTCTCTCTAAACTCACCATGAATTTCCCATTTCATTGGCTGAGTACTGTCACTATTCATCTCCATGGAAACAGTTGTGATGGGAAAAATTCACTGATATGTTGTATCACAAAGTGAATCAGACAACACTAATTAAAGATAACACTTTCTAAATATACACACAGCCTGCAAACCAGGGATACTAAAAAAATATTAATTAAATGGTCTTCTAGGCAAAGTTTTATTAAAAGTAGTAAGACAGTCTTATGGACAGATGCTCAGAGTTAACACTACATGGTACACCTATGAAAAATCTCCTTTACTTAAACTGAAATAGTTCAAAAACTCTTGCTGATACAATGTCGATAAATATAGTATTTTTAAAATATAGCTGGCAATTAATACCTATTAAGCACTGTAAATTTGTAAATAACTTTGCAAACTTTCCAAATACTAGGAGAATACTACATGGCCTGTATCAGGAATAGTGTGGCCAGCAGGACCAGGGAAGGGATTCTTCCCCTGCACCCAGGACTGGCGAGATTGCATCTTGAGTACTGTGTCCAGTTCTGGGCCCCTCAGTCTAAGAAAGATGTCAAGATGTTCAAACATGTCCAGAGAAGAGCAACAAGGACGGCGAAGGGACTGGGGCAGAAGCCCTGTGAAGAGCAGCTGAGGCAGCTGGGCTGCCCAGGGCAGGTGGTGGAGTCGCCATCCCTGGAAGTGTTCAAAAAGAGACTGGATGTGGCACTTAGTGCCACGGTTCAGTTGATGAGATGGTGTTAAGTAATAGGTTGAACTTCATGATTTCAAAGGTCTTTTCCAATCCAGTTAATTCTGTGATTCTGTGATTTTTTTCCAATGTTTGAAGACATCCCATGACATTTATCACTAAGAAAAATTGCAATTATACTGTAGAAACACACTCACAAATAACAAACAGGTCCTGGGTGTACCTTTGTGTCATTACAAGAGAGAGTTGCCATGAAGTGCCCTGCATACAGCCATCCTAGCTTTTCTCTTGGATACTCTCACAGCTACCTATTATTCAAGCATTCATTTATCATTTCCTGTGTTACTCATATACATTCACAAAACTCACCAGATATGAAAGGGCATGAACTAAATCCAAGAAACCTGTAATTCTCCTGTAAGAGTATCTCATTTTCAGTTTAAGCAGTTACTCAACTTATTAAGTGTTTGCTTTAGGATGAAAAATATTACACAATATCAAGCTGACAACCAATTCCCAAACAGCTTTATAAGAATTCAGCCCCTATTTTTGCTTCCATATTAATTAGGCTAAACTTAAAAAAAGACATAAATTATGAATTTGATTTTTTTCTTTAATGAATACAAACATTAATGTAGAGCAAGGAAAAAATATCTTTATTTAAACGGAAAATGTGACCTAAGTCACATGACATTTCAAGGTCCAAAAAGTAATGTACAAAGTTAGGAGTGGGAAGGTGTTTTACACAAACAGCCTCTATTAATGTGGCCTGTTCCTTGAACACAGCAGGACTTTGACAGAGTCTCCTCACACACAACCAGTTATCTCTTCTGGAAAGGGCTTCTTACCTCAGGCACAGACTCAAAGCGACTGCATTGTTCCCATGCCCTGTGCTATCTCAAACTCAACTCTTCCACCACCTCCTACACCACTTTTCACTTTACAACATAAGCATGTCCTTACACACATACAGAACTTTTTAGACACCTCCCTAGAAAACCATGTATTTTAGATTAATGCATTCATAGCAAAATGAAATGCCACCTCCAATTCAAATTACATGCTATCAAAAAGGCACTTTTGTGTTTCATATTAATACAGAGGATGACTCAAGATATAGTATCTATTGACAGATTTATAGTATGCTAACCCCTCAAAGACAAAAACCCATGAAGTAGTGATAAACAGGGTAAATACAGAAAAGACGGGCCAGGCAAAAAACATGATGCATTGAATCCACAAATGGTGAACCGGGAAGTAGCAAGGGATTACTGTATTTGAAATCTTGACATATTAGTTTGATGTAAGACACTAAATTTTCATATGCACAGCGGCACAATACAAATTTCATGTAAATGTAAGCAAGTTGTTCAAGTAATAAACGTTTCAAATTTGACAACCAGAGGAAAAGACTACTGAAAGCTTTTTTCCCTGCTACCATGTCAGAAGGGATTTAAACTTTCTCTGCATGACTTACTGTCTTCTCCATTCAAAATTCCAGTAATTTATCAGCTTTTTATCAGCTCAAATGTATGCACTCTTTACAAATAATGCAATGTACCTACAGTTAGGCAAAATAAAATAGGTGATTTCATAAGTGAAAAAAATGTCAAAGCAATTACCAAAGACAAGGGCAACTATTTTGTTGAAACACTAGCACAAACACGTCCTTTACAGATGTTTCTTAAAAACTATGCATAGGTTATCTATGCAAAAATCTGTCAAATTACTTTGAGGTTATAGTTATTGAAAAGAAAATTAAAAAATCAGAATGTGAACAAAAAGATAACAGAGTAACTGGTAACTCAGGTGCTTCCCATTCACTGCAAAACAAGACATAAGACGTACTCAGGAAGACTCAAAAGGACTCAAAGGAAATGTATCAGAGTGTGATATGATGTAAGTGTGCAAACTCACAGCCAGCCACCACTAAGCAAAGAAGAAAAGCAATCCAAAAGCAGTTTGGTTTTCTTATAACAGCTAGTATATAGATCTCAAAACTAACAGTAGTAATTTTGGAAGATATTTGATATGGGGCATTTCAGAATTAATGCTCATGTCCTATGAAAAGATCAGGTTTGTGAAGAAGTAAACAACCTTCCAGCTTTAGAACACTTCTGCTGACTTCTTCAACACTTGTAATTAGTCACTATCAGGATAAGGACAGTAAAGCAGAAAGATCTAAGATTTGATAAAATATGACAATTCTGTTTTTATTTAATATGCAATTATGACCGACAGTAGTTTTACATGAGCCAACAAAATTAGCTCATTTAATTCTGATCTCTGTATTTTCTAACTTTTCTAACATTAAATATTGTGCATATTTACTAATGCACTACAATTTGACATGAATACATGACTGAAAAGACTTGGCCTGTACTGTTAGACACAAAAAGTCCTTTTAGATTGTTTCACTTCACAATTAAATATGAGCATAAAACAAAAAAATAACAACAAAAAAAACCAAAACAAACAAACCACAACCAAATCCCAACCAACAACAGTACACAAAAAGCTGTTTATGACTTTGCTATCCTACCAGAAGTCATCAATTTGGATGCTTATGCAAATGCATCATATTCATAACAAACACATAAGAATACTAACACCATAAGAGACATCTTTCATTTGACAGAAGCATGTACATGTATGAAAATTAAAAATCCTCTGCCCCGCCTGCCCGTGTGTCAGTGTATTTTCAGGGTCGTTTACAGCAGCTAGGCATTGCTAGGGCACAGTAATCTCAGGCATATTCATCAAATGCATAGACAGTAAAGTAGAAAATAGAAGACACTAGAAACTTTTTAGGACAGAATTTCCTACCAGGAGGTTATCTCTTCCTGTCAGATAATTCAGATTCTAACAGTTTTGCCAAGGTATCCGCCCAGAAGGGTGGAAGGAACACTGGCAGTCCAAACAGAGACACTTTTCTTGGCATGCTTTCCATGTCTGCATTAACAACCAAGATTCACGTCACAGATTAAGGGATTCAGGATGGTCAGGCACATGTCAGATTGATATGAAACTTCATAACATTTCTGCACCACAGAGCTCAACAGAGTATCCACAGAAAAAAAAGTCTTTTAAAAATTGATCACCAGAAGGAAATACTGTGGAGCTTCCAGGGCTCGTTCTTTTGTCTGCTCATCTGAAGTAACAACTTTCAAAGCCAAAGAATCAAGTCACGAGTGTACTATGTACGTTAACTTTAGTAGAAATGTTAGCTTGAGAGTTTCAAATTCTTGACTCTTGCTCCCACCCTGACTGCCCGAATGATTTATGCAACAATTTTATAAACAATCAATAAGCCAAAACCAGTCCTTAAACTGTAAAAAAAAAAAAAAAATCAGAAAAGTTACACTAATTCAACATGCACTGCAGCTCCACAAACTGCTGAGCTGGCACAAACAGGGGGTGGTCTGAGGATAGGAACAGCCAATAAAGGAGAGGGAGAACAATTGCTACAATTGTAGCAACTTATATCACAGTTTCATGTTCAATCATTGTGATTTAAACGCTGCTTATCATTCCAGAAAACTCATTACAAAACTACCAACAAGAAAGAATATATTTCAATGAAATAAATAATACAGAATACAGCCAACAGTCTGTAATCCTTGTAATTTAAAAAAAGTAATAAATACGTAGTTCTAAAGCTGTCTTTACCCACTGTGGGATACAAGAAGTAGGGTGTAACATTGAAATACGACTCAGCGACCCAGGGGATATTCTGTATAAGGTACAGTGAATCCCCACTGCATCGCAACTTCTCCATTACGACCCCGCCCATTTGCAAAGCAAATTTTATGCAATTATGATTCGTGCATTTGCGAGTTGAGCTGCCCCAAACATGCACAGTCAATCTGCTCTGCTGAGGGGCGGTGCCACAGTGCCTGTGGGGCGGGACTCACCCCGCCCTGTGGGGAGGGAGCTTGCAATGGTGGCACTGTGCGCCCATCCCTGAACGGGAAAACTGCCTCACGCGCTGTGCCTGTGCTGGCAGACCCGCACGCAGCGGCTCAGGCACGTGGCGGCGGCGAGTGCATGGTGCGGCGGCAGCTCGGGCGCACAGCGGCGCAGGGCTGAAGCGCGCGGTTTACTGCAGCTCGCCGTGGCATTTAGAGACTCTGCGACACCCTGACCCGCTCCTGTGTGCTCCGCTGAGACCCAGCACCGCACCACCACAAGACATGCCATCCCTTGTTACTCAAAGCCCAGGCAGCGCTGTCTCTACCGGGACTTGTGGATGTTAAAGGGAAAGAAACTTCAATACC
>WEKX01022749.1:42638-63268 GCA_013390025.1 Pitta sordida | reverse complement strand
GCAATGTTGCAAAGTTAAGGTTTGTCCAGCCTCCAAGAATGCTGACCAGAGCTCAGGGACACCCCTTCCCTGCCATGGAGGCAGGGCAAGCACACCCGGGGCAGCATGGGGCCCCTGGGGCCGACACAAGCACCGGGGCCAGGCCAGGGGGCTGGGGGGGGGCAGCAGCAGCGTGAGGTTTGGGCTGCGAGCACACATGGTCACAGCAGCCGCTCAGAAACGGTTCCCTTTGCTCCCACAGCTCACAGAACCCGAGGGGAGAAGCAGAAAATTGTCCGCACCGCTCCAGAGTTCCGGGGGATGGAGCAATGGGCGTGGCCTGCATGCATGTTAACGACCTGCACTTCTTTGCGAGTTTAGCATTTCGCGACGCCTTTGGCATGTCCCGTTCCTTGCGATGGGTGGGGTATAACTGTATATCACGTATGCCTGGCAATCTAGAGCAGAAACACTGATCTTTATACTAACATCAACTGTTTGGCTCATATCCCTGTTGTATGATTGCTAGATACATTGCCATTAAAAAATTAGTCATGTCTCTGGAACAGTTTGCAGGTTGTGAAGACTAATTTACTATCTGTAATTACAGCTTTGCCCATATTATCAACATGTAACACCAAGCACAGGAAAATGATGTTGAACAGAAATCTCTATGTAAAGATCTTCCAAATAAAAAGATCCACTTAGAGTACTACATAAGAGAAAGCAGCATCTGTACAAACAGTAGTTACTTCAGAAAAAAGTCAATCTGAACAACTTGGAGGATTTAACAAAGGCTGGTCTGGACTCTCATCAGTTCCCTTGAGAGTTTAACATCCAGTAGCCACTGCTTTTGGGCCCCTGCCAACATTTTCAATGAATGAAAAAGTGAAATGGACTCATTAACTTATTTTTTTTAACATTAGAAATTGAGAAATAGACCTAAAGGAATCTTTCTGCTGCAGAAGGCATGCCTGGGAACTGCAATGTCTGAAGTGTACCAAAAACAATACAAGAGAAGCAAGATATAGGAATAATAATGATGGTAGAAACATGTCACAAATGAAAGAGTTATATGACAGGAGGTGAAAAGCCCTTATTAAAAAAATGTTTATATCATGAAGGGAAATGCATTTGTAACTGCAAATCATCCAGTGACATACTACTAAAAATAAGACTTTATCAGTAAAAAATTTAGTTGCCCAACCACAAGTGTCATTGAATACTACTCAGCATAACAAACTCATTTTACACGTGACTTAAGAACTTCCTTACAGCAAACCAGCTCCCTGAAAATATCTTCTTCTTTTGCTTTGCAAAACTGAAATTAAAACTCTCTCAAATACTACCCATTGAGGGCTACATATATGACTGTCTTTTGTACATAGATGAAAGAACTTTTCAACTCAACAATCAGGTATTTTTCTCACACACAAAGGTACTAAGGTGGGATATAAGCAGTAGAAGAAATTGAGAAAGGCAAAATTCAACATAAATTCTGCTGATGACCATAAAGTTAGGTTTAAATAACCCCTCTGCTGGAAAGAAGATCAAAGGAGTTGTGTTGTTGGTGTTGTTTTTGAAAGACAAAACTCTTTCAGCATTCTTAATTTTCTTCTATGTAATGTATTTTCAGGGCATATAAATGCCATGGCTCCTAGGGGCACTGTTCAATTCCTGGCTGGGCAGATCATCTTTTTATCTACCTACAAAATATCAGTTCTTCTGAGACTTCCTTGTCTGCTGCTGGTAGACAGCACAAAACAAATACAAGAGGTTCAGTTTGTTCCAGTGAAAGTTTCTAGTGCTCTCACATCCAAAATACAGTGTCCCCCGGAATTCGCTGGGGGTCGGGTCTGGGCAGGTCACGCGGGTTGTGGAATCCGTGAAGATACTGAAATCATGAATATTCAACTACTCCCCGCCTGTAGCCACACACCCTTCACTAATAAGGTCTAGAGGGGAGGTCCTGGGAGTGTGGCTCACACTGTAGCACCTCATGAAAGCAGAGGAAGCGCCCTTTAGTGCTTCCCAGCTGTGAAATCTGGGGTCCAGGACATTCTGAGCACGAGCACAGTCTCACAACTCACTGAAAATATAACCGCGATTAATTGAATACATGTATATGCGAGCCGCGAATATGCAGGGCATTACTGTATATTTATTCTACGGGTACTTCAGCCATGGGCAGGTAGTAGGCAACAGTCATAACAGAAACACTAAGTCCACTTCGGAAAACAGAGATCTACTTGCCTACAGTTATGTTGTAGAGAGACAATTCAATAGTACGTATTCCAGTTTTCTTAAAAGATGGACAGCAGTCATGTGTAAGGGGAGGATTTATGTTTTTAAGATCACACATTTCCATTCTCAGAAAGACTGAATGCTGAAGACATCGATCCTAAAATAGGATTCAACAAACAAAGAATATTTAGATTTTATTAAGAGGCATTAATACATTGCCACTTAAAGCTGAAATTTCATCTGTAATTGATATTTCTCAACTACCATGTTTTAAAGTCTTATGATTATTGGTACTATTCAGCTCAAACAGTAAGTTCAGATTTCTCCTAGTTAGCAGAAATAAACTGATGATCATGACAGACTAGAAATGCAAGTGCAAAAACCTGCTTAAAGCATGCTTTCCAAGCTCCACTTATTAATAGGAATAATATGGTTTACTGGAGGTATTCTTCTGAATCCCTTTTATTTTGGCACATTTTGCTTAATATAAAAACTCTATGCTACTATGAGTTCCATTAACAAAGCAAATGATAAAAATATTCTCCTCTCTGCTCTTCACAGTAATTTGAAACCTGCTCATCCATATACAGTCGGGACTCCTGTATTGCGAACCCATGGTCTTAATCAGGTGCCGCAAAGGCCGCCTTCCGTGTTGATTGGCAGCTCATTAATATGCAAATTTCCCCCGCACCCTTACAGACCCCTGGCACTCTGGTGATGTTTTAGCACTGCCCTGCTGTGGGTTGGTGTTTGTGTAGGTACTTCCCAGCACCCACAGCCACCCCACACTGGGAAAAAAGCCTTTTCCATTCAGCCAGGGACATGGGTGTGGGGGAGCCGCCCCACCGCTGTCCCGGTGTCTCTCCGAGTGGGTAGACCTGGTCTCTCCATACTCGGAGTAGACGGGTATGTCTCAGAGAGTTACTTGAGAAAGTCTCTGACAGCACATCTAACCTGAGAGGGTATAAATCTCTCATAACTGCATGCAGCCTCCTCACTCAGTGTTGAGCCAAGGGGAGTGGGGCGGGTGGCGTTCAAGCCAAGACGCTGTGGAAGCGGTGTGCGCCCGGCCTGGCTCCACCCCACCACTGCGGCGCAGGTCGGCCACGCTGATCCAAACTGATCCAAGCTGCAGCGTGGGCTGGCCAAGCTGAGCCGTGGCCCCGAGCTGAGCTGCGGCACGTGCCAGCTGCGCCAAGCCGAGCTGATCTGAGCCGTGGTGCGGGCTGGCCGAGCCGAGCTGTGGCATGGGCCGGCTGCGCCAAGCCAAGTCGAGCCAAGCCAAGCCATGGTGCGGAACGAGCAGCTGTCGTGGGGGGAATTTGCATATTCATAACTGCCTAGTTTGAATATTCACACATGTCAGGTCGTGCATATGCAGTTGCAAAAAGGGGCCTCCTTCATCACTAAAAAATCATGCCGCCAAGATGTGAAGCTGCAATATGGGGGGCGCGACGTGGAAGAGGGCTGACTGTAGTTAGGAACAGAGTGTTCTCTGATAAGAGTGGAACTTGCAGGTAGAAACAAAAACAGGAAATAAAGAAGGAGAATAAAAGCATCATTCAGTGACAAAAATCAGGAAGACTTTTGTTTTGCCAAACATAAATGAAAACAAGAAAATATCCTATGAGTATTGTTATTGAAAAAGGAAGTTCAGGAAAACAACTGATGGAAGACAACTCTGTGACAGATGATACGAAAAGACTGAAATATTTGATGTCTTTTTGTCCTGCTCCATGATGAGATAGCGCACGCTCCAGGAAATTTGTAGAGAGCATTAAATTAGAGGGAGTAGCTGATCCAATGAATGTCAGAGCTTCAATCCAGAGAATCTAAGAAACTTGAGAATTAAGCAAAATAAGAAGAGTGCGCAGAAGATCTAGGCAAGTTACTGTTCCTTTCTACTGTGCGCTTGTGGACCTGCACCTGGAACAGTGTGTTCAGTTTTGAATCCCCAGCTGAAGAGTAATGCTGAAAAATTAAAGAGATTTCAACAAAGTGCACCAACATGGTTAGAGGCCCAGAGTACAGGCCAAAGATGACAGACTGTGGGCACTGAACTTATTCTTTCTGGCAAAAAAGGAAGATAAGGCATTACCTACAAGCAACTTAAAATTATCTGAAATGGAATTACAAATTTGATGGGGCAACGGCAATAAAAATGTGGCTTGGTTGTTCAGATTCAACACAAGACCTCTTGAGGTTCTATCCAAACAAGTTCCATTATTCCATACCACTGCTGTGTTCTGGAGTTACTACAAAATTAATGTTGGTAACACACTGATGTTTTAGTTGTTGCTAAATGGTGCTTACTCTAAGTCAAGAAATTTTCAGTTTTCTATGCTCTGCAGGTGAGGAGACACACAAAAGCTGGGAGGGAGAACAGCCAGGACAGCTGACCTAAACTGGTCAAACATCACAGAAGATCATGCTCAGTATATGAACTGTGGGGAGTCATCTGGGAGAAGCAATTCACTGCTGGGGAACAGGCTAGGTGTCAGTGTGGTGAGCAATTTTATTGTGCAACACTTCCTTCTCTCGGATTTTATTCCTCTTGGAATAAATAGGAATTTACTCCTATTGGGCCAAATAGTACAGGAAGGTTAATCATTCAGGGGGGTTCCTGTATTTGAGATTTAACAATAATGGTTTTTCAGACCATAGGTCTTGGACAGAGGCCAAGTAGGGACTATTACGGCATATTTTGTACTTTTTTGTCTTAGTGTTTTGTTTTGTAAGGCTTGGCAGTTTCAGCCATTCTTTCATCCTATTACGTGGTAGGCGGTTTGGTGTTGCTGTCTGGTGCAGGATGTGGGTGGTTGTTGAGCTGGGCATCTCTTTTGTGTCATTGTTTTTATGGAGGGGCAGACTTCTGGCTCTCTGCTCCAAGTGGAGCGGAGCAGTCAGCGCAGGCAGAGCAGTACGCCGGTGGTCTATCCAGCACAGCGGGTGGTCCGTGTGGCACAGCACACAGGGCTAATTTGAATATTCATCACTGTCTAGTTTGAATATTCATGGATGTCAGTGCACACAGGTGCAGTCGCAAATGCCGCACGAAACCAACCTCCTGAATTATGGGAAAACCAGCCCACAAAGAAGTGAAACTGTGAGAGGAGAAGCGTAAAGTAGAGAGGGTTGACTGTATACCTTTGTGTCTTCTCACCTTTAAACTGTTTTGATATAAGCCTTTATTTATATAACTTTTATTCCAAAAATTACCACTTCAAAAATCTAAACCTGCCAAAGGCATGCTTAGAATTGTGAGAAAAAGTTTTACGCTTCACTCATGCACATCTCTCAGAACTGTCTTCTGATATCACCTCCCAGACTACCTCTAAAACTCTAAGCAGAAATGAGCAAACAACAGGCTGTGTTTTTAAACCAATGTCCTTCATCATCTGTACAGCACAGACCCCAATTCTCACAAAAAGCACCACAAGCAAATTACAGTGCCCAAACTGTCTTTCATGGACAAAGAATACATTTTTGAGGTCAAGAAAGCATAGCTCTTTCTCTGACTGTACATACTCTAAACTCGTTCTTTGTACTCATTTGTGGCAGCTCTACCCCATAGTGGTAACGAAAAAACCGCCAACAAAAGAAATCCAAACCTTTAAAACAGACTGTAAAGCAAAATAAACTTTATTTGTTCAGTTAGTCACTTGCACAGAACTTTCTTGAAAAACATCACCTCACTTTGAAAAAACTACTCACAGCCTGCAAGATTATAATGGCAAAATTTCTTACAAACTAAGAAACAGACCAACTTTGTTATTTCTGAAGGGACAAGCATACCTTGACAAGGAAGCTGAAGTAATGGGATTCTGAAGAGCCACATTCAAGAAAATGATGGAATTTTCTTGATAAAATATTTATTTTGAAAATACTTAAACCTGCTGCCCATTGAATAACTGCTATTTACTGTAAGAAATCCTTCCCATGCCTAGACCAAAACTGTAGTAGAATAATGGCCACAGACAGCAGAGAAAGCTTAAATTGTCAAAATCTCAAGGCCAAGATTGGAAGGAGGGGATTTGGCATCAAGAATATTGCCAAGCTTCCTATCCATCTACTACTAAACTGGCAATAATTTCTACTACTTGAAGAAAATAAAACTGAACTCTTTTACTTCCTTGCCAAAATTAGGGAGAAGTCTGTAGCAGAAGGCAAGAAGCCAGTGTTTACAGATGGCCAACATGCTGTGCAATCCTGATTTAGTTAGGATCTGCATTCTCCTGTACAACTCTACGAAAGAATGATGCTACAGATGGACTGCATGAGCCAAGGTCTACCCTAGAGTTCTGAAGTGCACAGCTAAAACAAATACAGTACTTCAGATCACATGAAACCTATAATGGGTCTGAGATTGCTGAATACACACTATGCACACACCAGCCTACACCACAGGTCTTTCATCAGATCCAAGCAAGTCAAATGCCTTATCAGTATTTCACATCTGGGTGAGTTAGGGTACAGATTCTGCCTTCATCTCAAACGGCAAAAGAATGCGTGGGAGATGCAGGTGATACTTTTTGTGTCCATCATCATCATACTCCATTCTCACACCTTTTTTCCACCCTTACGGAGAAGAATTTCATATTAAAATCAACTCTTTTGTTTGTGAAACTCGGTTGCCAGGTTCAAATTCTCTAGCTGTTCTGCAGTCAGGAACGCTTTTTGACTCATGATTTTTGACTCTGATTCTAATAACACATGCATACTTTTAATTCATAAATATTAGTGAATATAAATGCTATCAATATCAATCAGAAGCAACTAATACTGTGTAAGAAATCTATATACTAAGTAAATAAAAGAGTTTACAAATTCCAAATCTTAAAATAGTTCACAGCTGAAATGTTTTCAGACTTGTACATAATTCTCAGGTTTTAAAACACCAATAAAATCCTAGTATGAGCGATTTGCAGCTACTGTTACACATTTGTGTATATCCTGAATTCAGAAGATATAGGTATGATACATGTAATCTGAAACTAAACTTTATTTACCATTTAAGGTGCAAAGATGCTGGCTGTTTGCCCTGCGGATCCTGCAATGCAGACAGATACTTGCATGCTCTGAACACTGATAATTACACCGGCAAACACGTGCTGTTACTTTGCACTCTGCCAACTATGTTCACTCGTTCCTTCATCGCTTAAAGCACAACCCTCTGAAGACTTATATGATCTTTCCCTCTGAAAGCACCAACCTGTTTAACTGAGTTAAAGGAAAAATTCACAACAAAATGCTAAATACGTGCAAGTACTAAGTCTTCACAAAGCTCTTCCAGTCCTAAATTTAGAACATGTAAGCAGCATTTTTTCTAGTGTAAATATAGTTATACAAAACTGTATTTAAGCATTTTTGAAACAAATTAGAAAGTGATAGTGCTTCCTAATTGTAAATACAATTTACACTGCAATAGCAGTTGGTGGTTCTAAGTTATGCTAGGATCTGTACTCCAAAAAATCAGACAGGACATAACGCAGAAAATTAAGCAAAAAGGGCTGTATTACACAAATAAGAATGAATGAAGAGTGTGATGTCTTGCATTCATATTAATTTCAATTTGTGGACAGTAACACTTGGTGTTTATTAGGAGATGTGTTTGCAAGGAGTTTAGAAATAAACATAACATTCACCATTCAATTTCTTCCAAGTCCTTGCACTCTATTTCTGTCTTTGACTGGCATCAAGTATGCAGCCTATTCTTATATAGAAACATGCCTAGTGACTCAGACAATCCTAGGAAAGTGAACCATTCACAAATGAAGACAAAAAAAGTACAACAGTTTTCAACCTCATCTGTTAAACAATTCCTCCCTAATCTCAAGGTAATAATCCCAATCTTAAAACTAGGACTTACTCCTACCAGTAAGACCAGGGAGGTTTTGGAATCATTAAGAACAAAAGGAAATTGTCAGTTTTAGTGGCAATCAATATCAAATGTATTTTACAGAGTAAAAAAAAATTATTTTCAAGATCTCAAAAAGAAACGAGCAGAACATTTCAATATTTGCCATTTGTCGATTTCTTTTTTCCATACTCTGGCAAATATGTGCGTTAATTTCTACAAAATTATGCAAAAATATAAAAGGCATATGCTACTCTGATTCTAAAAGTAGCAAGAAAAGCCTTTTGACAGCTACTGTAAAAAAATAATTGATCACTATTATACACTACTACTACAGAGACTAAAAGTAAAAATTTTATCTGCGTATAGGTTAATTGTAATGATATGTATAATTAAAACTACTACAAACCATAATTTCATTTATGCCTCCTACAACTGCAATACGAGAAGCAGTAAGTAGTACAGAAGCTGTTTTGTATTATCTTATCTTAACTGTGACAGCCTGCAGAGCTCATCCCTACACAATTCTGTTTGTAAACACCTCTACTATGAAGTCTGACAATTTATTCCCACACTTTTCTAATTACCAAATGACTACTAAGAAGGGATTGCAGGACACTTTAATTTCTTGAAGGGTTGTTTCGAAGCACTTTGAAAATTCCAATTTATAAAATCATATCCCTCACACTGAAGGCATCATGAGACACTGAAAAAACCCTCCCGCAGACTGAGTCACATTAACCTCAGGAAAAGCTGTAGCAGCCCTACCCCAATGTACCAGCAGATATGTTGAAAACATATTTGTTTCTTTTATAGCTTCTAAAGTGTGTTTAATGCAGAATTCAGATTTCCTGATCTGAGATAGCTATTCCCTTAAAAAAACTAATCAAACACTTGCTTTCATAGTTCTGTTACTTAAGAAATACAAACTTTGGCCAAAAACTTCAAGGTGAGATTAATGTTTTGTTAGAAAAATAAAAACAAAAAAATCCCCACACTTTAGCATAGTAAGCTCCTCTCTGTACAGAGGACTAATACAAAGAAAACACTGAACTTTTAAATTATGGTCTTACTTTCTTCAACTGCTACTTTTATGCCTTGATCATTACTGATCCCAGTAACATTGATAAACTTCAGTTTCCTGATATACTTGAGCAGTGTAGTTATTACTATTTGTTATGCCTTTAGCAAGTTGATTCTCACCAACCTTTTTGGGGCTTGCCTTCTTATTTTTCGCATTTAACTTCACAGTCTCTCTGATCTATTTTCTCTGTTTGCATTACATCTTTTTATTACTAAGAACGTCCTTTCTCCTGATGTTTCAATATAACACCTTTTATTTTCCTGTCTTCTGATACTGTATCAAAGCCCATGGAAACAGAGTACTTTGTATTTCTTACAATGGCTACTTACCAATTCCACACTGGAGGAAACTGGACTGCGGCACACCTTCTCAGCTTGGATTCCACAGAATGAAAATAAAGGTACACAGGCTAAATGGGCGATACAGGGCACAGTAATGGCCTTCTGATCTACGTAAAACTGAGACTAATGTACTGTGCCATTCAAAGTAGCTGGAGGTCAGCTAACTGGAGCCTTTCCTGTTGCAGTCCATGTTCCAGTTCTGAGTCTCATACAATGACTTTAAACAGATTGCACAGTATCACAAACCATCCAGCTGCTCTTTCTGACTTCCCTTTAGCTAGCTGCCTCACTTCTATATATACTCACTCTGATATTTTTTGCTTTCCCCTTTTGTGCAAGCTGAACTTGACTAAAAATTACAGAGTACTCCTTTTGTAGTTAGAAGATTCTAAGTGAAATGTTATTTCTCCTCTGAGAGTTCAAACCACTTTTTCCTAGAAGTATTAACTACAGCATCTAGAATTTTGGTGTTTGCATTCTGCACCAACGCAACCTTAACTCAGATTGCATGGGAGTAATCAAATTTCCTTTTACAATTACAGTGATCCCCAGAGTTTCATGCGTCTTTGGGTCAGGGAACATCCGTGAAGCCTGTGAACTGTGAAGATAGTAAACTCATTAATAAGCAATTAAGTCCCGCCCCCCTCAGCTCCACAGAGCTGATGGGCATTCCTGGGACCGCCTTGCAGCCTGTGAGGCCTCAGGAAAGCGCAGGGAATCTCTTCTGATGTCTCCTCATGGCTTTCCCCTGGTGCAGGGCCCCAGGTGCACCCCCCCAGGAGGAGTATGGGTCCCACCCACCACTCCCAGGAGGAGGTGGGGCCCCGCCCATCCCGGGAGGAGGCATATAAGCAAAGCCATACAAGATGTTCCCTGGTTTTATGCAACTCTAAGTCTTGTATTTTTAAATAACTTGGGGCGGGAGGGGTGGCCCTATTTTACTTACGCTCCATTTAAAAGTATTTTTAAGAATAAACTCCCAGGCGTTTTGAAGGGAAAACAACCTGCCCATCCAAAACAGTCCCTGCAGTAAAACTCTGGCAGAATCCCGGCTTGGGGGATCCTGGGGACTCCTGGTCCCAGCACGTCCCTGCTCGGGTGGAGAGGGGAGGGAGGGGAATTACCCTGCCATGGCATGGGATGGGAGCCCTGCGTGTGTGTGAGGAGACCATGAGTGTGAGCATGGCCGAGCAGGTGGGGCGCCGCCTCCTCTTGGGATGGGCAGACAGGGCCTCTCCTCCCACAACGGGCAGGCGTGAGCAGCAGCTGCCACAGCCACTCTGGGGCCCATGTTAGGTAGGGTTACTGCCAGTTAGGTAGGGTAACTGAGATGGGGCCAGCACCACGAGCAGACCACTCTATCAAAAGGAGCTGCCCTCTTGACAATGTCAGCTTGCCAGCACGGCAATGGGCAGTTCTCTAGCCAGCCCTGGTGCTGGGAGCAGAGTGGTCCCAGCAGAGTGTGGCTTTTTCTCAATCCACTTTCTCTTCACAGAGAACAGATCCTTCATTTATTACTTTACAGTTGAGACACCTAAGTGTTTTTTATTAATTCTAAGGAAAAACTTCATAAACACCAAGGAGACTATAGAAAATGCTGATAAATTACATTATAAAGACTGAATTCCCAATACCCTAAGCTTCAAAAACTAGAAGTTAAGAAAAACATTTAACAAAAGAAAAAAAAAAACAGAACCCAAATCATAATGTACCTAAGGAGAAATGTAACTCATACTGACCTATCATTGGTTTGGGATTTTTTCTGGCATACCAGCAAAGCAGCCAATACTGCAACCACAACACAGTTGACTTAGCACTTCTGAATCAGTTGAACAATTTCAAAACAAATTCCCAAACAAATCTAAAATGCCTTTTACTAAAAATGAAACAGTTCTGGAATACTGCACGTGACTTCTAAAGCCAATAGCACACCTTTTAACTGATTGAAATTCACCTTCAAGATTTTTAAGCTTACATCTCCTAAACTAACAGTTAATTTCAAAAAAAGAACTGAATGGCTTTCCATACATAACATTTACAGAATAGTGAAAGCAATGCAACCACTCCAAAACAAATTCAGAAACACAGATGAATATAAGAAACTCTGAAATAAAGTGGACTAAAGAAGGCATGGCTTAACTGAGATGTCACAGAATCAAGCAAACATTACTATAACTCACATTTCAGGCAACTAACTTCAACAGGCATGGGTTAACAAGCCGACCTCACACGGTAAGCTGACCTCCCTAGTTCCTGATAGATCCCATTATACACTACAGTCCATCACACAATACTCAGATTAGTCTGAAACTGAGCTTCAGAAATGTATCCTCACACACCATGCCAGTAAACAAAGTTCCTCAAGCTACACTGGTATTGAAGATCAAACAAGGACACTTCCATCCCTCAAGTAAACCTGGATGCATAAACTACTCAACAGAACAAAAACCAATCTCAGGCACATTAAAGAGCTTGCAAAAGTTATTGCACTTACAGTGTTTCTTCAAAAATGTTATCTCCAATATGTTTTGGGTTGTGCTCCCATGAAATGCTCTGTTAATCATGAAGAAAATATTCCTCTTGGTTTTTTGGGTTTGCTTTTTTGGTTTAGGTGGGGTTTTTTTCCCTTGAACCTGTGAAGTGAGCATTCTGTATACAATGCATCTTTCAACACAAATCCAAGAATTAGCCTGCATGGTACCTGGTCACAAAAAAAAAAAAACGCATGACCAAAACACTGTACAATTTGGAGACCCATGAGAAATTGCATCTTCTGAGTAATTTTCAATTTCTTGTTTGGATTTGCATCAGTAGACTACCACCACCAGAATCATTCCTAACATGTCAAGCCTGCTGCTTGCCACAAAGATATCCCTTCTCTGTAAAATGTAGAATTCCATCACTTACAGAGAGGTGATCCACTCTAGTACGGTGATAAGTGTCCCTGTCTGTCATGCGGGATACATGACACATCCGGGAGATCCAGGTTTGATTCCTGCCAGGAGGCAGTGGTTTTGTTTAAGAGGTTGGACCCGATGATCCTTGTGGGTCCCTTCCAACTCAGAATATTCTCTGTGATTCTGTGATTGTTACTACAGGTATAGAACAGAATGCTTTGCAAAACTGCTATATCTACTTCCAAAGAAAGATCTCCTTTTTACTCACAGCAGATCTCCAGTAATTAAATCTTAAAAGCATAGCACTGCTTTACAGGTCACATTTCTTTAGGAAGTTTCTGTATTCAGTTATTTCCATATGTCAAAGGATCAAAGTCTCTAAAACTCTGAGGTGATAGCCTTTTAAACTTATCATAGCAAATTATTTAATCATGTAGTTCTGTCTATACACATATTCATTGTACTCATTCATTAAATAAAGTGTCCTAATTCTGTAACAGAAGACTGCAGAGACCTAAAGATTTCTTATTCACATATTGTTACCATAAAAATAAGCAAACTAGGTGTACTCAGTCCCCTTTGTACTCCATTATCCAAATTTTTATTATTTCCACAGGCCATTCAAGAAATAGTGATCTGTTAATAGCACATTCCAATTACTTATATTCAAATAATGGGAAGCTCACAAGAAAGCAGCATAGAAAGAAGGTAAAAATACCCTAGTCCACAAGAAGATGTTGTGGCTTGTGATTTAAAATATTTAGCCTAGTACTAGGCTTTTCTCTTTGTATTACAGTGAATCCCCGCTGCATCACGACCTCTCCATTACTACCCCGCTCATTTGCAAGGGGAATTACTCGCAGTTTTGCTTCCACTGTTTGTGAGTTTAGCCAGGACGGCTGGGCACAAGCCAGGGGGAGGGAGCAGTGGTGCGGCCGCGGGGCCAGTACACGGGCCAGTACAGTGGGCCAGCGAGGCGTACTAGTGCGGGCTGCCAGCGCGGGGCCGCGCCACGGGGCTGGGGTGCCTGGGCGCGAGCACCGGGGTTGGAGAGAGGAGGAAGTGGCGAGGGGGTTTGCGCTGTGAGCACACAGTCTCAGCGGCCCGAAGAGGCCCACAGATTCTCGGGGTGGGGGTCTCCCGAGTCAGAGGGGGCTCAGAAACGGTTCCCTTTGCTTCCCTGTGCTCAGAGAGCCCGAGGGGAGAAGCAGAAAATTGTCCGCAGCGCTCCAGAGCGCCGGGGTGGAGCAATGGGCATGGCCTGCATGCATATTAACAACCTGCACTTCTTTGCGAGTTTAGCATTTCGCGATGCTCGTGGCCTGTCCCGTTCCTCAAGAAACTACCGGGTTTAACTGTAGTACTAACCTTATTATGGTAGTTCACAGCTGTCCGGTTTTCTAAGTGCAATACAAAGTCGTAACAAAAGATTTTCTACACTCAAATAATTTATAATGTCTATGTAGCTGAGTTAAAATACAGCTAATCTGAACTAACAGGTTTATGAAAACCTGTGCTTCCCTTATTAAGATCAAGTCAACACACATTAATTGCACAGAGTACTCTCAAACCCTTTTGAGACCCTTACATCCTGGTACAGTACAGAGGTGTCCAAGAGTGGACCAGTATTTGCAACACACTGAGGAGTTTTCATCTTAAGACTTGTCCCCTACAATTACTGTGCTCAGTAGAACTACATTTTCCTGACAAACTGAAACTATTGTCAAAATAGGAATATTTGGCAAAGCAATCACATGCTCTGCTACTCAGAAGATTTGATCATAAATTTCCAAAACACATGCTGCCATTTCCAAAAGCCACTACAGTGTTAAACTTTAAATAGCCTCTGAAAATTCTGTCTAATTAGGTAGGCCACAAGTTTCTTTGAGGAAGTCTTGAGCATATCTTTTGTTGTATGAATCTGTTGCCTGGACAAATATATACACAAATATGAAAAAGAGATACTATGCTGTTCAGTCTTTTTCTACTAAGGTTTTTTTTCCCCTACTATATAGATTAAATAATTACTTTTCCATTAGTTCTCTTTTGATCTCCAGAAAGTCATTATTTTGTAGACTTTCTTCAATCCAATCCAGTATTTTTGAGTACAAGGTAAGTATAAGAAAGTGCTTCTGTCCTTTCTTAAAATAGATTCTGAGTGGGAGCACATCATGATGCTGTAACTCATCAGGAAATTATGATGCAGTATCATCTTATTCTAAAGGCACCTACTAGCTGAGATATGGACATGGTCATGTCAGCACTTCTCAGGTTCTTCAGGACTATTTTCCTTACTAGATTAAAAGAACTCCAGCAAACAAGAAAAGACACAATGCATTTTTTCAAGAAGAAACGAACAAAAAAAACTCCACTTGAAACCAATCACTTTGACTAACTTCAGTTTTGCATAGAAGCCTCAGTAACAAAAAAATTAAGACATAAAATTATAATAACAAAACCACTAAGTATATACAATTTAAAAATGCAGTGAATTACACCAAAGAGGTATTTATCTAGGAAAGCAATACACTGACAGGAGGATAACAGATTTCAAATTTTATTTTCTCCTTTTTTAATCATATGGCATGTAAATAAGGGTTTGGGGAAGATTTCTAGGAAGACCTCCCCCCAAATTTTTCTCCTGCTTGTTACAATCTTCTTAAGGCATACACAAGGAAGACACTGAAAAAGACTGCATCAGAGAAATCATGAAAAAACCCCCTTCCGAAGTAAAACAGGCAGTTATTTTTCGTTTCTTGAAAAAATATTTCTTTTTATTTAACTTAAAACAACTGAAACAAAAATCTGATTGTCCAGCAACTTAATTCCTTCAGGTGTATTAATAAAGCATACAGGTTGGGTGATCTCAGAACTTTCTAACTGCAAAGGTATTTTTATTTAAATGGCAACAAGAATCAGTTTCTCTGCTACTACGATATACAAATAATTCACAAACAGTCTTGACATTTTCACATCAGTAGCATGGCTTCTGAATCCATGGTAGCATGCAATAAACGTATTTTTGCACACAAGTAAAACTTGAGCCCTCAGGTCCTATACAAAGCAATCCAACAGACACCACAGGATTCCCCCAGAAACAGAGATAATACATGCACTTAATTTTCCTGGTGAAAACTTCACAGAAGGCTAAAGCTCCCCCAGGACATTTGCCAAGAGGCTCATATGCAGGGTAACAGCGAGGTTACAGCTGCGGCAGCACGCACAGACCCGGTGCGAGGACAGTGGTAGGGGCTGTGTAAGAGCACTGCAAGGTACACAAGTGTCTACAAATGGTCACAACTGTTCCTGCAGATCCATACCAGATTACAGCAAATACCATAGAGGCAAGGAACTTGGGTTTAATTCCCTGTTAACATATGAGGGATTCAAAAGCACTCAATTATTTCCCAGAAGGGTGCTTTAATTAAAAAACTAAAAGCCTACATGGTAACAAGCTTCTTATCTGCCAAAGCTAGGTAACTACCCAGATAAAAATGAAAATGCTATGACATCTGGACAACAAACAAGAACCACACCATGGGGTTTTCAACCGGGAGAGAATACCTAGATTCTAGTCCCTGCTCCATAGACTATTTCTGTTTTGTTATTTGCCCTTTAACAGGAAAAGAAAATGCAACAGTATTTTAAAATGCAAATATTTGAACCCTGTCCTCTTCCCTCCCACTGTGTTGTCCAACCTGCTAAGTTTAAGATATTAGAGCATCACCACATCTATGTCTTTCTTTGGATCCAGCCTATGAAGTATTAGATACTTGTATTTGACTGACTATTTCTGTCTTCAGAAATACAAGACTTCTTAGAATTTGGGCGTGTCTTCAGCCATGAAGCTTTTTTCATTTCACAAGTGTGCGGCTAGGGTTGTAGCTGTTAATAGCACTGCTCCACAGAGAGAATGAACGCAATGCACTCCGTTTTAAAGAATATTTAAAGCTGCTTCTACTTTTAATACAGCATTCACTGGAGCAATGAATATATCCCCAAATTAGTACATATGTGCAGAACTGGATCAACACAATATTCTCTGCTCAGGGAGTATACAACTCCAGCAAAATAAAAACTGGAGCATAAAACTCCAGTAAATCCACTCACAAGTCTAAAACAATGACTTAACACCCTCCTCTGCCCCCGACATCCAACATGGCACTATATGTTAACACTAACCACCTTCCTGTGTCAACTGCAGCGTTTCTTTCTTTTTTTTCATCTTGTAACTTTTGGACCATGTACTATTTTTTATTTGTCTTCATTCAAAAATCTTCAATCCACCCTTAAGACACACACGAAATGTAATGTTCACATAGTTTGGTCAATATGATAAATTAATTGTGAAACGTTTGTTCATTCTTTTAGAAATTGTTATATCCTTTCAAAATGACATTAAGTTAAAACTACCAGTTCTTCTTCAACTTCTCATCTCAAATTCTTGTAGCCTAGAGCAAGGAGGGATGCAGCCAGAAGTAAAAGCTCAGATGTAAATGGAAAGCAAAACACATAATTCCATGGATGTAATTTCCAGTAGATTAATAGTGCCTCAGTAAATTATGAGGTTTGCAAACCTTAATTATTAAAGAAACACATAGCTACTACTCTTAGAATACAAGTTTTTTTATTGCAAGTTGTTCCTTTAGTTTAAATGACTGCACTTTAGGCCTCATCCAGAAGGTAAAACTTGGGTAATATTGATCACAACCGACTATGAGGAAAAAATACAAAGACTCTTGACTGTTAGAGCAAAGTATACAGCAGAAATACAGATTATGTTATTCTAGTATACATAATTATACTTCTCTGAATTAGCTCATATAAAGAGACTAGTGAGTTGATACAGACATTCGTTTCATTCCAAGTAGACAAACAATTTCTACAGGATTTTAGCTATTCAGCTAACACATTCTATACTAACGTATTCTACTAAAAATGAGTAACCAAAGAGGATAAGACCAAGGACAAAGCTGTGTCCATGTAATGCTTTTCAAGACATCTGATCTTGTTTACTTGATGTGAAAGGGACTTGAAAGAAACAACATTCAAACACAGAAAAATCCTAAAATACCTCACTTTATTTTAAAACAGAAAAACTGAAGTGATATAAAATTATTAAGTATGTTCTAAGAGCATCTTTCAACTGCTAAATTTTGGTTTTATAAATGACTTGTGGGCCCCTGATGCAGGCACTGCATATTTAATAAATATACATATTTAACAAATGGCATCTCATTTCATACTCGAATTGACTGTGGCCTCTAGGAATGTCTTAACTGACATCGTACATTATACTAGTTCTCTCAGAACTATTAAATAACCAACAAGTGCATTTTACTAGTAAGCCACATTTTAAAAGTCAGGCTAAAGTAGTCAAAGCAAAGTAGTCAAAGTCAATTATGAGTGAATCCAAGCTAACACAAGAATCTACATTAATTCAGGGACCTTGTATATCAGTTTAGTAAAAGTTCTTGTCCCCAAAGACTTAAAAGCTTGTTGGGTTTTTTTGTAGTATGTAGTCTATCTGGTATGTAAGTTTCAAGACCTTCTGTTTAATTTGTAAAGCACTTATATAAATAAATCTATAAAATATATAAATAAAAGGTATTGTATTTTGGCAGAAAGAACTTCATACACCAAGAACAGTGCTATCAGTCACAATCCAGTATCTGAAATTACACGCAATACAGAATAAATCACGGATTAGTATCAGGTTGTGAGCTTTAAATATCTTTAAACCCTATCCTTATTCAAATTATCTGAGCACCCAATGAATTATTTACTTCAATTACATTCACATACATAGTTTAACAAAAGCTAGCCTGCATCTTAAGATGCATCATCAATGCAGTAACTGACATTAGATAGCTGTGTCACAGCCCAGGGAAACATTGCAAATACAGTGAGCCCCCGCATATTCATGCTCCGGTATTCACAAGATCCAGTATTTGTGGGTGATTTTTCCGCAAGCTGTGTGACCTCGGTGCGTGTGCAGAACCTACCGCGACCTCAGTCTGATCAGCCCCCAGCTCCCCTGCTCATACAGCTCGCAGGGCCAGCCCCGCCCCAACNGGCATGGCGTACTCTCTACGTAGTGGGTTTGCTATCTTTGCGGATTTCACGACTCGTGTGAGGTGGACCAGACCCAACAGCCCGCGAGTAAGGGGGGATGACTGTATATTACATTGACTAAAATGGAACTAGCAGTTACAATGCATATTTTTAATTTTTCTTATGAAAGAAACACCTTGAAATTCCTTGAAAGTATGGAAGCTGAATTTCCATTTCTGATTCCATTGAAGGACGAGAAAAAGAGATCAATCTCCAAAAGTTTTTCAACAGCAAGAAAAAACTAACACATGAGAAAAGTAAAAATGCTACTCAACAATTGTAGAAAAACCATTAGCCAACAATGCAAACAGGTAAAAGATGTTCATAGAAGTCTTTCTTCATCCTACAGGATGTGTACCAGATGGCAAAGCCATACAGCGGACAATTCAATTGTCTTGCCTCCTTGCACTGACATATAAACTGCCTGTATTCCTGAAGAAAGGGGGCAGATGGATTGGTGGAACAAGCTATAAAAATTTCTTACAGGTGCTTCTTGTCTGGCAGAAGGCCACATACAAAGGAGAAATAGCCTTTTCTACCTGTCTGACTACGAGGCAGATAAAAAATGCAGCAGAACACAAAGCTCAGCCTACTTTCTACAAGGAAACAATTGGCTTGGTAGACAAAGAGCAGTGGGTATTGTCTACCTTGATCTCACTAAGAGATCCTTCACTTACTAAACTGACTTTACCTCAAACAGTGAGTTTCCTCACTTCTGCTTTTCTGATTCTGTGCCTCATCCTACTTGGGGGCAGTGAGCAAGCCTCTGGATAGGGACTCAGCTGCTGGACAGGGTCAGCACACCACAATCAACTTCAGTGATTTCTTTCCTTTACTTCCTCTGTACTGCATTAAAGCAGTACGTTCTCCAGATATACCCACCTGAACAACAGTCTGCTAGAAAGCCTACAAGCTGCAAAATGAAGAAAACATAGGGAAAAAATTTATGTCTTGAAAGAATCAACATTAACATCACGGTGAAGCAGTTTTATACTGGAAACTACGTATTCTTGTCAGAACTATGCTAACACAAGAAGGATGGAATGTGGGAAAGTATTTTACTGAGTTGTCTAAGAAGTCATTCAAGAACGTGAGGTGAAGTGGAAGAAATGCCTGTCAGATTAAAAAAAAAAAAACCAGGAAACAATAAAACTAGAAAACAAAGATAATTATGACTGTTGACCTGATCACCTGATAATGAAATCCTGAGATTCCAGAAGATATCATTTCAAAGCAGTAGTGTCTGCTCAGTGCACATGGTAAATCACAAGCACCCAGGGCCACATGGCAATCACACGGGGTCACAGAATATTCTGAGTTGGAAGCAGTTACAAACAAAAAAGTTTCAAAAAAATAAGTACTTCACATTTAGTAGAAATTTTTCAAGAAAACCTTCAATACAGTTGCGTTCAAGAGGTTGATTTTTTCAACTAACACCAAAAATAACCTGATGCATTTGATCAACAAACTCCATGTTAAGGCACATACATACAAATGAAAATAAAATTGAATTAAATTAAAAAAGCATTAAATTAAACAAGCAAACAATACGGTTAAGAAAGACTTCAGTATAACTTGTCATGTTGCAGGCAACAAAAGACATTACAGTCAGTCCCAAAGGAAGTATGCTTTTGTCAATTCACAAAAGAGTAAGACTTACACAAGAACAGAAATAACATTAACCAAAAAGTTTTTTCAACCCGAAAATTCCAGAAAAGCACTAAAAAGCCCTTTCCAGTATTTAGCCAGCACAATTTAAACCAAATGCAAAGACGAAAAGTCAGACACGGAAGAAAATGACAGCAAAGGAATATGTTGGCCATACTTCTTTATCTTCCATTATTTTTAAGGAAGAGCTAAGGTTTTAAAAGCTTTATTCTCTTGCCATCATTATAACAGTATCACAGTATAGATAAGGCTGGAAAGGACCTTGAAGATCATCTAGTCCAACCTATAGCCCTACGAACCTAGCATCAACATCTAGATCACATCGCTCAACACCTCATCCAGTCTTCCCTTAAACACCTCCAGGGTTGGCGAGTCAACCACCTCTGCGGGCAACCCATTCCAAATCCAGATCGCTTTTTCAGTAAAAAACCTTTTCCTAATATCAA
>WEKX01022749.1:26017-42381 GCA_013390025.1 Pitta sordida | reverse complement strand
CAGGCGAGTTACTTGATCATAAAAAGAGATCAGGTTGGTCGAGCAAGACCTACCCCTTCTAGTAGTATGTAGTATGTATGTATGTAGTATGTAAGTATGTATGCAGTATGTAAGCAGTATGCTCCATGGTGAGGAGGTGAAGTGAAAAAAAAACCTGCTGAAAATCTTGGCAGTACTCTCTCAGTACCTGCTGTTTTTCAAATTTTTTCAATTTTTTCTTCTTTTTTAAATCAGTTCTCATAAGAGTAATAATTCAATTCTGAAACCTCAGCAAATACCCAGCAGTTCTATACAGGTTAATAAAGACAAGTACAGTAATACCTCACCCTTCGTGACGAAGAGGTCTCCCCTAGGTCTTGCAAACTGTTAAATTCGCAAACACATGCGTGTTATTAATATGCATACGGGCCACGCCCATCACTCCACTCCCAGCCAATCAGGAGCTCTGGGGAGCGTTTTCCACGGGCTCTCCCAGCACATGGGAGCAAAGGGAAGTGTTTCTGAGCCTTCTCTGCCTGGGGAGACCCCCCAGAGAATCCCTCGGCTTCTCTTCTGCCAAGCCACTGCTTCCACAGCTGCTGCCAGGCTGCTGCCACCACTCATGTTTGCACTGCCTCCGCGGTGGGGAAGCTCCGGGCCGTGATGGGGAAGGGGTGTCCCCGAGCTTTGGTCAGTGCTCTTGGAGCCTGGGAAACCTTAATTTTGCAACACTGCAACACCCAGGGTTGGTCCGGGGTGGCGTCACTGTCGGAGTTTCTTTCCCTTTAACATCCCGCGGTCCCAGGAGCACTGGCTGTATGGAGCCATTAGAGCACCGCTTCCCCCTGCTGCAGCAGCGGGAGGGCACTGTGCATGTGTCGGCCAGGAAGCTTCATAAATCACTGAGGCAGGTCTGTGAGAAAAATTTCTCACAAATCAGCGAGGTCACAATGGAGAAGTCGCAATGCAGAGAGGTATTACTGAAATTAAAAGAAACAGAATCTAATGTTCTCATGAACGAAGACAAGACATTAGTAAAGTAGGATCAGATTCACAGATCAAACAGACATCACCAGAAGCATCACAATCATTTCCAAACAAGGAAGTCAATCAGTCTGTATCTAACAAAAAGGAGAAATATCCCATAAACTCAAACCCAGCACATGCTTCTGTCAGGACAATAAAGTAAATGATAGGTAACTGAATTTTCAACCACTACATGCAGCCTCAGGTCACTGACTCTGAAATTGCAATCAGTGGCCAATGGGTGGTGCACAAGGTTACCAGATGTAATTGTATCCATCCAATCTTTTCAAAGAATATAATTTCTGATTTTGGTAAAAGTGCACTACAAGAATAATACGAGTTCTGGAAGTCTGGCAACAGTATATTCCCCAAGAACATCAGCCATGAATGTCGTGGCCAAAGACCAGTTTTTCTCATGCATTATTAGCATAAGAAAAAAATTTCTACCTTCTTTCTACTGGAATCAACTTGTTCCCATCTCTGCTGTGTGGGCACAAGCATTTACTCATACTAAACTGAAAGAAACTCACTGAAAACTAGCTTGGCAAAATACTATCATCTGGATCAGTTCACATTTTGTTCACCATATATAGGAACAATTTTGCTGGGATGAGAGCTTATGGACAGATGGGATTCATTTTGCCATTAATAAAACCTAGTAAAAGATGAATTTATAAAGAACTGATAAAAGATTCAATACTTGTCAGCTTTGAATAAGGCTCAGCAAGGGATTTCTAAGGAAACATTATTGGGATTACAAGAACCTGGTATCCAATAATACCACACTAAATCGCGCTTCTGTTTTCACTACTTCAGATCTTTGCGGGTTTTATTTCCACAAGGATGCCTCCATTCCTCACGTTTTTCCATATGTGCGTGAGCAGACCGCCTCTGTAGCACAGGGGGGCAAGGTCGACCGACGCTGAAGGGCAAGAGGGTGTCGCCTCTCACTTGCTGGAGGACCGCCCAGAGTTGGCCGCATGGAGCGGGCTGTGCTGCTTCATGCAGCTCTGGGGACAGTGGGACAGGGCCCTGCCGCTCCACGTAGCCCCAGGACAGGGAGTGTGGGCTGTGCAGCCCTGTGCAGCTCCGGGGATGGAGGGAGCAGGCTGTGCAGTCCCATGACAGAGGGAGCATGTTGCCCTGCCCCTTGCGCAGCCCCAGGGCCATACCAAGCCCTCTCTGCCACCCTGTGCAGTCTCGGGGATGCACCAAGCACCTGCTGCCACCTGGAGTGGCCTCGGGAAGGCATGCCCACCTCGCAGAGGCAGGAAAGGGGCAGATGGGACCCTCCCATGACTCAGCATGGCAGCAATCTCCCCTCCACTCCCCTGTCCCTGTCCACCCCGCTGGTGACGTGCAATCCCCTGCGCTCCCCTGTCCAGTCACATGGCACAGGAAGGTTCTGGGGACACTCCGCACACACACCCCCCCTGCCACTATTGGACTCAGGGGTTGGGGCAATGGGTGTGACTTATTTTGCATATTCATGAGCTGCCTATCTTTGCAGATTACGGATATCGCAGGCTCCACCCAGTCCCTTTCCCCCACAAAATTCAAGGGGTTACTGTATTTGGTTTATTACTCTATTCTTTTTATGAAAAGAATTTCCTCATTTTGCCCTGGTTAAACTTTTCTAGTGAATGGGACACTTGCAGTTACCTACAGAAATACAATACTTAAGCAAATGTTTTCCCCCATTTAGCTGGTCCACTGTCCACTAACAGCCTTTACACCTCATTTGTATCCCCTTGGTCTCTATACTTTGCTAGAGGCTGTTCTTTATAATATGGTTTTGATCTATGTAATGTGGCTATCAATTCCCTCTATAGTTTCTTTTCCTCACACTTCCCATAAAATTTCATTTTTATTATTAATCTATAACCTTTTTTCCAGATGAAGTGGGTTTTATGTTACAATTGCTTTTTCAGTGACTACAGCATTTTAGTATTTTCTGCTATTTTAAAGTCACACCTCCAATACAGATGTACCTTAATACTGAAGATGGTACTTAGACTGCAACTTATAAAACTCAGTTTAGCTAGCTACCTTTATCTCCAAACACTGCATTTTGATACCAGCCATGGAGACAATGCAAACACACAATATTGGACAAATGCAGGACCAGCAGTCTTCTGAGCTGCAGTGAAATAAGGCCTTAACTAAATGTACATGGTCCACAAACCACAATTATACAACTAAACTATTCTCCTTCTTCATCTCAATCCCTCCCCCTTTTTAAGGAAATATCAAGAATCCCCAAGCCTGACTTAACAACCTAGCTGCTGTCTGTGACTGGCTGTTCCAATTACCTCCATCACTTGGGTAACAGCCCACTCAAGAGAAAGGCAATGATTCTGTTCAGGTCAGCAAGAAGAAGGTATGAAGGACTAAAGTGAAATTAGAAGACAATCTTCCATGCAGATGTTCAAATAGTTGGCGTACAGAGATAAGTCCAACAAAAGAAATATAAGTCAATAGCACATCAACTGACATTTAGTACACATCAGGTTAGTAGCCTCAATAGTGAGGTGAGTATGAAGGCTGTGCTAGGCATTCGTGCTTAATGAGGAGCTGAACATCTGAGAACTTGCATGTGTTAGGTAACTACACAAGCTGAACATTAGACTTCTGTGGCGTTAAATTTGGGAAAAGGTGAACACTGTGTTATACATTTACAGGCAAGTATGGTCTCTATGAAAGGGTTAATTTTTAATAGTCGAAACCTCCAATGTTTGGTTTTATTGTTTTATTATCTTGACTAGAGTGCTCCTGACAACTAATTTGAAGACTATATACATATAATTTTTATATATATATAATGCAAATGCATTTATTATAGTATGTATCAATAATTAGGAAAAAATGAAACATTAACAATTTTTTCCAGATCTAACTTGCCTTCTGGTTGACAGACTTCTTTGGCACCATACAGTCTGTCATCTTACTTGCACTCAGTATAGTTTTTCTAATCATATCTTTACCGGTCAAATTAGCAGGCACAAGAATTCTACGAGGTACACACAATCCCGTGGAGGCAAAAACCAGCAAATACTATGTCTATATTAGTGCTTGTGCGTGCTTCAAGAGTGTGGCTTTCAAGCTACCTCCTGAGAGCCCCCAATCACCATGCTTCAATTCACACTGCAGAGAAGAATCAAAGTACAAACACTGGATTCACTTTGGACAAAACTAAATCAGATGTACTCCAAGAGTTGCACCTAATGCACTCCAACAATTACTGAGGTCATTCCATGGGTTTTGAGCTAGTGTGAGGCACAACACCCCGATCAGTACGAACGCAAAGCCCTCAGTACAAAGATCTGCTTCTCTTAGGCAGCATTACTTGCTAACATAGACTTTACTTACATTGAATGAAATAAAAAAATTAACTTACTGAATTACAGTCCTAATTAAAAGACTTACATAGATATAGCACAAAATATTGTTTGTAAATTGCCTTCTTATCATTGCATAATTGAGAAAGTACCTATTTATCCAAAGAATTTCTGCATATGCCTGCATTTTTTTCATGCAATGGTTGCTAGTTGGAACATCAGCATCTTAATAGTTATTAAGTTTAAATTTAACTTTGAAGGAATTACTATTTTTTTTACTATTGCCTCAAATGGTTCCAGCCTGCTGTTTTCCCAGCATCTTCAACATTGAAAAAGTTCCTGAATGTGCCCTAATCGCTAGACACTTTCGAGATGCTAATAAGATCTCAATCATTTATTTCAAAGGAGTTTATCTCCACATATTTTTCTTACACACAGCTGAGTTTACTTTATGAAGGCTGAAGCACAGGTAGAATATCTTTAGTAGGTGTTTGTCCAGTGCAGAAAAAGGATCCTAGGAATAATCTGAAGATTTGCTAAACTATTCTGGAGTGTACCAGACATTGCTACTCTTCTGGTAAGAAATATTGAAAATTATTACTATTTCACATCTAAAATCTCCCTCATGATTTGATGAGTCCTCACAGCAACTTGCACATAATAGTGAAATACAAGACATGCTATCAAGGAATTAAGAGATTTTTCTAATATTAAAGATAATCCATGATGTCCCAGTTTAATGCTATACAGAAATTTGCCTCAGATGCCTTTTCCAGAAAAATGTTCTGTTCATCAAAGGACACAAAAAAAGTCTACTTGAACTCTTTTTCTGACAAAACAATGGTGAAATGACAACTAGTATTTTCACTAATCCCCTTTGATCAAGTGCCAAGCCAAAGAGAAAAGTCATGTACTGAAACCATTGTGCAAGAACTAGAGTTATAGCCTTTGGAATAAAGAAATAGGAAGAGGTAGGTGAGCTTCCTTGAAATTTAACGATCACAGGAAATTCTTCATCAGTTGCTTTTTTCAGCAGTTGCTTTTAACCTGAACTTAAGAATTTCCATTTTGATCTTTGATGCTCAGAAAAAAGCCTGAGTCTCACTCAGAGAAGAAGGTCCTGCACATTGGAGACACTAGTAATAGCTTTAATTCTTACCATGCTGGAATTTAACTGACAAGACCAGACCTTGAGATTTGACAGCTTATCTTCCTACTGTGGAACAGGGCGCATTCCTAAAAAATAGATGTCGGAACAGCACTAGATTCTGAAATAGTTCAAATATACCCAACTTGAACCACACACATCTTACTAACATGACCAATCTCAACTCAGAATCACAGAATATTCTGAGTTGGAAGGGACCCACAGGGATCATCGAGTCCAACTCTTAACACTGCATCCCTGGCAGGAATCGAACCCAGGTCTCCCACACGCCAGGTGGGGACACTTACCACTGTACTAAAGTGGATTGAAGCTCTGTGTGCCTTGCTTTCTGTCCAAAGAATTCCATCATACAGAACTACCTGGTAGTTTTACTTGAAAAACATTTACTTGAAAAAGTTCACAGGTTATTCCGAGTTGGAAGGGAGTTCTAAGAATTGTCTCAAAAATCTCAACACCCTCCTAAGTCTCCTGGTTTATTCTACATATCTTGAACTGATTTCTTCTTCTGTTTTGTTAATAAATGCTAAAACAAATGTATCTATGACCAGAACAGTCTGGAATCCCTCACAGTGGGAAGTCAGGAGGGAAAGCAATGCCCCCTGCAGACTTTTCAGTCTGACTACAGGGATCATTAAAAGAGCCTATCACCAAGTGTATTTTAGAACCACTAGGAGCACTTTGATTTAGATTTAGGTAATGCTAGTCGCTAGTGAGTTCTAGCTCACTGCCCTACATCTATCAATGTGAAGGAATGTCATTAGAGTAACTATCTAAGAAAGAATTCTTTCAGCACATCATAAAGACATAAAGGGGAAAACCTGGACAATACCAAAACATTCCCCATAAACTCCACTTCATATGCTACTTGTTTCCATTTTCTCCAATTTTTTTTCAAAGTGCTAAATCAGAATGTACTAGCAATGATGAATTTTAATCAGCAAGAGTTACACACAAGAACACCTGTTGTAACTTTATCTCAGCATCCCTGGCGTCTTCTGAATATTATCTACAGAAACATTTTTTCCCAGCACGATCTTTTAAACATTGTTTCACAACTTTTTTCCTCAGTGTGCTTAATTTACAGCTTATTTCTCCAAGGAAGCCGATTTTGAGGATCCTCGACTTGCTGTAGGCTTATTTAATGTCTACCCTTGAGTATTCACACAACTAAAAAGGGAAATTAGTCTAAAAAAAGAGGAAATGAGAAGTATACGTATTCTGTTTAATCTTCCAGGGGTTTGGTGGGTTTTTTCTGGAAACAACAAGCATTCTTCTCACCAGCTATGCACTTACACCAGGCATGTTGCTGCCTTCTCCAAGATTTCTTTCCTGAAGTGAAGTTTCTGACAAGGAGAACATAATAAGCCCTTGGCTTCTCACCATCTATATTGCTATGCCACTATTCTACAGCATAGGAAAGAACCATGAAAGCAGGAAAGTACCCAATACCTGTTGGAATACAGTGATCCTCCGCACAGTCGCGATCCATAATTTGCGAGATCCCATACTCGCTGTTGATTTTCCAGCGAGTTGTGAAACCCGGCACATGCGCAGAACCCACCGCGACCCCAGTCTGCTCGGCCCCCAGCCCCGCCGCTCGTGGCGCCGGGACTCCTCGATCGCACAGCGCTGGGACACCCTGCTCCCGCAGCGCCAGGACTCCCCACTCGCACCGCACTGGGACTCCCCGCTTGCGCAGCGCCGGGACTCCCCACTCGCGTGGCGCATGGCGCTGGCACTCCCCACTCGCCCCCCGCCCCAGCGGAGCAAAGCAAGACATCTGAGACAAGCCCTGCTCTCAGGACCCTCCTCCAAACCTTATTAGGGGAGGGGGCGTGGCTACGGGCGTGGCGTACTTGACTACGTAGTGAGGTCGCTATCTTTGCGGATCCCACGACTTGCGTGAGGAGGACCAGACCCAACAGCCAACGAGTAACAGGGGATCGCTGTACCTGGAAATTGTCTTCTGCCAGATACACATTGCCATCCACACTTTCCTAGGACAAGATTTGCAAGTACCTATGTAAAAGGACATATACCTGCCCAAGGTCTCCTCTTTTGCAATCTGGTTTCTCTTCCCAACCCCATGAGAATTGTTTCAAGAAAAGAGTAAGAAACAGCAGAGTAGAAGTGTCTTGAATTGCAGAATTCCAAACTAGTGCCACATTCAATGTTGCTTCACAAATTGTTGGATGAAGACTTCACAGACTTCATCTGAGGCCTTACAACCAATTCCTTCCTAAGTGGCCTATTCCAAGGCATTGAAAGCACGTTTTTAAGAGAAAAGGATATTTTTCTTTTTGATGGTAAGTATCATTTGCAGAGGTCCTAGAAACCTTTCCCTTCTGATGAAGATCTGCAGCACACTTTACTGCAAATTCATTTTAATTTCCAAAGAATGTGTATTATTTTTCACTCAGACAACTTCCCACAAAACAATTATGAATAAACAACTCACTTCCTAGATTTCACGATGAATTTAAATCCCATCCAGCATACATTCCACCCCTCCCCACCCCTCCAAAAAACAACTGATAATTCTCCCCTCCCAAAACCACCTCCAAAACACCAGGGGGGGAAAAAAAAGCTAATCAAATCAAATCAACCAAACCACACACAACAAAAACTTCCACATTGTATACTTTAACAGATACTTTAATTTCTACTTTCCACCTTTAGCTTGCAAAAGTCACATATGATAGCAAGGAAAAACAACAAAATATAGATTTTTAAATCTCTATGATACACAGGACAATGAAAAAACCCAACAATTTCCATTTCATAACCACATAGCAAATAATACAGCATCATATAATAAATTATAAATAAAATATAGTTCAAATCCCACACATATTCCGCTTCTTTACTTTCTTCACTTTACTAAATAATAAGTGATATAATTTAATTAGAAAAGGAAAAAGTATAGCTAAGATACATGTATTTCTACAGCTGCAATCCTAAATACATCAGCAATACTTAATGTATTTATTATATTGGTCTGCTTATATGATGTGTATGTTGAATACATAATAAAGTGTCATAATATGTATAAAACGCTTGAAGATTACTATTCTAAGTAACTCACAAATGGAGCTAAATTGAGTCAGTTTTTCAGGTCTTGCTATATATCAAAAAACACTTTACTTCTCAAAAATAGGTTTTGTTATACATAGTTATTCCCTAATCATTGAAGTCAGACAGTGGAAGTCTTGTTTATCTCACAGTGTGAGGAACAGACAATGCATTTTATTCCTTACAAAATATCATTCACCCATATTATTCAGTAGGATAGAGCCCTGTTTTGCAGGATTTTGCAAAATGTACACAGAAGATTATTCTTAAGGGCTTATGCTAATTTTTTTCACTTGACAAGTTAGGCATAAAATAGGCCTCAGTAAATTAGTATGAAAACAAAACAAGTAAACAAAACATCACATACAAATCTCTTACTTGCAAAATGAGATTTTCTAAGATAACTGCCTAATTAAGTCTATTTTTCCCAAACCCTTTTTATGCAGTTACTGTTCCTTTTACACTTTAACTTATTTTGCTCAACTGTTTCGTGATTAAACACAAAAAAAACCCCAGAAACAAAAAATAAACAAACAAAAACCAACAATTATAACCAAACCACCACAAACCTAAAAGGTTGTGATACTTTATAATTAACTAAAAACATTCCACAGCAAAAAGGCTTCTACCTGCTCATTTCCCTCATGGTTATTATGCTCCTATTCTCCAAGGACAGCTTTTTCAGGCATTCTGCTAAACTTTCAAGAATTCTGTCACACACAACACTACTAATATAAAACCATTTCAATGTAAGAAGTAAAGAGTTGCATACTACATCTACACATAGGACAGAATGCAAATTAATTCTTTTACTTGATTCACACTTCAAGACTTTATAAATACCTAACAAGAACTAAAATTTGTTCTCAATTTTATTAATTGTGTCCTCCTGTTGTATAACAATATCACAAATTTATACTTGCTTATCTACAAAAATAAAATGTTAAACTCTCAGCAAAACTACTTCAACCATCAAACAAGAAAAAAATATTTTCCCACATACTGAAAATTAACTTCTTTAGCTGTTCAAGCTAAACATAAAGCAAAGTGAAAATCTAACTTTCACTTCACAAAGGCACTGCACAGCAAACTTCTTTGCTTTTATGATGTTTTAAGCTTCAAGAAAAGATAAGAAAAATTTTCAGAAAAGCTATGGTTGAAATCCTAGTATGATATAAAAATTTCTCTCAACAAAGATGCACTACTCTCTTGAAAAACAACCAATCAAATAGACAGATATGGCTAAATCAGTATTATAGATCGAATTCTGCATTCAGGATTTTGTATGCCAGACTCTCCAAAACATGGCCTGATGTTCACAAACACAGAATCACAGAATTAGTAAAGTTGGAAAAGACCATAGAGACCATCGAGTCCAACCTATCACCTGTTACCTAACCTGTTATCCCAGAATTAACCAGGTTCTCAAGAAATTCACAATCACTAATTTCAAGATAAGTACCACGGAAAGTTTTCCTGCAGTACTAGAGAAGGAGACAAGTATAAACCTAGAAAAGTAAATGAAAACATAATGTAATGGGTATGGTCTGCGCTGCTAAATACAAACTACAGGCAAGGAGCGTGGGCGAAGATGGAAGTCTTTCAACCGTATTTGGATAAGTAAACTCCAAATCTAGAAATGCTGAGTACACAAGACTTCTTAACCTTGTTCTACAAAACCACATAAACTTCCAAATGAATGGCCAATTCTTACATAAGTAGGTATTAATTACTTCCCAACTATACACGGATGTTTTCATCTCTTGCTTTGGATGCTTTTAATTTCAGTGTTTATACTTCTTCCCATTCAACAGAAACAGTATTGTAGCAAGAAAATTAACCAGTAAGTACAAGACATTGTTCTATAAGTGAGACTTCAGTCACTTATTGTTCCACACTGCACATTAAAAATAATGGGGGGAAAAAAAGCCAGGACTTTCTTCCTCTTTTAGTTCAAAAGGTAACGCACAAATAAACTATAGAAAGGAAACTAGGTGATTTTATGGATCACATTCACAAGACATTAGAACTTACCACCATACCAACATCAAAAACCAGAAAGGCTTTTGTGAAGTCAAACAGCTAAAGAGGGAGACCGTCCAGTTTCTAGGGATAAGCTCAACATTATGACAACCTTAACAGCTGAGAAAGATGACAATCAGTGTTACTCTGAATCCACTTAATGGAACCACAGCATTTCTCTCTGTCCACAATTTGCTTGCCGAACTAAGCTTCTGAAAGCAAGCTAAGGCTCCCAGGAAAAGCTACTGCCTTTATTCTATCTTTTGAAGATAAAATGTAATTTTGGAGAGAAGTCAGATCACAAGCAAAAAACCAAGCAACTTCAGACAATTCCACAGTAAGTCCTAGCAAATCTAATTTGTATCAGTCCTCACCCTCCCCCCACAGCTCTACAACACAGTTTACCACAAATTGTAGTGCATGCCCAAAACATGACAAGCAACACCCTTGAGAAAAGATCTTGTAACTTGCACATTACTAATGAAGAGTCTGAAAGTCACGAGAAGGTATCTCATAAAGTAGGAGACAGACTTTCCAGCTGGAAAAGACAGCGTATGTATTTCTAAAACAGTCTAACCAACATATAGTGACACACTAAGATAATTTTTACAAAATACTCATATCAGTGAAGTTCAGATCTGACCAAGCCAGTTCTTTGGACAAGGTTCTCAAGTAAACACCCTCACCATCTGAGAAGAAAGTTTGCTTGAAAATGATACATTCAGGCACAATGTCCAACAACCTACAGGGTCTCAGACACTTAAAGAGACCAGCGTCACCTTTCATGCTACAGTGTTAAGAGGACAACCAGGGCCTGAGGTTACACATTCAGAAACATTTATCTGCTTTATTTCCTAGGCCTATGGCAATACCTATCATTCAAAATATTTTAATTCTTTACACAGAGAAAGAAAGGATATACCTCAGGAAGAAATCACCATCCCTTACTCCCTTTATAAGATACTCTTACAATTAAAGGTGAAAAGCTGTATCACTTTTAAAGCAATAGTAAACACAGAAAAACTGTCCTAAAAAAAAAAAATTAGTCTCAGTTTTCTCTCCTAAACCAGCCAGAAATAATACAAAATGAGGAGCAAAGACAAAAAATACTGTTTGTGTCTGGTGATGACTCTTTCTCACAGACCTGTCTCAAAATCAGACAAACTGAATGAAGCGTTATTAGCCAAACCAAAATTTGGCAAATTTTTATCAAGAATATTGCGAAAAAACCCAAACAGGTAACAACACCGTAAGTTTTGACCAGCATCATTAGATGCTTCCTGGAAAGAAAACAAGAAGAAAGGTAAATGAGAAAAAAATGGGAGGAGAAAAAAAGACAAAATAAGAACAACCACAGAGAACCAGAGTCTGGTTTTTTCCATTAGGTTAGTGGACATGGCAACATCACTCAGCTCTCTCTGGACCATTCTAGTCAAGGGTCTGCTTTAGTACCTCACAAAAGAAGAAAGGTCACAGATTATGTAACTTTTACCAATGTCACCACTAGTGAGGGATGACCTAATATGGATTCAACTCTAGGCACAGCATGTTTTCTCCCCGTTTTCAGCCAACTTCAGCATTATGAAATTCTGTACTTTACTAATCCAGGTTCAATAACCTGACTCCACTGGTAACTGATTAACAGCTATTCTGTTAGAGATCCTCCAAACATGAAAGGCTTGCAAGGGGCAACCAGAATAATTTGATACTCGTATTTTACTAAGAAAATGCTGGTCCACAACAGTGCATACCGAGCATGCATACAACCCAACCTTCACCACAAACACAGACTTATCTTTTCTTTTTCATGTGTTTATCTACCCCACATTTCTTTTTTCTCTGTGTGCTTCTTTTTAAAAAGAAGATATGCAAAACATTTAAATGACAAAGCTTTGGCCATTGTTAGCCCAACCCTGTTACTGCATGACAGAAACCTCCCAATCTGATAGTTGGCATCAGAGCCCTTTTAAAATGTCTTTTACCATAAGGATAGCCTCATGACAACATATTATTCTATTATTAGCTCATGTGCCTGCACTACATATCAAAGGTAGAAGAGGGAAAACCTAGGTTTAAAACCTAAGTAAGCAGTACCTTTAAGCTGAACACTTCATTTAACACTGGGAATGAATATGTCAGCTCCATAGTTGCACTCTTTTCGTAAATTGCAGAACCTCTTAAAACAATAACACACAAATATTAGAACTCATTTTTCTAACCACAAACTAGTAAGATTTCCTATTTGCAAAAGACATAACCCTCTAGTTCACAAGTCTCACAGTTTTGTAATCCGTCATTTTGGTATTTCCTCCTGTTTCAATAAAGAATCTTAACTCTACAACTTTCTGCATAGAGACTCAAAAATAAACATGAATGACATCTGCAAGTCCATAGGTACACTGAAGTATTTTTCCTGATTTCGGGAATACAGTTCTTTCACGTTGAGAAAAATGTCCTAATTATGGACTCTATTCTTATCATGGACTCTAAACTAGAAGATCTTTACAGTTTGGATATAAAAGAAGTTAACAAGTAATTTTTGTAAAAAAAGCCCAAGGTGCTACATTCTGCATCATTTTGTATTTGAACACAATAAATCACTTTGCATAAACAATAAACAAAATTTCTATTTCTCTAATCCATTGTACCAGTATTAATTTGTCACAAATGAAAAAAACATACATTTTTTTCTAGATGGAAACTAGCAACACACACATAAACATAGAGGTCTACCAAGCAAAAATAAATGCAGCAACTTACTCAAAACAAAACTGAATGTGATGAAATTAAGCTACATGACAAACATTACTCACTCTGTATTAATATACTCTGGAGCCATGTGCATCAATCTCTACAACACAGAAGACTAACAATGTATCCAAATAAGTTTTCATATATCTTCATTTTAAAATAATCACAGAACTTTACTCCAAATTAATTCAATTGAGTTATCCCTAAGTAAATTTACATTTCTTCCAAATTCAACCATAATGTGCAGTAACGGTTATTTTCTAAACTGAGTATACCAGGTCCAACAGGAACATAAATCTGTATGCCTGTGCTGGTAAGACCACAAGTATATACTGCAAAGAAAACAAACATATGGCTATGTTCTTAATTAGCAAAGCTAAAGGAGTCACGTTATGTTAATTATTTAATTTCTGGTCACTAAGTTATTCTAAATGATAAAATGAAAAAAATTAGTTTGCATGCCTAACCTTTCCATTTCTACACCTATTCCTCTATGTACCAGCCAAGAAGCAATTATTAGTCCATTTCTACAAGAAAACATCAGAAGATTCAATTTTTTAATTTGCTGTCTTTCCACAGCTGAAACAGCAGAAACAGCTAGGGGGTCTAAACCCTCCAAAGTGCAAATACAGTAATACCTCGCATATTCGTGCCTATGGATTCGTGTCTTCACAAATTCGAGGAATAATTCTCAGCCAATACTACCGGGCCATTTGTGGAGCACGTCCCCACGGGGTGGAGGGGCAGCATCTCTCTCTCACTGGGCACAGCCACAGTTCACTCCCTTCTGAGTGCTGCGTGGCAGGGAAGGTTTATAACACGCGGTGTATATTCCTGCGGCGCCTGCACTAGGAGCGGGCTGTCCTGCCACTTCTCCCCCTGGGTGTCCTGGCTACAGGCGGGGCAGGCGATGCCGATAGCTGTACTAACTGCGGCGGAATCCAAGCGCTAAGTGCCCTGTGTCCCCAGGGGCTGTGTGTCCGCCGCCTGGCGCACTTGGTGATGTACATAGCCTCAGGGAAAGTGCTCCGGCAGCAGTGCAGTCTCCTCCACAGGGACTGTAGCAGAAACTAGCCTCCGCTTCCCCCTCTGCCCCACCTGCTCGTGTGTGCCACGACCAGGGTGTCCTGCCGCCTCTCCTCCCAGGTGTCCCAGCGTGAGGTGCTCTCAAGCGTTTGTCCCTGCCAGCACCTTTCCAGGGAGCACCCGTGGAGTGTGAGAGGGGACTGCCAAGCCTCTGCCCCACCGCGGCCCTGGGGCGAGATTCCCCACCATGGCAGCAATGCAGTCATGAGTGGCAGCAGCAGCCTGGCGGGGGCAGCAACAAAAGTGATAGCGTAGCCAAAGCAAAGCCCAGGGATTCTCTGAGGGTCTCCCCAGTTGGAGAGTCCCTCCCTTTGTTCCTCTGTGCTGTGAGAGGCCGTGGGCAGCGCTCCCCAGAGCTCCAAGGCGTCGGGGAGCAGGGAGATGAGCGTGGCCTATGTGCACATCCATGCTCGCGGATTGGCCGACTCACTGCACCCCCATGAGACCCATAACTAGTGAACACAGAGGTAAGACTGTACTCTCTTTCGGGGTTAAAGGAGATGCCAGAGTGGAAAATAATTAAGCTTGGTCCAATGCATGTTATTAAAGTAACATATCTACATAAAATTTCATTTCATGTCTGCAAACTTACACAAAAAGGGGCTAGGAAAGTTGTTAGAAATCAAGGTGTCCCTTTTCAGAATGGTAAAATTTTTTTTTTTCCATTTTCAGTATGGAATTCAAAGCAATGACATTAAGGAGGAAAGAGTTGAAACTGTTCTTTCAGTTATGGCTTATGGTTTTTCTTTAAAAATAAAAAATTAAAATCAGACCACAAGGTCTTCTAACGGAATTGCAGATTATGATACAAAGTTAAGAGAGTTCAACAGTAATCTTATAGTACAAAATAAAAAAATGTGTATTCTGAAAGATTATCTGAACCAGTTCTGAGACTTAATCATTATTTAAATTATTATAACACCACATGTACCTGCTACTGCATTCTGGGAACAATTACATGTGAAAATTATTACAACTCACTGATAAAAAAGAAAATAATAATCCAAATTACAGAACATGAAGATGCACAAAATATTCACAGAGCTTTCTGTTAGCAGGCACCCCCTTCTCACTTGAACTTTTACAATAACAAGTAGTGGCATGCATGTCCCACACCTGACGAACAAAGGGAACAACCCCCTCCTGTCTGACTTTTGCATCTGGTCCAGCCCACTCTGTCCTTAGCAAGGACCTGACTGACTAGAATTTGAAAGCAACGCTAAACATGTCCACTTGTATTATACCGTGCTTCCCTGGCGTTTTACTGTCAAAATCATCTTGCGGCCAAGCGCTGCTGGGGAAGGGAAGGGGGAAGGGCTCCAGCCCTGGCGGCGAGATCAGCACCCGGCCCCGAACAGCGCCGGGGACTCCGACCGTGCCGTGCGGGCTAAACACTGCCGACCGTAATAAATAACTTGTGGGTTACATCCAGCCCTTCTCTCCCATGAATGGACCCCCTTTCACCCAGAGCATCCTCCGACTCCTAAGTGAGCTCACAACGCCGCTTTCCATGGACAGTCATGTCTTCCCAGGCTCCTGGTGAAACCTTCTGAGCTTGACGCCCAAATATTTGACGGAAACCCCTCGCCCGTTCCTGGCCCAGGAATGGTATTTACGTGCCCCGGAGCGCCGAGCCTTGCGGGGCACCGGGACACCCGCAAAGGCCCCCCGAAACCCCCAGCCTGTAACACACCAGCCGGTACCGGGAGCCCTTCCGTGCCATCCCCGCCAGGGGCTTGTTAAACGACCATCCGTGCGCTGCGAGCAGCAGAATCACAGATGCCCTCGCACAGAGGCACCAGCATCCCGCCGCCCGGAGGGAAGGCCCGGCAGGGGGAGGGGAAGGAGCCGTGCCCCGGGAGCCGCCGTGCGGAGCGGCCGCGCTCGGGAGTTCCCGCGGCCGGGAGCTCAGGCCCGGCACC
>WEKX01022749.1:0-23731 GCA_013390025.1 Pitta sordida | reverse complement strand
GGGGCCGGGGCGGCGCAGGCAGCACTAATCCAGTGTCGAGAGCGCTGGTCCCCAGAGCGAGCGCGTGGTTACCGGGAGGTGCCTGTTCGGTTCCTCAGACCCCGGATCGTGGGAACGGGTGGGAAGCGAGGATGGCAACCGTCCTGGCCTTTGGCTTGCATGGAATCACAGAGTCACAGAATCGGCCAGCTTGGAAAAGACCTCTGAGATCATGGAGTCCAACCTTTGACCGAACACCACCTTGTCAACTGGACCATGGCACTCAATTCCACATCCAGGCGTTTCTTAAATCCCTTCAGAGACCGTGACTCCACCACCAGCCTGGGCAGCCCCTTCCGATGCCCAATCACTCTCTCTGTAAAGAACTTCTTCCTAATGTCTAACCTAAAGCTCCCCTGAGAAGGGATCGACCCCCACCTGGTTACAACCTCCCTTCAGGGAGTTGTAGAGAGCCTTAAGGTCACCCCTGAGCCTTCTCCAGGCTAGAAATACAAAATTTTCCCACCAGCTTCTGAGTCCCTGTGGGGTCAGCAAGGTGGTTTTGCAGCATTTATCAGGCCTCCTCCTTTCTCTTACCTTCAAGACCTTACCCTTTCCTCTGACACTAAAGCTGAAGCTACAGATGTTTAGATAAAGCAACTTACTATCATAACAAGTATCTTTTTTTTGTCTTACTGTATCTTGGAAACTCTTGAGAAGCACATATTTAAACTCACTTTAAATGAATAGGTAGGCAAATATCTTCCACATTTGATACCAACATCATCAACTGCCACAACTCACTGACTAAATTCAATCCCTCTTACTTCAGGATATTCTTTGATATACTTTTGGATATTCCTGTTGCATTTTCTGCTATCTTGCTAATAGCAGACTTCATATTTTTGATTATATTCCAACAAGCAATTATTGGAAGAATTTGTAATTTGCATAGACATAGAGGAACCATTTCAAGAGTTTTCTCTTCAGCATATTATTTTCTTAGATGGATATCTAGCCTCAAAACCCCGAAGAGGTGACGAAATATCCTATATCTGAGGGAAAACCACACTAGTAGCACTTTGATGAGGTGATGCACCAGCACACGATACCAGTATTTCTATATTGGCACAGCAGCTGCAGTGTGTGCAGCCATAGAGACTGAGAATTCAGGCTCCAGGGATCTCTAGTTATGCAATGGTATAATACAACATATGTGGGTGGGTGTAAGCCTGAACCCGAAACAGCATGGCTGCTGAGGAGATGCTGCATCGCTGGTGCTCACACTGCTGTTCCCTCATGGGTTCAGTCACTGTGTGGAGAATACGCTGCTGTAGACAAGGCAAAAAGATTTTTATTTTTTTTCCAAACGTATCTGAAATTATCTAAAGTACAGGCAAATAGCTTAACATTCTGTAGCTTCCTGCAGAGGATTCACACACCCTGCGCTAAAAACAGTATTGTTTATTCAGAGCATCTCACAGTCTTCCCATGTAGCCTGTTGATTTGTTGCTCTTGTGGATGGTAAGGAGGAGCAGAATTCACATTTCACTGACAACATTAGGTTTATTGCTTCCTGTCTTACAAATGCCTACTAGTGGGATTTGAGATTTTTTTGTATAGAAATGCAGTAAAGGATTCTATTACTGTTAGAAAATAAGTTTACAAATTTCAAAAGACTGAGACAAGTTTTCCTCATCAAAGTAAATATACAACTGAAAGTCACATTTTGCCCTGGTCATGTCAGCATTGAAGTGAAACTCAACTTAGTAACCTCTCAGCAAATTTTTACATTATTTTTCCTACCAGCTCTTAATTATCAGTATCTCTCCATTAACTAAAACATCACCCTTTCATTAAGCTGGCTCTGCGAGCCATGTTTGTTCCATGTAGTTTTAGTCTACTGGCCAACATAATTGCCTTTCCTATTTTATCATGAGCACTACAGAATGAGGTATTTTAATTACTAATCTGGGTGTGACAGTATGACCATACAGGAAACAGTTTCTGAGTAACCTGTAGAAATCTTAACTCTAAAAAAAAAAAAAAATAAATAAAAAATAAAAAGAGGCTTCAGTATATTTACAGGAAGATACCAGATTGTTCTCTTGATTACAGTGTGGGCAAGGATGATTTAAAAACTCATGGACAGTTCATATGAATGAAATTCAAAACATTTTATTTCTGCGCTACTGGTGCAAATCTAAGTAAGGTAAAGAGACTATTTGGCTTATCAGTTAAGTAATCAGAAACAGGCTTGTACTTCCAGCTTATTCATGAGAGTCTATAAAGTCTGAAAGAAGGTACAAGAGATGATTTCTTCAAACAATCCCTTCCCTTACGAAGCCTCTAAGGAATATACAGAACACACACAACATTTTAGTTGTGTAATTAGCCTTCTGAATATACTAGTGGCCCATTCATCCTTGCTGCCCCACATTTTCCAGAGGCCTCTGAGAACACTCTCTGGGTTTAACACCTCCAGTCACGAATAGATACCCAAATTCAGTGATTGTCTTAACTATTGTGGGAGGGGAAATGTGTTTTGGTAACCATAAAGCTGCATTATTCCTTGAACTGCACCAACTTTGGTCAAATTTGTCTTTTAAGCAAATAGCCTATGTCTGCAAAATTACAAAAATTACAAAAACTCTTCTACTTGGTAGCAAACTGTATCACAGCTTAACTTAACAATTTTCAATACGGGTATTTTCAGCAATGACAGGAATGTGGAAAACACTGAAGGAAAGGTGGTCTTGACAGACATCCATGTATACAGCTTCTTTTCCTTCCTGCCTCTTCCTACACAGCTGCTTACTGTGGTGTAACTTTCAAAATGGCACCATATGCTCAAGGATACAACCTCACACATACTCTTGGAAACAAAAACATGTGGAACAGTGAAACTGATTGAGCTTATATGGTATTACTTTGATGGCCTTGTGATAGTGGCAACCATCTGAGTTGCCTCCAATCTAAATACATTGCAGGCTTTTGGTTTTTTAATCTCATACCTGGTCAGACCAAAAAATCAAAATCTCTTCCTTCCTCATCATCCCTTCCAGGATAAAGATTATAGTAAAATCTTATCTTCTTACCATTTAATGCACAAAGTATGTCTATCCAGTTTGTCTTTATCTAAGATTTCAGATGTTGCTGTTTCGCTGCTCAATTGAAGAAATGTTTCTGTTTCTGGGAGCCTTTGGAAAAGAATGTTCTGTGAGTATGTGTCCAGGGCATGTTGGACCAGTGTGGGTTTTTGCATTATGCAGACATACAAATTTCTGTCCAGACATTTCCAGGTGGAATTTAAGTGCCAAGCAGGGAAGTTCCAAATTGAAGTATACCCTCAGCTTGGTAACAAGGGTTGGAATCAGTCACTGAGGAGCAGTGGAGGTCCTGCAGATCCTGTGGTTATTATCTTTTGAATCACTATTCTTATGATTTCGTCCATCATCCATTGAACTGGTCCTACTGCAAATCTTCTTTCTTCTTAAACAAGACACACCAGTGATTTTACTGTAGTTATTCTAATCTGACTAAACAGGGTTTTCTTGAAGAAAAGTGCGCTAGAAAAGGCTTTTCTTTCTTTCAAAATAATTTGTACATGGGGCCAGACAAAGGCAATCTTGATGCTCCCAGGTGCCAGTTCTTCTGGGTCACTGCAGCCCTTACTGCAGTGTACAACCCATCCGAGAGCAGAACCAACATCTTTGAGATAGGTATGCAAAATGCATGGCATCTGACTACAAATGCAATGCCGTTGATTCACTGCTGGTATGGGTGCCTAACACAAATAAATGAATCTTAGTGTGACTCCACATGAGTAGTGTTGACACATTCAATTGTCTGTGCTTCATTTGCTGCAAAACAGTAGCTATTTTAGAAAAGGAGTTGATGAGTTTAGCATACACAAAGAGTAGACAGATTTAAAAAACATCTTACTGGAACATTCTATTTTTGAGATTTCACTTTGACAAAACTGCCTCATTAAGGACTTGGATATGAAATGCAGGAAAATGCTTTTGTATCTCATGTAAACTAAATTCAGAATTCTGATGAGCTGAATCAGTTCTTTCCATACATTATTTTCCTTTATCTGTATTTCCCCTTGTTTCCTTGTAAGAGATGACATAAAACTTTAAGGAATCTTGATCTTGTTTAATAAGCAAGACAACTCCAAACTGCATGAAATAAGGCAGAGAGAGAAAAGGGAAGGCAAGTATTATAATATTTTGGATGAACTAGCCACAAATGATCATCACATGCAGTGGCCAAAAGTGAAAAATGTCACCTTGCTTCCACAGGAAACTTTGCCATGTTGTTTGCTTTGACTTAATAGAAGCATAAAAACTAGAATACGGCAAAGGACAGCTGCAGCCTCCTGCCAGCTTGACTGAAGGCAAATTTGACAACATTCATTGTTGAATATTGTGTTTCAGCTCTGAACTGTATGACAGTGCTTTCAAAGGGGTTTTACACCTTGAGACATATGCAACTATATCAGCAAATAAAATTCAGGCAAAAAGCAAGTAGCCATGCCTTGTCCCGTGTTGTCAATCCTGATTTAGCACATTGAGGTCTTATTTATGGTATGGAGTGGTTGGCTTGTAGTCAAATTACATACAGTGGGATGCATGAGACTCCTTGTACACACAATTGCCCTTGTTCCTTCATAAATGAGTCCTGGAAAAGAGACAGATTTTTCATGTGTATACACATGATCCTTGTTCTGAGCTCATGTACATCGTGCTCACTGGGTCATTCTGCTCCATTGTCGATTAGTTTTGTAGAGGAGTTCTTGGCCCAGCCGCAGCTGAGGCCTTTAACTTCTATGGAACCTATAAAAAACTACCATTGATTTGGTTAAGGGGTTCACAGGTTCACAGGTTATTCTGAGTTGGAAGGGACCCACAGGATCATCTAGTCCAACTCCCAAGCGAACGCCCACCCAGGGATCGGGCCCACAAGCATGGGACCTCGGGCACCACGCTCCATCCATCCAAGTCTCCCACCAACTAGACCATGTCACTGAGCTCCTCGTCAAGTCTTCTCTTAAACACCTCCAGGGATGGTGACTCCACCACCTCCCTGGGCAGACCATTCCACTGAGAGATCACTCTCTCTGTGAAAAAACTCTTCCTAACATCCAGTATAAACCTCCCCTGGCATAGCTTAAGGCCATGTCCTCTTGTCCTGGTGTCGTCAGCCTGAGAGAAGAGATTCACACCCACCTGGGTTGACGGCATCCATCACACCCAGAAATAATCTTTGTTGTGATTCATAGACTACGTCTGTAAAACTAGATGTGTGTGCCATCTTTAATGCCTAGTCAATGATGGTGTGAGAAGATTTGGTGTCTGACCTTTTCTGTGAGTTTGCTTGGTTTTCTGCTTTTCAAGAACATAATCAGTACCTTTGCTCTTTCTGCTCATACATCTTTGCATCGTAGACCAGTAAAAGAGGCTTGCCACCTGTGTAACTCCAAAATTACCAAATGACACAAATGACATGGCACATTTACAAGCCATGAAATGCAAGAAGATTTTAATACACATCTTGTATGCATTATTAGGTTTTCATACATTAGACAGGGTTAAAAATTGTTGGTTACACTTCATAGTAGCTTATTTAGTCTTGCTCTTTCTTACCTCACCTTCATCTCAGGTACTTCTTTAAACATCCAATATAGTCAGGCTGTTGGTATCAGTAATCTACCTCTTCCACAGTTAGCCAAAGTTCAAGCAGAAAAACACACAGAAGAGTAAGCTTTCAAGTAACAAACCTTTCTTTGAGTCTTTGCATTTCCTTGACACTCTTTAATCCTGTATGGTCTTATCTTCCATCTGTCCTTCTGCATTGCTTATTTGAAATGCTAGTGTTAACAATCATTGAGTATCCAGGCATACCACAATCAATGTATTTGTCCTGATGAAAGATTAGGCACTATTACTCTGGTTTTATAGAGAGGAGGGTAACAGAGCTGCTAAGTGCACCACAACTGACTTGCTGATGGATGTTGTGGTTTCACGCTTTCCTGATTAAGGGCGTGTCCTTGGCTCCTGCTGAAGAAGCATAGGCAGACACACTTGGATTTCACCTCAACAGAAAGATACACCTGGACAGAGCGTTTAGCTGGGACCTGAAAGTTCAAATGTGTTTCTGCTCTCCACTCAAACAGTGGCTGAAATCTGGATTTAAATCTACACTTCCAAGTGTGCTATGGAGAAAGCTGTCAACTATTCTGGATGGGATAAGGCTTTCAGTCCTTATTGTTTACAGTTTGAGTAAATAAATAATTATTCTTAAGACAGAATGTGAATACTCAAGTGAATGTCAATTTGAGATATTAAAGAACTCAGCTGGGGAAAGGAAGAGCTGGGTTCTAATGACAATTTTAATCAATATTTAATCTAAAACTGGAACGGAGAGGTGTTTCTGTTTCTAGGTTCTTGTTTCTAACAGAATTACATTCATGACCTAAATGAATTTTTTCTCTCTCTCGCACTTAACTGATACCCTTCTTGTCCTTTTTTACTCCATCTGTCAATACTGAAATTTTAACTCCAACCTATATAAATAAATTTACGTACATTAAGTATTTCTGTCATTAATTAAGACAGTTATATAAATGAATCTAAAAAATTCCCACAGCATCAGTCCCATCTGAAAAAAATAACAGAAAATTTTTTAATACAGTATTCAACCAATGCAGAAATTTCTGGCCAAAATAAGAAATACTATGAAGTTATTTTGCACTGAATATTCCATTCAACCACAAATGAAATACTATTTTTCTCTTTGATTTTAATTTAGGTCTATTTGATTTACCTTTATTAAGCCATACTGGAAATAAAATAAAATACGCTGAAAAGTAAAATTAAAATGTCTTTTGAAAATGTTAGCATTTCAAGTCCTAACATTGCTCTACCTATGAGAGGAGATTTAAAGTTGCAGGTGCATTACTGCATCATCATATTCACTCTTCTTGTCCTTCACACCCTCTCTCCACACCCAATCCTTACTCATCTCTGGCACTGCACTCATGAGACTCTTCCATCACCCAATATATTTCACTCCTATGGCAGAAATCTGTGCAGGATTTAACATGGTCTGGCAGGGAACTCACCCACAGATGGGTCTAAGGAGTGCCAGAGACAGCACAGCAATTAGTGTGAATAGGAGGCAGGGACCAGCTGAAACTTGGAAAGGGCATAGGACCTTCCTCTTTGGCTCCTTTCACTGGTTTGCCACACTTCATGAAATGGCATCCTAAAAGGGACCAACTATGGAAAAAAGGTGGTATTTCTGACTACACTAACAGTCTGAATGGTCAAACTCTTGTTCCTTTTAAACAGTTTTACTAGAAAAATTGGTATTTTATCACTGCATACAAACCCTGTCTCATAGTTAAATTAATTATTTTTAATTCTTTGTCTATTTCTCTGTGGCTGTAACTACTTATCAAATTGGGGACATGGGGATCACTTAAAATTATATTTTACAACAAGTAATTTATCCACCTAAAATCAGGAATTACAAGTAGTTAACAATGTGCATATTTCTCTTTATCATATAATTCTGATGTATCAGCTTTTGTTGTGTGTTTTTAAATAGCTGGAAATTAACTGAAATCTGTCACCCATTGTTGAAAGATTGAGAAATTTGGTCAAAACTACACGTGTCTAGGAATCTCTAATCTCTGATTGTTTAGGCAAGCTGACTCTTATAAACCACTTAGAGAAGTTCAGAATTACATATATCTAGCCCCTGAATACAATTATGAGTTCACATGGTTAAAGGATCTTGCATATATACAATTTTTGTAATGTCTCATTATATGGCATGTGTAATAATCTGTATTTTACCAACCTCTTGAGGTCTACTATTCTACCATTTAGATGTACCTAAATTTGTGAACCTGAGTATTGCTCCGTGCTCAGTCATGGGTTTACTTGTACACTCTGTAGAGAGCTGTCCATCTAAATGTAATGATTTAGTATATATCCAGTAGTTGCTGGTCATTTATGGAATTACTTGAGTGAAAAAACAAAGTAATTTTATTTCATCATTCTTCCAATAATGACATTTAGATTAGGTGATACAGTGATCCCCTGGAATTCGCTGAGGGTCAGGTCTGGGCAGGTCCCGCGAGTTATGAAATCCGTGAAGATACCGAACCCATGAATATTCAACTACGCCCTGCCTGTAGCCACACATCCTCCACTAATAAGGTCTGGAGGGGCGGTCCTGGGAGTGTGGCTTGCACTGTAGCACCTCATTAAAGCAGAGGAAGTGCCCCTTGGTGCTTCCCAGCCATGAAATCCGGGGTCTGGGACATTCTGTGCACGTGGGCAGTCTCACAACTTACTGAAAATCCAACTGTGATTAATTGAATACGCGGATATGCAAGCTGTGAATATGTGGGCGATCACTGTATTAAGGTATTCTTGAAGTAACTTTAGATCAGTGTTTATAATACATATGTACAGTTGGGTCTCCTATACCACGGTACCATGGTCTTCTTCATCTCCCGTGAAGCCTGCCTTCCACATTGATTGGCAGCTCATTAATATGCAAATTTGCCTCGCACCCTCACACTGCCCCTCGGCGCTCCGGCACTGTTTTAGCACTGCCCTGCTGTGTATTGGTGTTTGTGTCAGTGTTTCCCAGTGCCCACAGCCACTCTGCGTCAAGAAAAAATCCTTTTCCGCTTGGCTGGGGACACTGGTGTGGGGACCCGCCCATGCCGCTGTCCCAGTGTCTCTCCGGGTGGGTAGACGTGGTCTCTCCATACTCGGGGTAGACGAATAGGTCTCAGAGAGTCATTCAATAAACTCTCAGACAGCACGTGTAACCTGAGAGTGTGTAAATCTTTCATAACTGTAAGAAGAGTCCTCTCTTGGAGAGGTGCAGGCATCCGGCTGTGCCGGGAGTGGAGCCGCTGTCCCGCAGCTGTGTGAGTTGATTTGCATATTCATGACTGGCTAATTTGAATATTCATGCGTGCCAGGTCGTGCATGCGCAGCTGCAATAAGGGGCCTCCTTAATTGCTGAAAAATCACGCCGCTAAGATGTGAAGCTGCAGTATGGGGGACGCAAAGTGAAAGAAGGTTGACTGTAATTTAGCAGCACAAATACATTTTGCCAAACTTGTTACAAGCGAAAATACCTTTGTATTATTTACATACTTTTTCTAGGATATTGGCTATTCTCTTTGCCTCAGAAAAACATGTTCATTAGTTACAGACTAGCACCGACAAATTTTCATCAGATAACACCATTTTTCATGTATTATAATGTTATCTGTTGTTAACTTGATTTCTTCTTATTCAGATACAATAATTTTCAATTTATAGCTCATAAGTAGGCAATACCTTGGTGCTAGGAGAATCGTTCTGAATATTTGTCATATTCTCAAATTCGAAATACAGCACTGTATCAGCTACTAACAAGAAAATTAACTCTATTCTAGCTGAAACCAGGAAAATATTTTATGACATAGTCTCTCTGAAATTACAGAAACTGTAAAGTCATTGTCAATTTCCATTTTAGCTAAAAATAATTTATTGGGAGACTTACATGCTGTCAAAATAAAGCATTTGCTTAGTTCTCAACAGCAGAAAGCTCAGCCTGTCTGACAACTTTGGTCCTGCAGTTTCAAAATGTTCATTCTGTAGGGATGTAGTCTGCTTCTGCTAGGTGGCTTCCTCTCTGATTACAGTATTAGCATCCCAACACCCATGGATCTATCAGATCAGTCTTCTAGAGCAAGAAATCTTCACGTTATTTCTAACTTGAAGCATAAGAAGATATGGATCTTCTTATTCCCTAAAACAGCTCTGTAGAGGCTCTGCTTAAAGGGTTTGACATTATTTTTTAACTGCTGCAGAATTTGAATTATCATTCCCCAAACCCCTTAGATTCCCATCAGATGGCATTACATTTTTAGTGTTCAGGGCTTACAATACAAGATCTTGGAGGTGCTAAATTTGGATTGCACAGACCGATCTCTCACACCATTGCACAGCTACTTAGAAAGCCCTTTTTTATCTAGCAGACCTTTCGACATTTCACACAGCTGGCAAATAAACTTATGGGAGCTTGGTATCCTTTTACTTTCCTTGCTGCTGTTAGACTATACTTAGATTTCAAGTGTCAGTTTCAAGGGTCACCTTGAGCAGTAATCCAGATGTTTTCTCCAATATACAATATGGAAAATGGTATTACCTTTTTATAGGACATCAATTTCATTAAATATGAAATACTATGTTGGGAATTCAAACCTCTTCTTCCTTTAGGACTGTGTCTCTGTGTGTATGTACACGTATCTAAAAGTATGGATATGTATGTTCATGTGTGTGTATTCCAAAATTATTTTTTGTTTCTCTTATTGCTGATTGTACAAATAATGAACCTGAGCAATCAGGATCTGTGGTCAAAGTACCAGTAACTGTTACAAATTTGACCACCCTAAAACATAAATTACTTTATGAGATGCTGAGCATCTGCCCATCAGATGTCTAAATGCATTTTTAACTTTGAGGATCCCACCATCTGCAGATGTATTTAGAAACTGTGAGGTGCTCTAAGACCAAATAATATATTAGAGCAGGAAGGAGTATAAGCATCTTGGTCTTCTTATGTCCATGATTTGTTTCAGCCATTTACGCAATAATGTTTGTTTTACTTGAACAAGATATTCCCAAGCTACATTTAGTAAAGATTTTTCCAGTTCTTTATATGATATGTACACATTTCTCTTTGTAAATTAATTGAGTACTTGGGTTTTGGGAAACCAATAGGAAAACTGTCTGCTGATAAATTGGAATTTTATCCTTTCCACCTGTTCTTTCCACAAGTAAGTAGAGCCAGTTGACCTATTAATTTGAATTCAGTATTTAAATATAATGAAATAGTACATATTTGTTTTACTTAGGATCCCACCTCAATATTTGGATATACACTTTCCTTAAACGTGACTTGAGTGCAGGTCTTTCTTGAACTTCATTTTGGAAGAGATTGTTTACCATTCATTTTCTGTGTACTTCAAGAGAATGTCTTCACATCTCTGGAACTGCTTTCCTGTTTCCAGTGGTCAGGCTGCAGTATAACTCTTAAAATAACAGCAGCAGTTAGCTGTTCTATGTCTCAGAATTCAGCTAGTTCTCACAATAATTATTCCATAAACGTATTCAGGAATACCTTTACGCGTGAGTTCTATAGGCTTTTTAGGCAAAAATCTTTTCTCCCTAATAAAGTATTCAATAGCCTTTTATGTTTCTTTAACTGGTAAATAGATATAAATATGCTTGGTTTCAGAGGGAAAGCCTGTCTGATACACATATGCTGTATAGGATTGGAAACAATTTCATGAATAAGCCAACTGATCCCAACACAGCAATTTATATAAATAAATGTAGTTCAGTTCTAGGGAAGACGGTAGAGCAGTAGAGATGGAGATGGCAACCATGATTATTTAATCACAAATTGTGTGATATTTTATTAGATTCCCTGCTCCTCGAAACAGAATCTCAATTTTACTCCCAGCATTCTTGGCTGAAAAAAGGGTTTTTTGAGAAGTTGAAATGATATTTTGAAAATATAATCAAAACTAAAAACAGCTTCATTTCTCCTTTAAGATGTCTAAGAGAAACTATTTCTCAGATTTTGATTTCTTGATTTTGAAGTGTCCAGACAGGTACTACTGGACTCAGATTGAAAGATTACCTCTGTACAGTTGTTTATGACCATCCATAGCAGTGCTGTCTGGACAGACTGTGTGGTCCTGAACAGCACTACAGGTAAGTGCTTTAATTGTTGTGAGGTGTAATATATAATAGATATTTTTCATGTTAGGCCTTGGCACACAGTTCTCAGAGAAAGTGACTCACTTGGGATCACACAGCTGTTTGAGCAGAATCCTCCCCACCACACTAACTGGTCTGAGCATGTGGCACAATAACTGGTCTTGGGCTTGGTGTACATTAACAGTCAAGATTATTATGGCTCTAAGGACAGTAAGCCTAGTTCTCAGAAGAGGTTGCTAGCATAATTTAAAATAAGGTTGAAAGCAAAATAAACTCATTGTTTCTTCAACCCACATTTATCATTTTCACAAGACTACTTGTTGGCACATCTTGTATTCTTACATTTTCTTCCTTGCTATACATTACATATCTACTCATCATAGATCATGGCAATTTTTTTTCAGTCATGAAACTCTTGAGTCACAGTTCTGCTGGATCTCAAATGAAGGACCTAGTGTGGGGCAACTGAGAGCTAAATCCATCTTGCTTCTTTCAGATGAGTAAAAGAAATTCCATGTCATCAATTCATTCTTTTTTTTTAGTGAATCATCTCAAAGAGTTGTGTGAATTTTACTTACAGGCATTTCATCTACCTCTAAGTGGCAGTTACAACTGATAAAAAAACTTTAGGAACATGACACAGGACTTTTCATCGATTTTTTGGAACATACACGTAATCTGAAAATCAGGCAGGTTGTGTAAATTTCATTTTACAACTGAGAAAAAGGGAAAGTTCAAGTGACTTATTGAAGGACATAGATATAAGGAACATAGGAACCCACTGAATATATTCAAAACTCTTCTATTCGATTTTCTTTTCTATAGACTGTATCTATAGACAGTAGAACTATTCTTCATCTATTAAACAGGTTTTTAAAATATTCCCTTTTTAAATATGTCCTTAAGAGAAGAAGAGGCTTCCCAAATCACAGCTTGAATTGAATGGATTTAGGTAATACAGGCAAATTAAAATATTGATTATATGTCCACAAAGATGTAGAGTGCCCATTCCCTCCAATGTTAAAACATATTTCTGACTATTTTTGTTCATCTTGGGAGCAGAGGGAAATGGAATGACAGTGTCTTTCCTTCATCTATTCACCGAGCACTGTAAAAGGAAGCAAAGCTAGTTTCACGTGTTTATATGAGAGTTTTCTTTTCCAGGTGTTCTGGTTCTTCTTTAGGAGACTTACTCCCTTTCAGATTTTCCTGGAGAGTTATGCCCACTCGTTAACATTTCAAAGTTTTAAAACTCAAAACTAATTAGACTAATGACATTTTTAATTTGTTTAAAGAGGGTTATGGATCATGGGGAACTCAAAGTGAGGAAAGAAACTCTATGTCTTGTGTATCCCAAAGGAGATAAAGGAAGATGATTAAAATATAGAAAATATCTTAAATTGCAAAAGAGGCTACAATGGCTGAAGATATGGCAATCATATCAGAACGATAGTTTTGACTTTGACCCTGCAAGGTGTAAATAATATATGGTTTCTCTGAGTGGAAGGACATTATTTCCTCTTGATGGCATAGAGGCTTTGCTTGTACAGTTACTGCAGCAACATATGAGAAGAAGTTTTATAAGTTATCCCTTCTCTTTGTTATGCTCTGATGCTTTTTTCAAGTTTACAATTTTATAGATGCAGGTGTTCATTTGACACAGTAAGGGGAAAAATGCATACACAAGGATTTAGCCCTCACGGATGCCTTAAAAATTTTTGATGGAAAAAAATTTTGATGGAATAAAATTTTGATGAAAAACCCTTGTTAGAGCATTTTAGATGGAAGTGTATGGATGCTTTTCAGCAGTGATTAAACCATGTTTGTCAGCTATGAAAATCTTCTTTAACTAATGTAGCATGGGTCATTTTGCCTGTAATTTAAAAACAGAAACTGATTATACTATCCATATAGTGCTTTTCTTTTCATCTTTAGAAGAAAAATGTGTAACAAGTCTCTGGTGTGGAGGATCATTTGATATACAAAGAAGAAAAGTCAGAGAATGTTTGACACTGCAAACTAATTTTGTTCCAAGATGTAAAATCAAAATCATGGTAAGGTGAGGCATGTATACAGCATGCACCTAGATCCTGGATCATAAACAAGTGTTGAACGATTTATTATGAAAGAAATATTTTGAAACAGCTAGCACTGTTCAAGTGGAGACTACTAGAAGAGCCTTATTCTCAAATAGAGTGTGAGCTGTGATTTTTGATTAGGTCCCTGTTTCACAGTTCAGTGTTCATTAGTCAAAAGCTTGTGCACTCAGACACTGAACAACAGCACGTTTTCCACAGCACCTTACATCAGGCGAAATGGCCCATTGCAGAGATGAGCTTCCTACTCCCTCTAGTGCAGCAAGTGCGCATTCAGGCACTATCTGACACCGCCTTTAAAAGAAGGGTTCAGTCATCTAAAAGGAGTAACAATTTTTGCGATAGAACTGGAATCAGTTTGTGTGTTGATTTACGAAGAATTCATGCGAACTGTCATAAGAACAATATTTCTGTCATGTGATTTAACTGATGTGGTCCTTAAAGGTGCACATTGGCCTAAAAGGTGAGGTATCCAGGCTAAAAGCAGATCTGAATAATAATGAGGGAATGGAGCTTAGAAGTTGTGTTTCAAAGGGGCCGTAACTTTGGAATTACAAGTCAGATGTAGATATCTCGGTTCTCTGTACAGAAAATAGGTGAGAGACCGAAGACAGAGCAGCTGGAGTGGGGAGCTGCCTGCAGGTAATCAATATGGATTGGGATTTTCAGGAAAGGGAAAAGGCACTATATGCCCAGTGTTAACTTCTGTCTGTCACTTCCCGGTACCTGTGCTGGCATCATTTGTGCTGGCATCAAGTGGAGCTGGAGCACCTCTACATGAACATGAGTAAATCTGCTCTCCTAGCCATTTCTGGAGCGTGCATGCCTGACTCAAGTGCCTGTGAATGTTCTTTACACTATCAAAGAGAGATCCCCATTCATTTCTAAAATGTAGTAGGTGATAAAAGGATGCCAGAATTGTTTCCCCTTCCCTTTGCCCTACCACTTGGCAAGTGCTCAATCACTTCTTTTTGCATTCCTCTTTTCAGCAGAAGTGGAGGGATAGCCAGGATTGTTAAGGTGGTGTCCTGGAAAGTACCAGCTGGTGGTTTGAATGTCTGCAGGTTGAAAGGTATAAAACTTCTGCTTCTTGAGTGAGTGTTTTACTTACTAGACTAAATATATAAAAATTGGCTGTGTTTTTAATGCTTTGACTGAAGACAGTGGGCCAGTCCTCTGAATTCATGTGAAAAGTAATATAGGCATAGTATAGACTTCTTGGGGACATAAGTGATGCTCTGCCTCTAGACTGCAAAAGGCTAAGATGAGAAATAGGTGACGAGTTATTAAAGCGGAAACAGTTCTGGGCATGCTGAAAAGCAGAACGACAGTCACCTAAGGAGTCATAAGTCAAAAAGGATGCACCCAGAGAGCCAAAACAGCTGCATAACACAGATCATGGCTCTCAGCTTAGCCAACTAAGTCCATTTGTCATAGATGCCATGATTTCTCTTTGGATCGGTCCTTGAATTCTTCATTAGCTCATTTTTGTCTCCTAAAAATAACTTTCGCTTTCCAGATGAAAAAATAATTTTTTCTTTTTATTTTATGTGAGAGCTTGCCATTGTACTTTATAAAGAGGTGAACTGCATCTTGATTCTGCAACACTACCTGCAATTAGCAGTTCAATCCAATGCAATCAGTCTACTGACTGGAGCCAATTATATGTTACTGTGCACAATTACTGGAGATCTCCAGAACAGGGATTTTAAAAGAGCCTACTGACTGTCTCATGCAAAGCTGTGTGGGTTTGGCTAAGTCTTTTTTTCTGAAATTGCCAACCCGCTTTCTTGCAAATACCAGCACGAGATGTTCATGGAACTAGTGGACTATTTTTCTGCAAAAGCTTGACCACACTTACGCTTCAGACTTTAGCATGTATCACATACCTATGGCTAAGTGCCCACATACAAAAAATTAAAGATTGAGACCTTTTCTACAAAAATCTGCCAGAGGTCTTATGTCAATGATATTAAGATACCCAGTACTGAAAGTAACCTGGGAGAAGGTCAGGATAGTTTCTGGAAGAGTTTCTAAAAGATCACACAAGTGCCAGGTAGTAGCTTTAAATTCCCACTCCATTCAACACTTTGAAGACTTGAATTGCTCTCTGCTGGTGCTACTATCAAATAGCACCCATAATTCTAAAAAAGCCCCCAGACTGGTGGTATGACAGACTTGGCTGGAGAACAGACAAGAGATGTCCAGGAAAACCATTTCTTTTCTTTACATTCTGGTCACACAGTATATGTGGAGAAAAATTAACACAGAAGAGGTATGACAGAAAGTATAGATAACACTGAACTGTCAGAATTATTTTGAATTTAAAATTGAATCAGTCCTAATGTTATTTTAGTCTTTTCCAGGACCATGGGTTTTCTGACTCTTGAATACTTAACTCTAAGCAGAATAGCATCTTGGCACTGCATCTGAGGTCCTCAACAGCATGGGTGGCTCAGACTGGAATAGTGCTGAGACAGCATTGTTGGTGCCCTGCTGTGATCCTCTTGCCATGCCTTTACCAGAAGCAATGTCCCTGGAGCTGTAGGTGCTGTGGCTCTCTGAACCCTAACCCTGATCCTAAACCTAATTCCTAAGGTTATTTCTTGTTATTTCTTATGTGCCTCTCAATAATATTCCTGCAATAAAGTCTTTTCTGTGTGCTCCTCGCCAAACTTGTGTCAGATACTTGGCATCAGGAGGCTGACTGTTGTGGACACAGCAGAGGCAGGTAAATAATATTTTGTCATTAGCTGCGACTTCAAAGGTGATTAAATTTGCTTTTTGTTCTATTTTTAAATCATCCCTTATCAAAGTGTTTCTATAATTTATGTATCTAATCCCTTCTTAGAGATCTATTTCTGCCTGCTTAATATCATATAAGAAATTTTAAACATATATTCTGTTAAATAAATAATCTCCTACAAAGTTTTCCACAAAGATCACATTAAGCATTGGCAATACAGATGATGTAATTGTTACAAGAAGCTTTGCTTGACTGCTCTCTCCCCAGCTACAGTAAATAAAAGGAACCCCATTCTCCCTTACAGTAAATATTTTATTACCTGGGTCACCCGTTGTGTCAGCTGTAAGACTGTGTCCTGAAGGATGTGGGGATATGAGTCTCTCAATGCTCCCTGTGCATACCACTTCACCAGGACTCACTGCCATGAGGGAGACAAGCTAAGTCAGACAATCTTAACCCATTGTCAGGGACATGGCATTTGGATAGCAGAATGAAAAAAAAAGATTTTTTATTATAGTGTTGTGGTGATTGTCATGGTCTAACTTCTGAAAAGAGAGAATGTCTTTTAATAGATCAAGTGAGATCCCTGGGAAAAAAAACACAGTTGAACTTTAGACAAAATAATTTAGACCTAATAACCTGACTTTGGAACATGAACACTAAATCAGTAAAACAAGCTAAAAATTAAATGAGAGCTTCAGTTTGGCAGCTATGTTCCTTTCCCCTTGTTTAGAATTCCTGATACATAATAAGTTTTATCCAAGTGAAGGGTTGTTTGCAGAAGCAGCACCACAGTTTCAAGATCTTAATTTCAGTTGTTAATAACTTCCATTTCAGTTTGGATTCAGGTTATGGAAAACAAATGCAAATGACCTACACGGCTGTACCTGGAGTGATTCCTCTCTCCAGATCGTTCTTGCCCAGGTAGGAATGTATCAGCTATGACAAATATGGTTCTCATCACTATCAAGAAGAGCTGGAGCTGAGTGAAACAATTGAATGTGCAAAAAGAATTATATAGGTTGGAAAATACATCTGAGACCATTGAGTCCAATCATAAACCTAATAGTCCACAACTAAACCAAGACCCTAAGCACCATATATACACATCTTTTAAACACCTCAAGGGATGGTGACGCTACCACTTCCCTGGACACCCTCTTCCAATGCTTTGTAAATCCTTCCAAGAAAAAATATCCAATCTAAACCTCCCCTGGTGTAACTTGAGGCAATTTTCTCTCATCCTATCACTTGTTACTTGGGGGCAGGGACTCATTTGCCTGCAACCTCCTTGCAAGTAGCTATAGAGAGAAATATTTGTTCTCCAGACCCTTCACCAGATTAATTGCCTTTTTTTCCCCTTTTCCTCTCTCCCCCTGTTTGTATTGGGGGAAGGGGGCAGAAATGAAATGAGAGAATGTCTGTGGGTGAATCTCTGGCATCCAGCCAGGGTCAAACCACTACACTGTCATAAAAAGTGGAAAATAAATGCTATTTTTTTTAAACCTTGATAGCCTTTTTTTTACATTGTCACTATTTTTTCCAGTATCTGGATGGATGCTAACAAGTCACTGAGACCCTAAAACTTATCAGATAGATTTTTTTTTTATTTCTAAGAAAATGCCTTTCCTCAACTAAACAAGGCTTAATATACACTCTGCACTTCTGTTTTCCAAGTTCATACACTAGCTACTGGTTAGCATAGGGCTGTTACAGTATTTGAATATTTAAATCCTTTGTACAGTAGATGTCATCTGGCCTAGCCAGTGATTTGTGTGACATCCACTATTTAGATGATTTGTCCTGAGATGATCCCGCTCCAGCACAACACAGGCAGTAACTCTGGGCAGTTCTGAAGATCCATTTTACATTTTCTTCTTTGCCACTCTCATTAACTCACAGATTCATCTTTTTTTTCCCTTTTTTAAGCTTGAAAAAAACTTGAAAGTCTTGTAAAAGTTCTGTACCATGTAATTCATTTTCCTATGCCTGCATTTAAGATTATGGCCAGATATTTAAAACGAAAGGGATAGCAGACATCCAGGTGTCCCCAGAAGCTGCAAGTACTTAACATCTCAAAATCTGGGCCATGATTTCTATATTTATGAGATTCAAAATTATCTCTGAGTTTTTAACAAAACAAGATGGTATTTTGCTGCCATCAGAATCCGCTGTGATAAAGTGATATCTGATAAAGCACTTGGAAGTTTTCTTTTTGTGTATAAATATTTATGTATGTAAATGGTTGTATGGTTCATTATAACTGACAAGAAGAGACTGACACAAATTCAGATCCTCTGTCCCCATGGACAGGTACAAGTTGCTTGTTGAAGTGTGGTGGCACATCTCATGGGCTGTGTACTGAATCATTGATTAAATGCCGCAGCCTGTGGAGAGCTGAAATGCCAATGACTCTTGAAAAGGGAGGGAGGAAGGAATGTGCACTGAATAAGGACACAGAGAGATCATCTGGACTGTATTTCTTGCTATTTCATAAAATGGTAAAGAGTGGAAAGATTTCCCTTTATATTTTACCAAATGTTGGATAGAAACCTTCTTTACTGAAGGCTGTGCAGGATGTCTAGCTCACACATACACACAGAATATAGTCCCTCACCCAGGAAAGACTTCAAAAAGGATTTAATAAGAAGATAGGAGAGGTGCACTTGACAGGCACAGGCCAGCTTGGAAACAACATCTGAATGTGACTCTGCACAGGCAGAGTCCCTGAATCTGCTTATATGTTTGAAAGAGGTTTGTATATAGCTGACACTTTTGAATGAGGTTTGAATATTTTTTGTTTTCTGTTTTGGGTTGTGGTTTTCTTCGGTTCCTTTTGTTACTGTGTGTTTGTTTGTAGGGAAGCCATTGTCTCTTCTGCAATGTACCTCAAAAGAAGAACTCCATTTTAATTCTGTTTTTACTCCTTAATAGTCTTACAGTGCTACCTAAAGGGAAAAGAAATGTTTATATTAAAATTACAGAGCTGCTGGAAATCAGAGAGGTGTGTATTTAATTAAAAATATATATCTAGTTAATAAGAGTAAATGTATAATGATGCATAACTGAAAAGGTAGAATTCTTCTGCATCATGTTTTTGGGAAGGGTATTTCCTTTTAGTGCTTCAACTTCCTTTCCCAGTGTGACATCAAGCACTGCTTTTGCATTCCTCAAACTAGTAAGTTTTAAAGTGTGCTACCTTTTTTTTCATTTTTTATCATTTCGTAATGAGAGGCCACATACTTTCTAATGTATGATAATATGTGTGATAATAATATACTACCATCATTATACATATTTTCTGCAAGACATTCCTTTATTGGATAAAGGCTGTTAGATTGGCATTTCTTTAATAAGAGTGTGCCATGTAGTCTGTTCCTCTTTTGGAGACAGAAGCATCCTGTGCTGGGTTAGGAATTGGTTGGATGGACAAGACCAGAGAGTAGTGGTAAATAGTGTCACATCCAGCTGGCAGCCAGTCACTAGTGGGGTCCCCTAGGGATCAGTGTTGGGTCTGGTCCTGTTTAACATCTTTATTGATGATATGGATGAGGGAGTTGAGTCCACCATTAGCAAGTTTATAGATGATACCAAGTTGGGAGCAAATGCNAGGACACAGTCTTAAGCTGCGTCAAGGGAGGTTTAGATGGATATTAGGAATAACTTTGCCACAGAGTGACTTCCCATAGGAATGGGCTGCCCAGGGAGGTGGTTGAGTCACCATCCCTGGATGTGTTTAAGAAGAGATTGGATGAGGTACTTAGTGCCATGATTTAGGTGATAAGATGGTGTTAGGTAATAGATTGGACTTGATGATCTCAATGGTCTTTTCCAATGTTCTTAATTCTGTGATCTTCTCTTTTTGTGACTGATGTAGTATGAAAAAAAATTCTAAGGCAACACCAATATTTTATGAAGTTGAACTAAGACAGCACTTGCCCCTACAGGCTTGCAGCATGAACCCTTGTTTTTACCAGAACATGTGTAAATTATTTTAGACTGTTTTCTGGCCAGTAATTTTATATAAACAACAGCCTGTGCAGTTATTGATGCCTTACCTGAGCTGTACAGGTTTCCTGGGAACTATGCATGTTCACTGAAGGGTAGAGCAGGCCACTAGGCAGCTATTGGCAACAAAATACAAACAAGAAATCCTGTTCATCTTGTTAAATCTATAGATCTCATCCATTTGGGTGCTCTTCCTGAACTATTGAACCAGACCTCTGTCAGCACACGTCCAACGAAGGGTGGAAAAGACCCACACTTCAGCCTCTGCAGGCTGTGCCCAGCTGACTATGTTGTGGATGGAGACAGAGAGACTATATATAGGTGTGGCCTGGGGCATGCAGGGAACCACACACAGGCACAGTGATGCTCCTCAGAAGCCAAATAAAGCTGCTGCTGCCTGTGTGAATCAGCTGGTGAGTCAGCAAAGCCTTTGCCAGGAGAACAGCAAGCACATCTGTGGCTGAGGTACCATGGTTACAGCACAGCAAAAGGGACACATGCTGGGTGCCTCAGTGTGAGACAATTTTGAGGGGTGGAGACCTTGGACAGGAGCCTGCTCCCTCGGATACAGTACCCCTGGTTTCTCCAATGCAGAGAGAGACACCAAATATGCCTGGATGTACATTTTAAAATATCTTTTTACCAAGAAGAATACTAATAACAACGCTGTTACAAATGAGTTAAACCAACCAACGAGGAGAAACTTCCCAAGTCTTGCCAAACAGACAAATTTGAGATGGCAGCTGCCCTACCCTACCTGGAAAAAAGATATACGGTCACAGGACAGACAGGATGGTTGCCCTTCCATGTGGTTTGTCTCCACCATGCCTGGAAAACCTGGCAGAATGGTGGGAGAGTCAGTGCCAGAGTGAGGCTGTGGTGGTGGTACAGGCAGCCAGAGCAGGGCTGTGGACTCCTCAGCTGACTGGAAGACTGACACCAGACACTCGTTGATCCAGTGACGAGACTCAGTTGTTGCAATTTCAAGGTTCATTGGTCAAAGTAGTGATTGCAGTCCTGCTGAGGTTGTGGTGGAAGTCCCACATGATAAGTAAAGTCCTGTGTGGTGATGGAAGAAAACCATGTGCCGAGTGAAGTCCCAGTGTTGTCTTTTATTTTGCTTAGGTCATGTGGGAATGTCCCCAGTACCTCCCTTGGGAAAGACAGTTCTGCACTGGACTATGTAATACTTACTGGGTCACAGGACATTTCAGGAATCTTTGACACCTTCTAATATGTTACAGCTACCTGGTATATCATATCAGCAGAGATTAATATCTTCAGGTATGTGTAAATTGTCCCAAGGCTTCCCCAGAGGGGAGTTATCACAGCTGAGCCATTTGTATAAGGAAACACAAGCCTGCCTAGCAGGATATGCCTCTCTCCTTTTCTTTTTCAACACCCAACTTGTAGGCTGAGGTGCCTGGTGTGCATGCCCTCAGCACCTGGGTGGTTACTTTGCACTGCTGTAAGCTTTCACCTAGATTGTCTGAGTCATCAGCATTCCAGTCTCACATTTGTGGATAGTACCACTCAAATCCCCATCATATTACAAACTAGTAGGCATATTTGGGGTAAAAAAGAAAAGAAAATATGGATACCAGAATTATTGTGTAACCCAGGATACTGGGTTTCCTGGTAATAGCGCTTTTTTGTGCCTTTTGTGTTGCAGAAAGTGAAGAAATGTGTTTGGTTCGTTGTTTCATAGAGTCAATGGTCGAAGTCTTCAGAAACTCGAGGAAAAACAGGTAACTGAAAAATGTTGCAGTGCTATTATGACTATCTGAAGCATTATTCTTGCAAAGGCATTTGAATGGTGTCAGGCGTGCAAGGTTAGAAGTGTTTGATTTTTGAAATTTGGAAACTGCTGTCAAAGAGACATAGGGAATTGTCTGGAGTGCTCTGGAAGTATCTACATCCAGGGCAAATGAGAGAAACCAACACCTAAGAGCTGATTTAGTTGAGGAAGTTTGAGGCAGACAGTCATGATGCTGATTTTCTTAATGGTCAGCTGGTGATTGCATCGGGACAACAGTGCTCTCTATGTAGTTATGTCTGGGTTTGACAAATGCAGAAGTGGAAGAGCTTGCCTTGACACACACAAGGTAAAGAGGAAGCAAGGTCAGGTGTGTTAGGCTTCTGCAACTCTGGTGTGATGAACAGGAGGTGTACAGCTCACTGAGGAGCACAGTCTTCTGGGAGCCAGGTGAAGGGGAAGTGAGGAAGCTTACAGGTCTGAAGCAGGATCAGCACCATAACTGGTAAAGAAACAGTGATATGAATGAATGGATTCTTGAATACATGTATGAGAGTGGGAAACACTGTTTCACTCTCTCTCATACATACATCTTCCCAAAACTTCCCGTGTACCTCTCTGCAAGGAATAAAAACATACCATATACAAATCAGAAAAGCACTATGCATCTTCTTAACTGTGCTTGCTCAGTCTTCTGATTTGGTGGTATGTATGCAATTCCTTTTCAGTATGATTTAGGATCTTTGTTCTCTTAGGTTTAGCATTACTGAAACAATTTCCCAGCTGTACCTTCCTATCATCTGCTTACTGGAGGGTTACACTACCTCAGCTGTGAGATGTGGAATGTTATTAGTAACCTACATTCACCTCTGTGGTGGTTTGACCTTGGTATCATGTGAGAACCTTAGCAACAGCTGCTCTCTCACGTTCTTTCCCCCCCGGCCCCATACAAATAGGGGAGAGAAGAAGAGAAAAAACCAGAAAGGTTTTGCTACGGCAGGAATGAGGACTATTAGAAATCTTTTACTGTCACAGGCAAAACAAACTCCAAGGTGGGGATATAAAGAATTTATCTCTAACAAGATCAGAGCTTAAAACGAGAAGTACCATCTTAAAGGCAACCTTCCCTCCCACCCCTCTGTCTCATACAACAGATACCACATTCCCCTTCCTCCAGTAGCAGGGGGGGACAGGAGTAGGGGAAAACCAGGCAGTTGGTGTTTCTCTGCTGCTGCACAAGTGAGGAGGTCGTTCCCTTGCATTCCATTCTCCCTCCCATGGGAGAAACACTGGAGAGCGTCATGAAAGACTAAGTCCAATCCCAGGGGCAGCAGCT
>WEKX01022748.1:41154-52563 GCA_013390025.1 Pitta sordida | reverse complement strand
ATATTAATATATATATATTCCCCTCATTAAGCTTGCTATTTTCTCTTAACTGTCTCTCGTCCAGTTTTCTTGGAAGGTAACCCCCAACAGTGTCCAAACCAGGACAGACAGTTAATTTCTCTCTGTTCACGTTCTGTTTTCTAAAATAAGAAATGTCTGTATCACGTATATAATTTTGTTGTGGTTTTTTTCTACAGCCACAAGAAACTGAAAGCTTTTATGTTTGCTCAGCTGATTAACTGACTGAATGATAAATAAAGTAATTGGAGGTTTAACAAAAAAATTTGAAACTTACAAGACATGATAATGCTGTAAAATTAGTGGAACTCCACCCCTGAATTCCTGAAACTTTTATTCATTTAAGTGCTGCACTTTATGGTCCTAACTGACGATATTTCAAACAGACTAAATATTAAAATTGGGCAGATAGTCCTATGATGAGTAGTTGTAAACATGACAGTCTTTAAGATAACGTTAGTACATTCTTTTCTGCAGAGAGACTGAAAAGAGTTCCAGTGGTATGACTGGATCAGGGTAAATCTAATAGAAAAGGTGGATTCTGCCTAGATCTCAGATCATTTTACAGACTGCCTATGCCATCACTGAAGCCTTGAGTGAAATTCTGTTTCAAGCAAAGGCAAATCACAAGATGTAGATGGTTTTGGCCTTGTGCAAGGGTTAAATGTAACACCTTGAACAAACACAGTTATTTGCTTAGCTTTTCTCACAAATATGTTTGTTTTTCTTCAATTTGCTTTAGATTCAGGAAGAAAAAAGCATGACAAAAGTGTAACCAAAATGCCCTGATTCTCCACTTTCACCTTATTCAGATATTGTCAAGAGGATTTAGTAAAAGAAAAAAACAGGGGATCAAAAGTTCTACCCTGAGCCTTAACAGCTTGGTGAGCCACAGAAGGTAAGGGCAATTTCTGTAGTAAGTGGATGAGAAATAAATTAAACAATTGGCATCATGCCTAACCACCTCTGATTCACAAAAAAATGGTTCTTTATAAGGGCGTCAACAGGGAAGGAAGTGGAAGGAAGGTGTAGTGAGATCTAACTTCCTACCTCTGAACCACACCGGTCATCTTCACCGTCACACACTCTCATCACAAAGGAGTATTCAAAACTTTTTGAGATCATATCCGTATTCATACTTTTATGCTTATTCGTGTAGCCTACCCTAATTATAGATTCCATGCCGCTTCAGGAAGATTTTCCAGGCATGAGCCTAGGTGTATTTTGCCTTAAATATTCTATGAAATTATTTACTGTGTACAAAAATAAATGCAGAGATTTAATTTTCTGTTGCAAAAAAGCAGGTGCGTAAGAAAACCCATCCATTATGATGTAGGATGTTTTCATGGCCTGAAGCAGCCAGTTTGAACTCATATACATTCCTGTTTTCATTCTGGACATCCTTCAGTACTGAAATGATTTAGGCTTCTAAATTACATGAAAGCTAAATCCCTTATAAGTTATTTCAACCTTCTTTTATTTATCTTTTTCATTAGTCTTAGTTTAAGCAAGGTTGAACAAAAAGAATTAATTTTCTTCACTAGATTCAAACTCCTAATTAGGTATAAATCTCAATTAATTAAAATCTGATGGTATGGTTGTTGTGGCAAACCCAGCTTACATGATTTGTGGTTTTTTTTGAAAACACAGAAAATAGATGTACAAAATAAACCTCCTACATAGTAGCCCTGGTGCCACTGTGGACTTGGCAGAGGGGAAGGCTAGCAGCATCCTGTGGTACATAAGCAAGAGAAACACCAGATCAAGGCATATGTTTGTTTCACTCTCCTCAGCACTTGTTAGGTCACGTCTGAAAAAATGAGCAGCTTTTATTTCCAAATTCAGGAGAGATATCAAAATAATTGAGCAGGTCCAGTGGAGGACCACCAGGATAGTTACAAAACTGGAGAACTTGACATATGAAAAAATGTTGATGGAATTGAACTTGTTTAACCTAGAAGACAGAAGGTTTAGAAGCAATTTAATCACTCTCCATCAATACGTTAGTTATGTTTATGAAGAAGGTGGAGGTACTCTCTTTACAAGGGAATGCAGCAACAAGACAACAAGAACAATATCCTTCATCAAAACTTCTCTCTGGATATAAGAAAAATATTCCTTACTATGAGGACAACTAAACATTGCCCAAAGAAGTGGTGGAAACTGTCATGCATGAAGTATTAAATACACAACTTGACAGAGCCCTGGAAAGCCTTGTCTAAAGCTCTGCTTTCAAGATTGCTTTCAAGATCTGCTTTCAGAAGATTGGACTGGTGATCTCCAGTGGTCTCTTCCAACCTTTGTATTAATGACTTTTGAATGTTTCAATTTTTCTTTTCTTTGACATTCTTGCTCTATTTTTTGAGATTTTTTTCCCTTTAAAATTGCTCTTGCTTTTTAAAGTTAAAAAAAAAGAAATTATTTGAAGTACAGTACATGCGAAAGAAAATGTGTATTCCGTATTGATACTCAGTCCCTCTACTGGATTTCCAAGAGCATGAAAGTGATATGTGAAAGAAAAATGAGAATGTGCTCTTTATCTGACTCAACTGTTCATGTAATTTCCACAGGAGAAACATATAATGAGGCTTTGAATTTAAGCTACACTGCCTCTGGGTTCCCCCCTCCAGTTATCAGGCTGAAACTCGAGTCACATTACTCTTATACAAGAGTGGGATTACATTCCCCTAATAGGGCAGGATTAAGCCAAAGGAGGTGGAACAGTTTTCAAAGGAGCAATTTCAACACAGGGGGCCAAATTCTACTCTCAATTACACACATGTGATTGTCACAGTGATTTCAATGGGGATACTCAGGTGTAACCAGGGGTAGGATGCCTTTGTGACATGGAGCAGATGTGAAAAATCCAAGTGTAGACTAACCATGAGCATCTAATTTTTAAACAGTCACTTCTTTGTGGATGACAAGCAACAGAGCTTTAAATAGGACTGTGATCTACTGCAATGCCCTCAGAAGTAACACTTTCTTCCATATTGAATTCATCTTCACCCTCTTGCAACTTGTACTACATACAGCAAAACTACAGTAACAGATGCTGGAAAATGAAAGTGAGATTTTGGAAGGTGAGATTCTCTTCTCAAAGAACTTACAATTTGCTTGTTGTAGCATTTGTCTCACTTCTAGCAATATAGCATGAGTATCACAGTGTGATCAGAGATGCTTTGTATCCTTCCATTTAATGTCATTCTTTCAATTTAAAAAGTCAATGTCTCACTTTTTTTGTCTTAGAGGATTTTTTACTTACCTCTTCTTTTCTGTTTTCGTATAAATTAGCAAGTACAAAACAGAAATTAAGATTTTGGTTTTGAAAGTTTTATGTAAGTAAAAGATATTTTAACATGACTCACAATCCAGATCCCTCATTTGCAACAGATCAGACAAACTTTGCAGTGAACTCCATTAATAGAAGAAAGTAGAAGGATTTAAGTTCAACAGGATTAATTCACACCAGCAATTTGCCAGAGTTTTAATAAACTGTATCATGAGTGGGTAAGGTAATGCCATGTTGAAGGGAAGGGAAAGATATCAAGGCAAATGTCTTCCTGGAACTGTCCAGCCTGCCTTCTCATCTGATCTAAAAGACATCATCATATGCAGAGGCGCTTGTTATATAGTCCATGTTACGTGACAATATTAGCAATGCTAGCAGAATGAGTCATGCAATGGGCAGTGCAGCTTGCTGCCACCCAAAAGTGCAGGAGCACTACAGGAGCTGTGCATGTGCCTACAGGAGCTGCCCAGCCACCACAGAGAGTGTGTACTGAGACCTCACTCATGGTCGTGATGCAGACCACCATGTCATTGAATAAAGGAGAGAAGGGGAAAGGGGAGGGGAAGGGAAAAGAGAAGGGTGAGGAGAACTAATCTGGCAATAAAGTAGGGATTTGCTCTAAATGAAAAATGTAAACAGAAGTAACCCATGTAAATGTCTATTAAAACTACTGTACACTACAGAAATGTTTCACATTGCATTCTTTTTTCCTGAGAAACATCCTTTTAGCTCTTTAATCAAGTGATTTCACTACCACTTTTTCAGAACTGACTGCCTCCACATCCTCAGCTTAGAGCTGAAAGTCAGGGAGGTAAGAATGGAATCCAAAACCAGGAATAAAGATACATATCAAGAACACATAAGTAAGTTATTAGAGTAAACTATGCTCAAAGCCATTCTTGGGCCATATTCTTAAAACTTAGAAAAGAGAAAACAGTTGCCTCAGGTAATACTGTGGTTCTGTAATTTCCATGAGCCTCCAGCAGCATCTCTCACTGTGCATTAGCCACCCAAAAGTTGTACATATAACTTATCAAAATCACCCTGGAAAGGAATAAAGGGAAGTCAATTAAAACTGGAATGTTTGATGATGACAAGAGAAGATTCCTAGGTTTATGCTGACATGAAGTGGTATCTTTTCAGAGGGCCAGGCTGGAACCTAGAACCTATCCAGTGCAGCCCAACTTACATCATTTTGTGTAGGATGAATTATCTGGGAAAAAAAATAAAAAGACAGCCTCTTCACTGTAGTCTGCAGTATACAAGAGCTCTGTTGTGAGAGTAACATGCAGCTACTCAAAGGAAGCCAGAAAGACTAAGATGTCTCCTTGTCAGGTTTTGATACTGCTGGTGTCATATGCTCTTGAATTTCTCTAGCATTTTCTGAAGTCATCTGAAACTACTTCACTGGTACCATAGGGAGAAATCACTACATCCTTTCATTCACATCTCTGTAGCATATGGTGGATTCAGGTTCTGATTTTCCTACTAAGTAACAGCAGAATAACAAAAAAACCCAGAAGAATTTAAGTTTAATATTAACTGATCATCTCTATAGGAGGACAAGACAATACTTTTATAAATAATGTATTCATTATCAGGTAGGGGAAAATAATTGAGAAAATTATTCTGTAAATAATGTTTGAACACTACTCATCTTAACCCTGCTTCACACAGCTATCACTAAAATTTACTGTACCTGACTGCCCTTTACCATTGTGATTAACACTAATAAAAAAAAAATCTAGTGGAGTTTTATAACGTTTTCCAAGAAAAAAGAAACAAAAAAACTGCACAGAGCAAGTAGGTGAATAAAAATTTCCATCGCTAACTTAGGCATAAATATTACTGATTAATGAAGTGTGTCCCTGTGATATACTTTTCTCACGTTTTTATTCACTTGGGGCTTGATTGTTCTTGGGTGAAGTTTCTGGTAGACACAAAGTTGCACTTGTATCTTTTTGGAAAATACTAAATAAACAAATCTCATTAGTATTCATGATAGGTAAGAATCACGAATGCCTTCTGACCAGTGGTCTGACCAGTGCCCAGTACAGGGGAAGAATATCTTCCCCAGTCCGACTGACCATACTGTTCCTGATAGAGGCCAGGATGCCACTGGCCCTTTTAGCCACCTGGGCACACTGCTGGCTCATATTAAGTTTTCTGTCAACTATTACTCTCAAATCCCTCTCCACGATTGTCCAGCCACTCATACCCCAGCAGATAACGATGCATAGGGTTGTTATGTCCAAAGAGAAGAACCTGGCATTTGGACTTGTTAAGCATGGGATTGTTGTGTCCAATGTGAAGAACCAGGCATTTGGACATGTTAAATCTCATATTGTTAGAATCTGCCCATTTCTCTAGCCTGTCAAGGTCCCTCTGAAGGGCCCTTCTGCCTTCTGGAAGTTCAACATTTGCCCCCAGCTCAGTATCATCTGCAAACGTGCTAATGATGGACTCAATTCCCTCATCCATATCATCAACAAATATATTGCAGTGTGTCAGGCCAAGCACTGATCCCTATTAAACTCCACTAGTGAGTTGGACTCAATGACCCTTGTAGGTCCCTTTCAACTCAGAATATTCTGTGATTCTGTGATTCTGTGTGTTGATGCTGAACCTCTGCCTAGCTTCCTCATGTACACCGAGACCACACCAATTCCAGCAGGAGCTAACCAGGATGAGGAGAAAATGCCATATCCTGTCAGTTGAAAAAGAATCTATTCAAAAGGCTGAATTAAGAAAAAACATGAATGCCCCAGAATTACTCAATATATCTGTAAAGAGTCTGTGTGGTTTGTAGTGTCCTCTTGTATATATGTATTTCACTAGTTGAATTCTAAATGCCTTAATTACAGTATCNCATTCTAGTGGAATCTGCCCATCTCTCCAGTCTGTCCAGGTCTCTCTGCAGGGCCTTCCTACCCTCTAACAGATCAACACGGGCTCCAAGCTTGGTGTCATCCGCAAATTTACTTATGATGGCCTCAATCCCGTCATCTATATCATCAATGAAAATGTTGTACAGGACTGGAGCCAACACCGACCCCTGGGGAACACCACTAGTAACCGGTCGCCAACTAGATGAGACACCATTAACCACCACTCTCTGGGCCCGGCCATCCAACCAGTTCCTGACCAAGCAGAGAATATTATATGGGTTTTCTTTTTTCTCCAGTGGAAATAGGAGTGAAAATGCATTTTGAATTTGAAATTGTCACTTGTCCTAATGTTTAATTGCTGCAATGCATTATACCATATTCTTCTAGTTAGTACAAAAATATTTCATGCTAGAGGTAGCATACCATGATGGTGAAGAGATCAGGTTCCACAATCTGGGTTTCACTCTTCTCTGAATTGCTTTAATCCACCCATTTACTTATCTTGGAGCAATTCCATTAATTTGATTTTTCTCCCTTTTTTGGTGACAAAACCCATCACAACTCATATTTCCAGAATTCTATCAGTTTATGGTGATTCTGTTCATACATAAATTAAAACATTTGGACAAAATCCTGAATGATAAGAAGGAGGCATTGCTCTTATCAAGGTTTTTGAAATACGGTTTCCTTAGAAATGACCTTCGCTGAGGATATATTCTGCGCATACAAAGAGCAGAGTCATCAATAAATTATATACTATGTAGGACTTGAAAAATACATTGAAGGTAGACAAAGAGTAGTTTGAAAGAGCTGCATGAACCTGTATGATGTGACATTAAATAAAAGTAACTAACCATACAAGTACCTTTTGATTGGAAATAAAAATCAAAGGGAGGAGTCAACAAAATGTTACCTGCAGCTATTATGAACTGCTAGAAATAAAAGTAGCGAAGTTATTCAGAGTTTGCAAAAGGAGAGTTATAGCAAATTTCCTCTGCCAAATTATTTTTGAGCTATACAGTCTGATCTCTTATAACGTGAACCCGCTGACTTATTTGGGACTTGCACAGCCCAACTTCCACATTGAATGGCGGTCACGCTGCAGCCACCACCTGGGCCACCCCTGCAGCCGCTACGGCCACAGCCACCGCCTCCTCCACCACCCGCCGCCACGCATACTGCCCCCGCTGCTGCCCAAGCCACCACCGCCGCACATTCCGCCGCCTCAGCTGCCACCACCACTGCTGTGGCGGCAGGTCGCATATGCACAGTTGCGAAACAGGTCTCCTACATCGCTAAAAAATCATGACGCTAAGATCTGAAGCCACAATATGGGAGGTGTGAAGTGCAAGAGGGCTGACTGTACAATTAAAACTACAATTTTAGGTACTTCATATAGATAGATATAGATCTACTTACAGGTCTAGATCTAGATAAGTGAGATATACGCATATATATACGGAGAGAGATCCATCTGAAAAATATTCAAGTAATGATTAAGATGGTTTTTTATACCGTTGCAATAATACCACTCAGTTGAAAGGGTTTAGATATACGTATTTTACTATACTGAAATATTAAATTTAGTTTCAAACAGAATGTTTAGTCTCTGTTAGCAGTTATACAGCTTATTGGGAACAAACAAACTGGCATTATACAGACTGAAAAATGGTAAATCTCAGTCTTTCAAGAAGAACATTGAGGAAATGACAAGAACCATCACCTCCAGTGAAAGAAAACAGCAGATGTCAAGTACCTTCACTTCTCAACAAATGAGTAAAAACTTTATCTTAATAGGAAGAACAAAGACTAGGAATAACAAGGACTTAATCATCCTGAGGGTGAAGCCAGTAGAATTAAATTCTGTGCCATTCAGTGAGACAACACTGAGTCCTCATGAGGAGCTACAGCCCCACATCTGACAAAGTACTTTTATCCTCTCTCAGCAAAAGCATAAGAAAAGAAGATGCATGTAGAATGACCGATCTCTGACAAAGCCTTCTAGATGCCAAAATTTTTCAGAATCACAGAATCGAACTTGGCATATTCACGTATTCTGTGAATATGCCAGGTTGGAAGGGACCCACAAAGATTATCAAGTACAACTCCTAGCCCTGCACAGGAGCAGCCCCAAGAGTCACGCCATATGCCTGAGGGTATCATGAACTGATTTTATTCCTTGAGTAATCTATTTACCCCTCAGCACCCATAAAATCTTATGGTAGTGAGCACTGTAAAATTATTAATTATAAGTTGCCTGAAAAAATGCTACATATTGTTTGCTTTTATATCTGTTGCCTGATAAACTGATGTAACTTAAGTGATAAATAGATGTTTTATCCTTTATTTTTGCCTTATCGTATGTCATGGCCAGCTGAATCTGGCAGGTTAACAAATGCTTAGGGAGATGATGCCGTAGTCAGAGTTTTGGTTACTTAGATCGTGAGACTTGCTTTTGAAAGCCTGGTCTACTTGGAGTTGATGGAGTCCACCTGAAAAAGAAGGAGAAAAGCTTTCGTCAGGGACTTTCTGAGCTGATGAAGGGGGCTTTAAACTAGACTTGCCAGGGCATGGGTGGAACTATCCATCCCAATCCTATCAGTCATATGCCAACACTTGTAATGGATGGCAAGAACAGCCCAAAGGTATTTCTGTTACTCCATCCAATGAGTCACCAGAGCCTGGCTCAGACGCTCCTACACAAATGCACATAGTATAGGGAACAATCAAGAGAAATTAGAGGAATTGGTGATATGGACATGGATAATGTGGGCCCTCTCTGGAAGGAAATGGAGACCTGACTTCTCTGGATATGGAGAAGGGTGAGGTTCTCAATGACCATGGGAACTACTGACCAGTCAGAACTAGACAAGATCATGGAGCACATTCTCCTGGAAACTATGCTAAGGCACACAGAAGATGAAATGATTGTTGATAACCAACATTACTTTACTAAAGGTAAATCGTGCCTGACAAATTTGGTCATCTTTCATGTTGGGGATACAGCACTAGTGGACAGGAGCAAAGCAGCTGACATATTCTACCTGGACTTGTGCAACATGTTCAACAATGTCCCACCTAACATCCTTGCATCTAAATTGAAGAGGCATGGATTTGATGGTTAGACCATTCAGGGGATAAAGGGTTGACAGGATGGCAGCACATAAAATGTTACGGTTAATGGCTCATTGTAGACGTGGAGACCAGTGACGAGTTGTCGTGGGTTTGGTGTCAGAGGATTCTTTTTACTTGTTTACAGAGGAAAAGTTTTAACCATTTTTTTTCCTTTCCCTCTTTCTTTCCCTCTCCCCTCACGTGAGGACGAGAGGGGATTTAACACACATGTACCTGGTTTTCTTTGTGAGGTTGTTTTTTTTCCATTTTCTCCCAAGATGGGGGGTGGGGCGGGGGCACGGTGGCCCAGCTTTCCCCTGGACATCAGCTTTTCCCTGCCCCAGGTGGCGCGTGGCAGCGCACCTACCCGGTTCCCTGCTGGGGCCGGAAGGCAGTCATGTGGGGGTCTGGAGGTCACCCTGATGATGATGTAAAATACCAGCTCTTCCGGAGAGACAGACGAGATTGACAGCTCGGAGCCTTATCCCATTGGACAGGGCGGGCACTACTGGGGAGGAACTAAAGAGCCTTTAAAAGCTACAGTGTGAAAGGGACGGGTCTCTCTCGCCCTTGCAGGAATTGCCTGCTGCAGCTGCATCCCGCTCCTGCTGCCGTCTTCTCCCAGCTGCATCCCACTCCTGCTGCCATCTTCTTCCAGCTGCATCATCCGTCACTCCTCGCTGGGGCCCTTCTCTGACGATAGCCGAACATCGTTGTCTATTTCATCCGTATTTTACCGTTGTTGGGACTTTCCTTTTGGGTATTGTTATTTCAGTGAGGGATACCCTGTTTTGTGTGGGTGGATTTGGTTTCCCTGTTGTTTGCCAGTGTTAGTTTGATTCATACACATACCTTTTTCATACATTCCAATAAATATGTATATAAATATATATATATATTACATATATATGTATAATTATACATATATTTCTCTTATTAAGGTTGGTGTTTTCTCTTAATGGTCTCTTGTCCATTTTTCTTGGAAAACACCTCCAACTGTGTCCAAACCAGAACACGAGTGACGTCCTCAGGAGTCAATGCTGGGGCCAATACTGTTCAGCAGTTCTGTCAGTGACGTGGACAGTGGGATTGAGTGCACCCTCAGCAAATTTACTGAGGACACTAAGCTGTGTGGTGTGGTCAACACACTGGAGGGAAGGGATGCCATCTGGAGAGACTTTGACACACTTGAGTGATGGGCCAATTCAAATCTCATGAAATCCAACAAAGTAAAATGCAGGGTCTTACACTTGGATTGAGGCAATCAATCCCACACACACTTACAGGTTGGGTGAAGAAATGATTGAGAGCAGACCTGTGGAAAAGGACCTGTGGAAAAGGAATATGATGGATGATGAAAAACTCAACTTGACCCACCAGTATGTGCTCACAACCTAGAAGACAATGGAGTCCTTGGCTTCATCAAAAAGAATGTGGCCAGCAGGTTGAGGAAGGTGATTTCACCTCTCTACTCTTCTCTTGCGACACACCACCTGGAGTATTGCATCCAGCTCTAGTAACCCAAACATAATTATAGACCTGTCAGCCTGACCTCAGGCCCGGGCAAAGTCATGGAACAGATAACCCTGGATACTATTATGCAGCACCTGGAAAATAACCACAACATCAGACCTAGTCACCACAGATTTAGGAGAGGTAGGTCGTGCCTGACCAACCTGATCTCCTTTCACAAACTGGTGACTCGCCTGGTTGATGATAGAAAGGTCATGGATGTTGTGTTCTTGGATCTTAGCAAAGTCTTTGGCATGGTCTCCCATGGTAAGCTTCAGGAGAAAGTCTCACAGAATGGATTGGATAGGAACATTTTATGTTGGGTTAGGAATTGGTCGGATGGACAAGCTCAGAGAGTGTTGGTGAACGGTGCCACATCCAGCTGGCGGCCGGTCACTAGTGGAGTTTAATAGGGATCAGTGCTTAGCCTAACACTGTGCAATATCTTTGTTGATGATATGGATGAGGGAATTGAGTCCATCATTAGCAAGTTTGCAGATGATACTGAGCTGGGGGCAAATGTTGAACTTCCAGAAGGCAGAAGGGCCCTTCAGAGGGACCTTGACAGGCTAGAGAAATGGGCAG
>WEKX01022748.1:12901-38275 GCA_013390025.1 Pitta sordida | reverse complement strand
GGCCCTACGAGGAGCGACTACAGGAACTGGGACTGTTCAGTCTGGAGAAGAGGAGGCTCAGAGGGGACCTCATTGCTGTTTACAGCTACCTGCGGGGAGGTTGCAGCCAGATGGGTGTAGACCTCTTCTTCCAGGCTGACGACACCAGAACGAGAGGGCACAGCCTCAAGCTACGCCAGGGGAGGTTTAATCTTAACGTTAGGAAGCGGTTTTTCACGGAGAGAGTAATTGCATATTGGAATGGGCTGCCCAGGGAGGTGGTGGAGTCGCCATCCCTGGAAGTGTTTAAGAGAAGACTGGACGAGGAGCTTAGTGACATGGTCTAGCTGGGGGGTGTAGGGCTGGGTGACCCTGGGCCCCTTCCGGCTCGGAGTGGCCTGCTAGACTGTGAGGCATCTAGGCTCTAGGATGTGCTCTTGGTCACTGTACGGGTATTAGATGGTGAGTTGGACTAGATGATCCTTGTGGGTCCCTTCCAACTCATAATTTTCTGTGATTCTGTGATTCTGTGATTCTGTAATGAAAACTCTTGTTTAGATGGCACTGTTTTGTAGGATATCTATTGCATACTGATGAAAAATATAATCAGGATGAACTCATGATCATTAAAACTTCATTATTCTGAGAAAAGAAACAATGCCATTGCCCTTCAGCTCTGCCCATCCCTGTCCTTGATTTCCTTACTTTATTTGTAGTGAATAATGATGAAAATAAAGCTTTTCTTTCCATATGCTGCTAAATATTTGCATTGACCACGCCCTACCTATATTTTCCATAACATTTTATTAAATCATTTGAAGAGTGTCCATTAAAAACCCTGGTGAGATTCTTTTGCACTCTCTGATACAACCTTCCATTGCCAGGAAATTTCTCCTAATATTCATGGAGTTGGTAGCATTACAAATTGCAATTATTATCCAAGTTATACTTACAATGTGCTCTTAGACAAGTCTACTTGTCTAAAGCTGCTGGTATTTGATTCACTCTGTAGAACTGAATAAAGCAAGGATTATCAAACTTAATTTGAAGAGGTTACAGTACTTAGAGCTCTTTGTAAGGTCAAGTTCTTGCACAGGAATTGTTTATTTATTCATGCACTGCATTGAGCAGTTGCACAGCAAGGATAAGATTTTGATATTTTCTCAGTAAAACAGTGGTGTTCCTAATACAGATATGACAGGTAACTTCTGACAAGCTCAGAAAGAGGAGACCATGTCTACCAGTGCTCTAGGAAGGAACACAGTGGTTCCAGTTTTTAAAAGAAAATCTGTAATAACAGCTATTACAAATATAAATATAGTATATTTTTAATTACATAAGTATTCCTCTCTAACTAGAAAATAACTTCCCAAAGATGGGCATAAAACTTGCCCCTTGCTCTCTAATCTCCTATTCCTCGATCTCCCAAAAGACTTGGTCATATAATGCAGGTCAGTGTATTCTGGCTATGTTGAGAACAGGCAACACCAGAGAATAACCTCAGAAGCAGTGACTTGCAAAAACTCACTGGCAGGTGGTTCTTCTCCATTTTCATATTGTGGCTGCTTCAAATTAACACCAGCAAATGCAGGTTTCAGCTGTAGATAGATTGTGCAGATAGATGCCCATCTTCTCATATATACAATCTATATACACTCCTCAAGTCAAAATCATACTGTAAAATTCCACCTAGAGACCAACGAGTGGCTAACAGAGCTCTGGGAATGCTGGTCTCCTCTACCCAGTGCAATAGATTGCTTACTGAGCGGAGGTGGCACTCTGCGTTGTGTGAACTCTCATCACAGACTGATATCTTCGCTATCCATTAATAACAACTGTCTTAGCAGAGGGCAGATCACTTAGCTGCAGCCAAAGCATCAGTCTGCTTCCACCTCAGCAACCAATAGAGCCATCAGTGAACAGGGCAGGTATGAACTCTGCCCTACCTGCTGGCAGCATCCTCCAAGATATAATAGTGCCTTCAGCCTGATACAGACTAAGTTGTGGCCAAAGAGCTCTCAGACATTTATCAGTCTCACCCACACACCTGACACACCTGACAAGTAAAAAAAGGCAGAGATTTAGGGCTTCCATTTTCCATTGCAGGAGCCTTACACACCACTCTGATACTTCTGGAAGATGGAAACTCCAGATCATTCCTCCTGTGAAGGCTCTGGACCCTTCTGTCACTGCAAACAGCCTCCACAGTGGCAGCCATCCAAAGAAGGGCTTTGCTCAGCTGACAACCATTCTAAGAGACATATGAGGTCTGCAGAAGAGTCGGTTTTCTATGTTGGAGTTTCTGAAACACACACAGTTCTCTCTGCACGAATGCCCATACCTAGTCTGTCTCTGATGGGCCACATACTTCAGGCAAGACACGTCATTCAGGTTATAGAAACATTAGGATCATTAAGGTTGGAAAGGACCTTCAGGTTCATTGAGTCCAAACAGATGGACTCAAATGTGCTACACATGATACAGGTTTTAACTCTCAAGCTCTTGTTTCTTCTCTCCAGTTTTGCTTCTGCTGTTGAATAGCTTTAGGGGGCTGGATGGAAACACCCCACCAGACACAAACAGCAGCCCCACACTCACACAGGACTCCCATGGCTGAGGGAGGCATGCCTGCCCGTGGCAGACAGGGGTGCAGAAACACTTCCCTTTCTTCCCCTATGCTGCGAGAGCCCATGGGGAGGAGTCAAAGAGGCTCCCCAGTGCTCCCAACTGACTGGGGGTGGAGTGATGGGCATGGCCTGCATGCATATTAATGACTGCACATTTGCAAATTTGATGTTTTGCAAGACATCTGATATGACCCATTTCTTGCAAACGAGGGGGTATAACTGTATATACATATATTATGTTAGTAACTGTGGTCAAGAAAGGACCTTGGCTGTAAATTCTGGAAGGAGAAGGATGACTCCCAGTAACACTGGGGCCCATGCTTTGAAGAAGATCAGCATCTGCAATACATCCCTCTATGCAGTATCACAGAAGTTGGCTGTAGGACTACATATCACACATATCACAGAATATTCTGAGTTGGAAAAAACCTACAAGGATCATTGAGTCCAACTCCTAAAGGGAACCACTGCCTCCCTGGCAGGGATCGAACCCCTGGTCTCCTGCATGAGAGGCAGGGACACTCACCACTATGCTAAAGTGCATTTTGTGAACCCCACCCAGAGGATTCATCTCTGCCCATCCAGTTGCCACAGCTCAAGATCCTGCTTTGCAACCTATGCTCCATGACCAGGCCAGATGTCCATAAGGAGGCCTGACACAGCTCACCTCCACAAGGGACGAGCAGCTGCTGCCTCCAGGCAGCACACCACAGAGGCACCTTACAGTCACGCCTGCCCCTCCTTACGGTCCCCATGCTCAGATAGGACATTTGCAGAAACATGCTGGCCCTTTCTCATCACATGCATTACATGGAAACCAAATGTTCTAAGTCCTAGGGTTTTTGAGAGAGGCCTACATGCTGTCATGAGCACATACACAGATCCCATGATAACTGAGGAGATGGAAACAACCCAGGTGAAACTGCACTCAAACCAGCCACAGCATCCTGCACATACCTAGGTCTCCACTACTGATGTGGGAACATCCCATGCCAGAGGCAGGACCAAGGAGTATGGAAACCCAGGGCAAGGAGCAGCCCAGAGCAGGTCTCTGCCGTGTCTGGAATCTTTCAGGTCATGGCCTGAACAGCACAGTGGGAGGAGAGACAGCACTGCATTAATGCAAGGGCAGGCATCCACTCTCTGGAGACCAGGCAAATTTCAGGTCCCTGACCCGGACCATAGCAACTGCCCTGGAGGGGCTTCCACAGAGAGGGAGAGAGCATTGACAGAAACACGAGGCCAGGCCTTCCTATAAGCTATGCAGCTCAACTACCAATACATACTGCATTTCCTATGTAACAAAGGCATGAGGAAGTTTATCAGGGATGCCTGATCTCTATCCATCATCAAGGGATCAGTTCTCATTGTGGTCAGTGCCTCTTCCTGTGCAGATGTGAGTTTAGGGCAGCTCTGTGCTTTGGGAACTATTCTACCTGTCTCACCGTCCCTACTCAGAAGAGCTCAGTTTCTACTGAAGAGGAAGGAAACGTCCTTTCCCAGAGAAACTCTACTGCCTCTTGCTAGTAGTGAGCTCCTTCACAAGCTCACACAAATCTGGACTGTGCCATGAAACAAAGACTTCATTACCAGAGAGCTGGATATCACAGACTGTGTTAGACTCCATATTCACAGAAGTTTATACATCCCCTGATCTTACAATATTAAAAAAGTAAAAAACCATCATTAACTGAAGGGCAACTCCAACTAATACCACCTAACTAATAGATATGATTAGTAAGTGGATCAAGTACCATTAACTCATTAACTCATTAAATTTTTTCATTCTCTGCTTGATCAACAGCTGATTTAATTACTGGCTTTTGTCCAGCAGTATATTAAAATGTATATCAAAATTAAAAATACTTTCTGAAATATGAGGTATAGAATTATCATCCTGAATAAATGAAGGTAAATAAAATTATAAAGAATGAACATGCAGCTTCAGTGTCTATAATAGCCAAACATTTGATCTTGCAGAACATAGCTTTCAGTTTTCAGGGAGTTTTCCATCCATACTCCTTGCAACATAAAACTTGCGTTGCTAATTGAAATACTTTTGCTTGTCATTGCTGTTTCCTTCTCAATTTCCATTTTTCTTATGAGGGACTTACTGAATGAAGAGACAAAATTCTCCTACGGAAGTTGGCAACAATTTCACCATAGAAACAGGAATAAGTGCAGTGTCAAAAAATATTTTATGGTAATTTAGCATTTATAAGACACAAGGCTTTCAGTCTATATTAGTCAGTTATTACTGCAAAGTTGCATTAACAGCACCATGTTATTTTATTTACTATTATTGGCTACAATGCAGCATTATTCTAAGGACCTGTGAGGAGCACAGTCCATTGTATTAGGCACTGCATGTCTGTGGAACAGCCATAAACATCCTCAAAGAAATCCCTGCTTGAATGATTTCAGAATGAAATGTCTTTCTATAATCAAAATATTCACCAGGAAAAATGTCAAACTGACAAAGAATAATTTTGATTTGATAGTTATATGAAGTAGTATGTGCCCTCCATAAATTAAAACTGCAAACGTATTTCCCTAATGTAATCTGTTTTAGAGAGGCACTGTCCAGTGGAATTGAGATCCCAAATGGTGAAATTTCACTTCCAGAACTACACTTCCAGAACTACTTTAACGACCAAATCTTCTGCTCTGAAGTATTTCATAATAGCATTGGTACCACAAAGAAATATGATGTGTGGTGGTTCTTGAAAAAAATCTAAGTGTTCCTTCCTTTTCTACTATATAATTGCAGGGATCACTGACTTTGAAATGGGATTGGTTCAACTGAATTGAAGACACATGACTCTCTGAAAGTCTGCTGTGGCTTTACTTAAAAAAAATAATGAAGATCGGGACATAAAACAGCGGTGCTTATTGGAATGGCAGATAAAGATGCCTTGAAAATTAATACATTAGAAGGAATACAGTGAACCGTGAGAAGAGAAATTTCAAAATCTTGCATTTAAAAAATGGATAAAGAAGGCATGCCTAATGTCTTCAGCCTTAGACTCCTGTATGAACATGGAGAATTAGTTGTTTTTGCCGTTTACACCAACCAATAAGCAAACAAGATCCAGAATGAATGATCGACGAAAACATATTTATTTAATGTGATACAACCGTTTGAGGTTTCTGGCCACAAAATGCTCAGTCCTGTTCATCCTGACTTAATTGTCAAAACTACTCACAGATTTCAGATACTAAAGGCCTGTCCCTGGATAAGGTTACTTGATTAACTGAAAAAAAACCACCAGCCTTTCAAATGCTCATTTTCTCTAAAGGAAACCCTCCATCTTTAGAACACCTCAAATCCCTCTGACTGTGCCATGTGTGAGGTTTGGGATCATTCTGCAACAGACAGCAGCTGCCCAGCTCAAAAAAAAAAGAAAAAAAAGAAAGTTTAATTTCTGGACTGTAGTTAAAACCTTCATAAACTTTTCAAGTTAATTCCCACCATATTTTGCTTTATCATACACAGCGACACGTCAGTATTATCTCTATATACCTACTAAGTTTAACACTTTTCAAACAACACCTTGTATTTGTGACAGTTAAAAATAAACACAAAATTTTACCCATGAGAAAAAAATAAGAGGAGTACCGGGATCATGGTTAAGCTTCCTTTTCTAGGAAATGTTGTTCTCTTGATCCTGAATTCCCTGAGTTATTGGGAGTCTGAAATGGTTTAAACGTGTTTGATGGAAAATTACTCCAAAAGCCTTGGAATATAATTTGCTCTGTACAAGAGGAAATTTGAAACTACTAAATCTAGAAAACAGCATTTATTCACAAGCCTTTTAAACTGCACAGAGAGAGTCGTACCCACTGGTAAATTTCATAATTCCACATTAGCAGACTCAATTATAATATCCACTGCAAATAGCATATCAGTGCATCATAGTTACATCAATCAGCTTCCAAAATGGGATATCATGGCCCTGAGCTCAACCACACTGAGAAACAACATAGAGTTTGGAAAGGAACTACACAGATTCACAGCAAACCATTTTGCATTTCAACAGAGAAACAGCAAAGGCAAAGGATGGGCTCATACACTGTTCAGGAATGTGAAAATCCACCATTTAGCCACCCAGCGTCCTAGGAGAGTTCAAAAAAATCCAAATTAATAAATAGAATGAGCAACATTTAAGCAAGAAATGCCTCTTTCCCTGTCCTTTCAATGCTTACTTTTGAGTCAAATGCTTTTATTGAGCCTAACCACCTCAAACATGCTTTGCAGCTTGCAATATTCACAAATCCAGCATAAAGGAACTAATACAGAAGGCAATTTTCTACTCCCAAGGATCTAAAATCTAAACTGACTTGCCCTCATTTAACTGATTTTATTTGCTTCCACCATTCCTTACTATTGGTAAACAAGAGCGAGCTCAGGTATTTTTTCCCCATTATCTGCAAAACTTCAACTAGAAAAATAATCTAAAAATGCTGTAACAGCAGACTTGCACACACGGGAAGGGGGGATTATGGTAGGAGTGGGGAAACCAGCAATTGTGACCCCAGCGGCCCTCGAGTGCCCACTGCTATATCCTGTCACTGAGGTGGTCCTTCGGTGCTCGGGGGGCGACTGAGGCGGCTGCGGTGGCAACAGCAGGGTGTAGGTTTGACTGAGCGGAGAGGTGGTCACCCCTGCCCGGCAGCCGGGGTTCTAGGAGGCCAGGCTGCAGCCGCGATGGCCCGGGAACAACAATTTGGGCTGTAAAGCCTCCAGGTGGTGGGTATATTTGTAGTCCTGTCTGCGAGGTGCGGTGGCTCCCCGGCCCCGGCAGATCGTAGGGCTGCTGTGGACATTAAGAAAAGTCTCTTTTGGCTGATTCCAAAACCAGATAAGGAGCCGCCGAGTCACCAGCTATGTCTAGACACCGGACCTCACAAGTCAAACGGGTTGTTTGGATTAGCCTTGGAGATCTACCGACCTGAACAGCCCTCCTAAAGGAAAGCCACAGTAACACCCTATTTTCCTCTTCCCATTGCTGCCCGAGGTCTTCCTGGAGATAGAGGCTGAGCTCTGTTTTGGACTGTGTCACTTATTTCTGGAAAATTTTCCTCCCTCTCTCTCTCCCACAGCCACACTTTACCCTGTTTTGTCTGCCAAGAGAAAATAAAACAAAACCTCAAAGAGACACCCCAGCAAAAATCCTATTTCACAACCTTCTTCCTTTTTTCTTTCCTGTGCCACACGCTCCAGAAGAGAGCGGGAGCTGCAGGTGGCTCATCCAGCCGCTCTCGCGGCGCGCTGCGGCCGGGACACCGGCGGAGTTACTGCCCCAATCCTGCAGATCCCGGGGGACCCGGCCTGGAGCAGGGTCCACCGTGCGGACCTGCCGAGACGAGGTTGCGTCCCTCCCTGACTGCCTTTGCCCTCCCTCCCCGGCCTCGGACGAGCACTTGTTTGCTGGCTGTCAGCCGCTGCAGGAGAATTCAAGGAAATTCAAACGAAAAAACAGCGCGATGTAAAAGCAGCATCTTTCGACTGGAATGCTGCACACAGCGGCGCTCAGAGCGTGCCCTGAGTTCCAGCATGGGCAGGAGACTCAGAGATAGGCACCTATTGATTTTACACGCCTTTCCCCTGGCTAATGAGGGTAGATACCGTACAATATGGAAAGGTCTGGTACACAGGCGGGCTTCCTCTGCTCCCCCTGCTCCTCTCTCCTGGACCCCGTCTCCTTGGGAGCTGCCTTCTCTGCCTGCATTTCACAACCCCCGGGAGGTGAGGAGTGATCCTCCAGCACGGCCGCACACTGGGAGCTGTTAAGTTTATGTTTGTGGCGCCTGAGCTCAAACAGTCATTCGGTGGCTTGCTCTGTTATCAAGAAAACAACAATCAGGAACAATCAGTAAACAGGATCTCTTTCCAGCCCCTTTATTAACTACTTACAGCTCAGCTAAAGCACGCAAAGCGCCCAGCAGCGGCATCTCTCACGGTAAAACGCTCTCGGCACTCTCGGGGAGTGCAAAGAGGGACAGGGAGGATGAGTGCCGGTGAAACCCACTCAGCACCACAGACCCCGAACCCTCCCCGACTCCGGCCCCAGAACAGCTCTGCATCTGGGGCTGGAGCTGCCTGAGGGCCGGAACGGCCAGAGGGACCCCCATTCCTTCCCTGATGACCCAACGTGGATTTGTTACGATATGTATGCATACATATGTATATAAAAGCAAACACTTACTGTTGAGCTGTTTAACTGATCTCAATTCTGAAATTCGCGTACCCAGCTTCTGAGCCTCATTGACACGTTGGCTGGGGATGCTGAGAGCTAATTAACCTGGTACAAATACTGAATACTGAAGAGTTTGAATATTGATCTCAGTGTGTGCAAACAAAATTCTCAGAGAAATTACAGCAGGCTTTAATAGGCCTTATTTGACATTATTAAAAGTAGCTGCAGCAAGAAAAAAACCGGTGGAACTAGGACTGCTAATCACTGCCTTTGTCGGTATTGGAAAGAGAAATCAGAGCAGGAACCTGACGGGTTCCTGACATGCATTTCATGAAGAGGATGTTTTCACTCACTTACACAAATCCTGCAGCCTAAGCTCAGGAAGGGTGTTCTCCTGAAGGCACTAGGAGGGGCTGCTCGAGAGTTTGTCTTTATTTTCTCCACAGTGGAAAAACACTCAAAGGTTTGAGGGGTGCCACAAATACATGTAACGGAAAAGAGAACCAAAGACCATTTCAAAAAAAACCCAACCTTAAAATAAGGCGAATTTTGTTTAACATAAATTTCGAGGGTGGGGGCTCCCGGGAAACTCCCGGTCTGCGGAACCACAGTGGCCCAGGGGACGCGGAGACTCCCCGAGTGGCCGACACAGAGGTCATCCTCATTCTCCTCGCCCCGGACAGAGTCTGGGGGGCTCGGGCCGTCCGCGGGGCTGCAGGTAGGAGCCTGGTGGTAGATATCGGATCAGGCACATTACGAGGCGAGTTCCCGCCCGTAAACTGCTGCAGAACTGCGGGAGCGCTCCGACCCCAAAGCCACGCTGCTACCCTACGTGTTTCAAAGGCCAAGACGGCGTTGGCAGCTCAGACATCAGCCCCTGCCTCCCGGCGGGCAGCTTATCTCCACGACTCGATGATCCTTGTGGGTCCCTTCCAACTCAGAATATTCTGTGATATTTCTGTGACTGCCCCGGCCGCCCGGAGGGCACGCAGGACCCCAGGGCGCCGAGCATGGCTGGGCGATTGCCCTCGCGAGGACCGACAGTCAGAAGTCTCCTTTCCTTCCTGCGTGGCCCCCAGACCCGGCAGACATTCACTGGCTCGAAGGTCCTTCTCGGAGCGGAGGGGCAAGGGAGCAACCCTCAGCAGCGCAGGTTGCTCTCTCCCGAAGTCCCCTCCCCCCTCCGCGTAACTCCGCCGCTCTTCCCACCTACGCGCCTGCATGCGGGCGGCAAAAGGCGAATGCAAAGGCCGCCGGATTGCCGTGCCCTTAGAGGTTTCCAGCGCCAGTTACAGACCCTCCCGAGTCGGAGACTGCGTCTCCAAACTCACCCAAGTAAGAGCGACTCCAACAACTCACACGTTAGACCACCGGGCAGAAATGATACCCCTTTCTCCCTCCCGCCCCCTGAGGCGCCGTACCCATCCTCTGATCCTGCATGAAAACACAAGGGTTACTGATCACACAGTTTAAGGTAGATTTCATATTTATTTAAATATTTATCAAGTACTCAAAAATGTATTACACTTGAGCATACAAAATGAATCCAGTTTCTAATCAGGATGATTGAAATCCTTGTATTAGACTTTAAACATTTTTTTAATGTTCTCTGTACTGTCGAAATGGTTTGTCTATATCTGAGCTTGCTCAGGGTGGGCTGAGATGGTGAGGAGGGAGGAAAAAGAAGGTTATGTTAAGAAAACATTGGGGTTTGCAGTAACTGACATGCAAGCCAACTTGTCTTTGTCAGACTAAAAATCTCTGTATATTCCAGTCCTTAAGGGTGTTTTGAAGTGAACCTTTGTCTTGTGCTGCCCGGGAGCACTGAGAGCACTTGGACTGGAGCAAAAACAACCCTCTCCCATTTTTTTCTTTGCTTCGACTTTTCCCCAAGAAATCGCCCACGCTTCTAGCTTTCACCACCCTCTGCCCCGCAAATTAAAAAAGGAAGAAAAGAGGGAGTGAAGAGAGGAAAGTTGACAGAAATAAAGGAACATATTCGTGCAATTTCACAGCAATATCCCCGACAGAAATATCCCCACAACTATTCCTCCTGCAGCATTATTTAATTATTTTGACAGCAGACACTGATAAATAATGGTCATACTTGACTTGTTAAGCAAAAAGCGTCCTTTTTATCGGGAGCTTATACTTAAAGTACAGGTCACTTCAACAATCTCAACAACGAGGCTTTGGTATACAGCATTTTCTTTTTATTATTATTTTTAAAAATAGTAGAACTCAGCAAAAAGCCTGAGCTCCCAGTTCTTTAGATGTCTTAACGTTATGTCAGATCATGCCTAGAGTAATATCACTTTTAAGGGCAAGGGATGGGGTGGGGAGGAACAAGAGACTTTCTAACATTATCGATTGAAAGCTAAGGCATCCAACTAGCCCTGATACAGTTGTTGAAACGGAAATTTACAAGCTGGTCGTTAAGACTTGCAATAAAATATCACACTCCTTTTATTCACTAACGACCTGCTTTGCATGCAATATTTTATTTCAGGTATTTTAGCTGCTAACCTGTAAATATTTAAAAGAGGGAACTTTGTTCATTATTTAATGTTAATATTATTATTTTCTCTATTTCAAACGCTTATCTAGTGAAATAGTCCTGAAGATATAATAATTCTACATATGGCGCTTTTATTTCACATCATATTTAAGGAAAGAAAAAAGACAAAACCCACATAGAATTAGACATATAATTCAAAGACCACGGTACAACCTTTTCTTTTTTTCTTTTTTTTTCTTTTTTACTTGAGCAAACAAAAAAATAGTCAAATGACATAAAAAGTGGCAAGTCTTCCAATAATAAATAATAAATAAGTTTATAATTTTGCAATGCAAGAACAAACAAAAAGAGTGCTTTTTCTTTTTGCTTTTCTTTTTTTTTTTACTTTTTTTCCTCTTTTTTTTTTTTTTTTTCTAGAGAGTGAGAGAGAAAGAGAAAGAGAAAGAGAGAAAAACAGTCGTTATAACTAATACACATCTTTGGGGGAGGGGAAGGTTCTTGGGCAGACACATTTCAAACACGATCCCGAGACGCTTTGTGGCAAAATAGAGGTATACCTTGTTGCAATGCTTTTATAAATTGTTTTTAAAGAGGAAATCAAAAACTTATTTTCAATCACTTCTGACTTAAGAGGGGTGGATCTCAACCAAACAAAACCAAAACCCCGCTACAGACATGCTGGAGGAGACCCAGGAAACAACCCCTTGTTAAGAGTCAACTAAAAACAACATTGCAAACCAATGCAGCTCCACCTTCCTGCAAGGAATCTTTCAACAATGCAGGACTGAATCGTCTCTTTCCCGATGATGGAAAACCTGCTGGAGCTTCTTTTGGCAAGGCTATCCCCAATATAGAAACAGCACCATTCGGATTGGGAGGGACCGGATAGAAAGTCCCTGTACCTTGGTTTCTCCCTAAGATGTGCAGTCAAATGAAAAGGTGTGGGGGTTTTGTCGTTGGGTTTTTTTGGGTTTTTTTTGAGATCCACGAGTACAAATCCTTTACATATGGAAAACGTCTTTTCGATCCTCCCTTGATCATTGAAAAGCGCGGGGGTTGTGGTTCTTTTAAGTATTTTTTCTAGTAAGATCCCATGATTGTCTTCACAGTGTTGCTACCATATTACCTTGTCTTTTCAAACATGACTCCGGTCATCTCATGGAGCAGTTCCTTGCTAGGTTCATTACAGGGTTGTTAAATATTCTTTCCCACTAAATTTCGGGGTCCCAACACGTTCACTTTCCCACTCTCTTCAACAGGGGTGAGGGTAAGGGCAGAAACAACAACAACGGAAATTCGAATGAATGTTCCTCATGCCTCAATAGGACTGGCTACCATGCTGTTGGGCGTATCTGGCAGCTGAGAGGACATTGATGCTACTTCACTTCCAGTAGAATTGGAACCGGGTCCTCCTTCTGAAAAATTAACCTGCCAAAAAAAAAAAAAAAAAAAAAAAAAAAAAAAAAAAAAAAAAAAAAAAAAAAAAAAAAAAAAAGAAAAAAAAAGAAGAAAAGAAAAAAAAGAAAAAAAGGAGAAAAAAAGAAGAAAAATAAGAAAAAGAAATTGTTGCTACAACTGTAAAAATCAAAGGAAAGTAGCAGGCAAAGGCAAAGAAGAACATAAAAATAAATACACAAGGCATGCTGCCGAATGGCCTGATACATCTCCACAGGAGGTTGTGTCACTGCTGGTTGCTCTGTTTAGCTTCCCCATTGACTTCACAGGAACCTTCTTCAGGCCTTCGGCCAAATCACCGAGAAAAAGTAGATTTAAAAAAAAGGGAAAAAAGACTGAAAAATCAAGTAAATAAACAAACAAACTTATTAATGAGGCTGTCTTCCCTGTCTTACAAGAGTGGCAATCCCAACAGGATGTTCTAGTAAATTATTTAGGAGTGCATCTGTTTTCTTGACACAAAACTGGTTACTTTTTTCCCCTTTTGTGCACATACCAAAATAAACCTGGAAAGGAGCATCCAGGAGGAGAAGGCATTTGAAACCAGCCATCCCCTTTCATTTGTGATTCGAGGCGGTGGTATCTCTTCTTAATGAGAGTCACTTTGATAAAAAAGGTCACGCAATTCCATCCTAATGCGCCCTGCTACCAGTTAGTTAGGAGCAGCGTTGGGGAAAGGTATGATTTGAAGGGTGGATCTTTGCTAATCCAAAAGCATTTTGTTGGCACCTATTTAGGTAGCCAATCCTGTGATTAAGGCCCTTTCCAGATTAGAGTCGTGCCTTGACAGCGAATGAACTGCCTGTTCCGTCCACTATGCTTTATTTTAACTCTTTTCAGTGTCATATATTATGTCGAACGTATAGAATATTTATTTGTCCATCTAATGATGTATCCATTATTCTGTTAACCTCATGTTCTATCTACCTGTAAGCGTAGATGTATTTGGACTACCCATCTTCTATCCTGCTTTTTTTTTTCTTTTTTTCTTTTTTTTTTAAATCTATTCCATGTAAAATATCCACAGCTTCGAAGATTTGGTTTTAAGTCTAATTTTCTATTAAGACATAGTAAAGTAACACAAGAGAAGCTTGATTAAAGCCGGAAAAGCCGCACTTGCTTTAGATGTAAGATGTAAGAGGATGCAAATAGCCCTGATACTGTGCTACAGTTTCCCGTGCAAACACAGTGTGCCAGAGAGAGAAACACACTGCAGACTGCTGTTGAGCAAAAGAAAAGTGATTTTACAAGGCAGTATGGTACTAAACCAAAAAGATTTGAACACAATGCTAGATTCAGCTACAAATATTTGTCTTCCACCACTTTATGTAAGAAAAAAACCCCAACAGATGTTAATTTTTCATACTATTATTTTGAATCATTGAAATATCATACACAACCATTGGACTACCTTATTATTTTAAAGATCTGCTTTTAAAACACTTAGGCCAGGAAATTGAGTTAAGGCTTAAATTCTGTCCTTAATTCACCTTGTTGGGCGTGAGTATTGTAGATAATATGGTCCCATATGAGCTGCCAAGTAAGTAGGGATAAGGAAGTGAATTAAGAACAGAATTTATTCAAAAAAGTCTGTTTTCTTTTGTCTTAAGGCAGTTTGTTATATTGCTTGAGTGTTTCACCTGAATACATACTAACGGCTTCCCTTCCATAGGGAGAATATGTAATGTAAGCTATATATGTGTATGTATATTTGTATGTATATAGATATGTAAAGTTATATCTAAATGTACATGCTTGAAACAAGGACTTCAAAATTTGAATTAAGCAATTCACATCTGCGTGACAAGACTAGGGCCCTCTATTCTCTGAATAGAGGGACTTTCGTTTCTAAGGAGTGTGAAAGTTGAGTTATTCTCGAACCCTGACCGAGCCTTATCCAAACTCACTTGCTCAAACAGAGCAAGAGCTCTGCTGTACACTAAGGTAGATTTTGCAACAAATCTTATGAAATCAGTTCAGTTCTTCGTGTTTACAGGTGCCATCATGCCCACCTTGGAGCCGGGCAGGCATGTCTAGTCTGGATTGCTCGTCTCACAGAAAGCATCCGGCACCTTTAATGAATCCCCCTCATTGCTCTTCCTCGGGCACCGGCTGCTCCGCCTGGGAACCGACACTTACTAGTTGCTGAAAAGCAGGTTGGTCTATGTCGCTCTGCAGTGCGAAGTCACTCAGTACTTTCCAGGGTGGCTGGTAACTCTGCACCTCCACGGGGTTCGCCTGCAAACCACCGTCATGCCTCTCCGGACTAGCAGCCACCATAGGAGTTCCTGTCATCCCTTGGATATTCTGTAAACAGCCCAGCAAAAGATGTTAATGAGCTTGGTTAGCTTTATTGTATATAAGTGCTGAGTCAATAAACTGGTTTCTATCTTATCTATATGGTCGCTTGTATTTGCTTTGTTAATCTGCTGTGAATGTCTTACTCTATTCTACTCGATCAGCCTGTTTCTACCCGCTGCATTTATCACGGTGGAAGTTTACTTTCTTTCCCTTTTATCCTCCTATTCGTCTCAAGTCATATCCAATCCGCCCCAAGCTTTCTTAAACATGAGGACTCTGTATCTCGACTGCAGATGCACGTCTTAGAACAAGAAACGGTTAATTCTGCTCCCTTTCTATGTCGCATCCTGGCTGGTTTTGTTTTGCGTGACCTTAACTGGATCATATATCCAGTGCATGGCATCCACAGGGGTACGTCATTGCCGTGCTCTTAAAAAAACAAACCAACCAAACAAAAAACTCCAAAGCAAACAAACAAACAAAAAACCACCAAACCCCCCACATAACAGCAAAACCCGAAACAACAACAACAACCCGAACACAAAAACAAAACACCACTAGACTTCCCGGTGTGCCCTGTGGTGCAGGCACAGTGTACAACATAACTCCAATAGACGAATAGATTGTTCGGGCGAGTTAATAACACTGTGTTTTACTGCATTCCATCAGGGTAAAATTAAACTCCTTAAATTCCACTTAACTAGGCAGCCTTATGAATTAATAGTCATTCTCAGGTCAGTCAATATACACAGGGAGAGTAACAGACTCTTCTTCAAGTGGACTAACAACAAGAGAAAGAAAAAACATTGGCTTAAAATTATGACAATTTGTTCTGCTTTCCGCTTGTTTGCATCAAGCATGCATATGTCCTCAGGCAAGAACACAACCTATATGTATATAAGTACATATAAATTAACCTCTAAACACGGTGGTAATTCCGAAAAATTTGTATTGCATTTGTCTTTTTCTACAGTAACTGTACGGATAAAGACACACACACATCAAAATATATGAAGTGATAGGAAAAACATATCTGATTTCCCTTTTACTATTTTTCTTAGGTGGGGGTTTTGAGTCTTTTTGTTGTTGTTGTTGTTGTTGGTCTGTTGGTTTGGGGGTTTTTTTGTTTGGTTTGGGTTTTTTGTGTTGGGGGTTGGTGGGGTTTTTTAGTTTGTTTTTGTTTTTCAGATTTTTTACTTCTGGGTTTACTGCTTTTTAAAACTAGGGAGAGGGCGAAAGTGTCGTTTTCCCCTTAAGGAGTCCTTTGCGTTTGCAATATCAGCATTACACAAGGCTGGGCTTATTACATCCCATAACCTCTGCAGGTCGCAATTCGTGCCGCAGCAAAGTTTAAGCCACTGCGCAGCCTTAGCCCCGCAAAATACATGGGTTCGCTTGAGCAGCCTGTGTTGGCTTCTCGCTGTCGTCTGTTTCCATTGCACTGAGAGTAGAAACAAAGGGGTATTAACTAAACGATATACTTTTCTAGGTTTTCAAGGAGCTCACAAAAAATCGAAAGCGTAAAACTGAGCCCTGGGCCGATCATTTCTCCTTGGAAGTTAGGGCAGCACAAGAGCAGAGGCTGAAGTCACTTACAGTTTTGTCATTGGGTTGCTGCTGCTGAAGTTGCTTCATCATAATGCTCCTTTTTTTGTCCTTGCATCGCTTGTTTTGAAACCAAACCCTGATGACCCTCGGACTGAGGCCAGTCATTTCTACGAGTTGCTCTTTCATCAAGGCGTCAGGTCTGGGGTTGGCCGCGTAGCAGGTCCTCAAGGTGTGAAGCTGTTTTTCATTCAGGACAGTCCGAACTCGAGTGGTCTTCTCGGGCTGCTTGTGGACGTGGGGCCGCAGAGCTGGCTGTCTGGCAGAGATAGGTTCTGCTGTAGGCGAAGGGGAAGGGAGGAACAGGATCCCCATGAGTAGGGAACAGGGAGTCTGCAGAGACTATGAATCTAAACTGGTGGGACAGGGGGAGGGGAGAGAGTGATGAATCCTCTTTCAAAGGCCGTTCGAGCGCTCAGATCTATTGGAGTTTCTGCAGCCTCCTCTACTTTCTGCACTAGTGGAGTGACTGACACTTCTGACTCCTCAGATAATTAATTTGCAAAAACAAACCACCCCCCTAAAACCCTTAATGACTGAAGCTCGAATCAGTATGAGACTTGACAGGGGAGGTTCGATAAAGTGTATGTGCGCTAGGAAATTGGCGGGGGTTATGCATTTATTTCCTGACAAATCAGCAAAACAGATTTTTGGCACAAAAAAATAATGAAAAAATACTTCTTAAATTAGTCAAAACTCGGGTCTGCTTCTTGTTTGGTGAATCTAGCTCAGAAGTCACGATAACGTGCGATAGCTTCTGGCGGTTTGGGGCGTCCAAATCAAAGCAAAACTAGCCAAATCTTCTGCAGCATATCCACGGAGCGAAAGGCCGTGTATCACAAAGCACGGAAGATGGTTATCTATCTTAGAAAGCGGAGATACTACGTGATTTTTTTTAGACTTTCTAAGAATAATAGTAAAAAAATTAGCTAATTCTTTAAAAAGGAACGCAAACTCAGCACGGTGGAAGCCGCCAAGAAATGCAAACCCGTGGGTAGCATCACATCAACAGCTAAAACCGTTCCTGTAATTCTGCTGTCCTTCCGTGCGCTGTGTAGCTGTAGCTATGTAGGTGTAATTTGACCCAGTCAAGGGGAAAATAAAAACACTACTGTTTGGGGGGGCGGGGGAGGAGGGAAGGAGAAGAGGGGGAGGAAGTTGTTGTTTTGGTATTTTGTTTCGTTTTTTTCCCTTAAAGCTCTTTAGCTAACATTCTGAGATGCTCGCTTTTGTACAGTAGGGTTTCGACTTCTCTAATTATAACAACGCATCGGCAAATGCGATGAAGGCAATATGAAGGCTTCAAATCTTACCACTATTTTACCTACCGACACAATAAGCCTTTCGGAGGCTTGCACAAACACGCTATAGGGAGCACAGCCTCTCTAGAATTCTGCTCTGATCAGGTAGGGGATTATTTCTGCCTAAACATAAATATGACACCTGAAAGCAGCTCAGAAGGGGCGAACGAGCCCGTTTTAGCATAGCTGTGTTGGCAAATAACCTTCCTAGTTACAGTTAACTTACACAGCAATATTGCCGGCCAATCTTGTATTGTGCAGCCTAGTTTGTCTCAGAGACGCGTCCCTCCCTAAAGCTAAGCATCTCTGAGTATCTGATGCATGCCGTCCAGAACTAGAAGTGTGAATGAAGTTTTAAGGTGGGGCGACTCTGAAGTTACAAGGCTGAGTTTTAAGACGAAATTCTCAGCAAATCACATGAAACGTTTCAAGAAGGCAGAGTCACTTTAAAAGGCAATTACCGAAGATTAGCTTGTTGACAGTTTTAAATTACAGCCTAAGAGCTCGCCTGCAGTTATGAAGTCTATCTGTTTTCGGACCCCACTTCCTCCAGCGCTCAGAATAGCTCCTGCACACGCTCCTGAGGCAGCGGAGGAGTCGGCGCTGTGTTGGAGACCTGCTCCCCTCAGTGGCGCGTCCCTCTCCGGCTCAGGCTCAGGACTGCCCCGGGTTGGGGAGGGTGTGACGGGGGACTCCCGCACCGGTGCGCGGTGGGGGCAGGAGGAGCACAGGCTGGCGGGCGGGGCTGCGGCCCCTCCGCAGGTGTTCCGCCTCACACACCCTGCCGGCGCAGGAGTTTCTCGCCGTAGCCCCGAGTGCGGGGCGCGGGACTCGTTTGGAGCGCCGGGCTCTCCCTAATCCCCGTGGGTTTCCGCGGCGCTGGGCGCGGGCGGTACCTGCCATCTGCAGCGGCCGGGCGGGGTGCAGGGGGCTGAGGGGGTCTCCGCCGCCCAGGCTGGCCCGCTCCACCACGTCGTGGTCCGCCCGGCAGAAGAGGCCGTCCTCCCGCNCCTGGCCCCGTGTAGACACGGCACACGCAATCCACTACTTTTAAAAAGCAGAGAAATACAGAAGTAAGTAATGAGCAGGATTTGTTTACTCTCGGTGCGCTGATCTCCATGCCTTAAAAGGTGGAGAGTACCTCAACACACTAGTGGAAGCGAAGAGTGAGAGGCAAAGGTATAAGAAGAAAAAATACCACCAACAACAAACAAATGACCCCTTCCCGAAGAGATCCGACCTCTCCCTGCTACCGCAGCACCCGGGCTGAAGGAGTGGGGCCATCTCTGCCTTTTCCCTGCCTCTTCACCTGCCCTAGCCTGGCCTGGGGCTGAACTGGACTACGCGGACACACTAGGAAAAGTCAACGCTGCCGAAGCTGCGATTCACTTCCCACACACAAACCTGCCAGCCTTTCCCAATTCCGGGGATTTTTGCACAAAATACACTCAAGGTTTGTGCCGCTTGTTGTGCGCCCGGACTGCCGTCAGTTTAGTCTCTGGGATGCGGCATGGGGGACCCTACCAGCACGGGGTCTCTTCCCCTTTTCCTCTTTCACCGGGTTAATTTTATATAGCAGTATAAGCATACACACATGCCTCCTTAGGCTCACATATATAGTTGCGTAAGTCCTCTCTCCTGCCTGCAACTACGAGGCAGCTTGGGTGCTCTGGCTTTGCAGCCTATCTCAGCCTCCCTGCTCCATCTCCCCTCCTCCTGACGCTTCCACCTTGAGCCGAGGCTCAAGCACTCCAGCAGGAATGAGAGGGCAACTTCTCAGTGACAGTCCCACAAGACAAATAATGGTTTTCTGTATTGGGTGGAAGGCTTCTCGTCTCCCGTGGAGGAGAGAGGGGTAGTTCACCCATCAGTAGATGAACATGAGAAAATACTCCAGCTCGAATGTCTAGAATTGCAGAGCCTCTCGGCTCTCAACGACTGCTCCTTAGTCAGAAGCCTTCTTGATACCATGTAAAATTAATCTTTCCACAAATGTACGGATACACGGACATATGCACTCTCACGATCCACAGAACTGTGTAAGCTGTTCTAAAACTGAGCTCATAATTATTCCCCTTCATTTCCTCACCAAAGTATACTTCTAAGTATACTTCCTTAGAAATACAATCTGCAATATATGCGTGTGGGTAGAGATAATATTTAAACACTTCTTTAGCTGAGGTGTACTAATCCTGTATTCAGGGCTACATATATCCAAATTATACAGTTTCGAGAAGAAAAAACACAAACAGCTCTACAGTAAAAGAACAGAATGATGTGTGAAATATGTGCCTTCATAGATAGAAACGTTGCAGTGGTTGCCCATAGGTTTGGCAACTAAAGATTGACTCACAGTCTAATTCGAAGTCACCTGCATGTAACATGCATCTTTCTTAAATGTAGCAAATTAAATGTATTCCGTATTAACTTGAAAGTTCGGCATCTTTTTTTTTTTTTTTTTTCTTTTCTGCTTAAATTTCTCCCGCTGGGTTATATCAGGAGATAAGTGAACACATTTCAGTTCAAACGTTTTCTTTTCATGTGGAATTAATGAAAGCACAACATTTAAAAGAATGGTTCTAAAGTGCGTTGAAAAGTAAAGATTTTTTTAAAAAAAAAAAAGCGCTGAATAACTCTGGTTTTCGCCATTTTAGAACTTGGAGAATAGTCTTATAATGGCTTGAAGGAATGGTTTGTTTATACACTGTGCACTGGAGAAGGAAAGACTCAAACTCAAGGGTTTCATTTCAATTCTGAATTAAACAGAAATTAGAAGATATCTTAGGGGTCTAGGTGACTTGCTTCCAAAACTTTCTGTAAAAAGATAATACTGTTCATACCACAGTGTCGTGCAGACTTCTGATTTGGCAAACCCAGTAGGCGACACTGAAACAGATCAGCATGACCCAGGACCACAAATAATAAACACACTCGAAATTCCTTCTTTGGTTTTTCTATAGTGTCAGGATTGGTAAGGCTCACATTTTATCAGTTACCAGATTTTAATGTGAGGAAGGAAGCGGTTCCATTATCTAAATATACCCAATTGTTCGAGAACAGATGATGGGCAATTTGATCTTCTCTGTCTAATTCATCAGTACAGATAAGATAAGAAAGAAAAGGCAGTCAGATATCACCAAAGGGGTTAATATTTAAAAAGATTAAATGTCAGTTATTTTAGCTAAGAAACATTTCAGTCTAGGTTTTAACATCACCCTAAAAAGATTCTTCAATATGAAGGAAATTTCAGTCTTATTTTTGTTTTCCTTTTGCTTTTTCTTTGTGACAGGCCTAGTTTAAGTAGGGATTTTTTTCAGCTGTATATTTATTTTTGCGGCATACAAGCTTGAAGAACCTTTCTTGTGAATGACAATATGTATTTGCAAAAACACAGAGGGAAACTTTCCCAGATTGTGATAGAAAGCCATAGCTTCTGTGTAGCTCATAATATCTACACTATTGAGAATATTCATTACATACGATTTTCCACTTTATTAGAATCACAGGTTGCATTGCCAAAGTACTGAGAAAGATCCTACGTAGTCCCGAACCTGGTTTTGTTTATACAGAAATTTGCATTCGAGTGTGTGGAACAAAAAGACTTAACGACTAACTTTTTTCCTCGCCGGTCTATCTATGGGAAACCACTCAAAACGTACCAAATATCTTGTACCTTCTTTCTCACAATTTTTCCTCTTAATGCCTCTGTCAAATTTATAAAGTTAAAAAGAAAAATAAATCTCACCGAAGAATTAAACAACATAAATGGCGTACCTGATATAATCTCTCTTACAGTAGGTTTTGCCATCCCTAACAAAGCACGTACAGGTCTCGTCCAAATACTGATTACACTCTGCACACTTCAAACACGCCGCATGCCATTCCAAGTCCGGAGAAACCCTCAGAATATACTGATCGTGAATTTGATTGCCGCAACCAACACATAGGGAAATCAGACGTTTTTCTGAAATGAAAATAAATACATGATTGACTAACCGTTTACTCTCCTACAGAGATAAACACACTTTTAACGTCATTCCCTTATGAAGTGTATTCTGGAAGTGTTGTTTGGGTTTTGCCTTTTTTGTTTGTTGGTTTGTTTTTTCTGTGAGGTTTTTGATTGGTTTGTTTGTTGGTGGTTTTTGGGGGGAGTGTTTCGTTGGTTGGTTTTCATGGTTTTTTAAGAATATTGAAATTTTGGATGGCAATTGAAGTGTGCCATCAAAACCTTGCCTCGTTTAGAAAGGAGGCGGAACATATATTAAAACACAAATCTGAAGAATTTTTGGGGTGAAGGTCCTCATTTCACAAGCTTCGCATGGAATCAAAACTCCAAACTCCCATATTGTTTTATTTTTTTTATTATTATTTGCTTGCTTGAATGCCCTGCCTTACGAGGAGGGCACCTATGTGTTTCATTTCATATTTTAAGAGGCTCTGACTGGAAACGACGAAGCGTGGCTGGGTGCAGTTCCCATTAAGCTCTTTCCCTCAGAAGAAGGGAGTCGAGGCTTCCAGCGAGAACAAGCATCATTACGGTTGTCACTTGCTCTTTTTTACAAGTCTAATGCTAATTCCCCTAGACCGACTAGGTGCTGGATAGTCAGACAGCCTCACCGCAGTCTCTCACGAGAAGAATTTAAGGCTCCGTGGTTGGAGATGCCATTAAAATGCTGTCTGCTCCACAAACTTTAAAAGAGAGCAGGACCCCAGGCTGTTAACATATAATGCTATGACGTTAAAAGAGAGCAAGCATGCAAGCATGGCAATAAAGGCACCTTCTCTACCATTCAAATGAAGTTCAGCACTTTAACAGTTCGCCTGTCTGAGACGATTACAATAGATAGCACATTTATTCCAACAACGGTAAAGATTCCGCCTTACTTTTTGGTGGGTCTCCCATGTCTCCCATATCTGTAAGAGGGTGTAATGTCCACAGTGAAATGGTGTACGGTTTCGTTTTAAGACCCCAAAGTAGGTTTAAGAGCTGTCGCTAAAAATAAAAATAATAATAATAATAAAAAGAAGTAGAAGTAGTAATAACAAAAACAAAAAAAAATCGAAATCAGGGGGGAAAAAAATAAAAATTGCACAAAACACCACCAGCGTGGGAGAGGCACTGTCAGGGCTGCGGAGAGAGAAGGGGTCGCGCGGTTAGGCGCGGTGAGGGGCGCGGTGGGATCCGGCCACGCGGAGCGGAGCGGAGGCGCGGCGGTGCGGTGCGGTGCGTAGCGAAGGCGCGGCGGTGCCGAGCTGGGCGCTGGCGGCTCGGGCTGTCGCCTCAGCCTTATCTCTTACTCAAACTTCTCTGCTCCAACTCAGCCCGCTCGCCATTGGCCTGACGTCACGCGCGGGGTCGTCACACCCGCTCGCGCCCATTGGCCGCAGGCGAGCGGCGCAGCTGCTCCATTATCATATTTCAGCGTCTGGCGGCGCGGCGGCCCCGGCTCGGGTTCGCGGAGGCAACTTTTCTTCGCTCCTTGTTTGTATTTCCCTTTATACTTTTTCTTGTCGCTCTCCCTCCATCGCCGTCGCTTATCTCCTGTCACACCTTTCATTTTCCTATCCCGGCCCCGCTCGGACTCGTCCACCTCTTCCCCCGCTTCAGGCTTGACGTACCATGTGTACCATATCTACCCATATCTACCCATATCTACCCATATCTATCTATCTATCTATCTATCTATCTATCTATCTATCTATCTATCTATCCATCCATCTATCTATCCATCCATCTATCCATCCGTATATGCATATATATATATATATATATATACACACACATGTATTATTTTGGGTGGTGGTGTTAATCCAGCTGTTTCCCAGCGTTTGTCTTTCTTAAGCGCGTGCCACGCTCCGGTTTGCCTAGGCAGAGCTGCCCTGAATCTGTAAGGGAGGGCAGGCTGGGCATGGCCCCAGCCACGAGATGGGACTGTTTGTGTTTGTCTTCCAGCTTGCTTTTCTCTTAGAATCGTGGGTGAGATACGCGCGTATTTCTGTTAACACAAGATCGAAGAAGATACGAATATTGCTTTAAATAGTCCCTCAAGAACTTCTGTCTTTCCCCAGGTAGAATCCTTTAAAATTCTTATGAATAAGATCGAGGGAGAAGATGCAGACTTGCTGTTTGAGAGGATCTGCAGCTCTGCTCCCTGGAAACGCTCTGGGGAGTCCTCACCCGGGAGCCGCGGCCAGGAGCGGTTAGGTGCGGTGCTGCTCCGTGCCCGCGACTGTACACGGTCGCACGGCGCCTCTCGGGCTCCAGCGGGCAGCTATCTGAAACTTTCCCAAACCAGGCAAAATGCAACTTTCCCGTGGGCACTGATCTCTTTGTGCATGTTTTTCAAAGGCAGGCTGCGTTTCGGCTACTCAGTGGCTGTGCTTTTGCCTGCGCGTGGAACTGTATCCGTTCCCCAGCGTGTCCGCCCCATTGCCCTTGTGACACCCACCCTTTCCACCCCCAGATTTAAATGGTCCGTTGAGTTTGTTTAGATCCCATTTTTGTCTTCTGTTCCATATAGACTGTTACACCTCTCTCACCAACGTAGTGTAGAAATGCCCTCCAATCACTATTCGCCAAGAAAATATATTTCTTTTCAATGTCATATGTTTCTAAAAGGCAACAGAGTTTGGATGTGAGAGGCAACGCCATATTCACGTGGAATAGTTTTCTGAATTGAAATCTGATAGAAATGAAACAACCAAGAAATAGTTCTAAAACTCACATTTGCTGATGAGGCAGCTACTAAACAACTGACCTCCTCAGGTTCCTAACTTAGTCTGCAAGATGTTTTCCTTTCCGAGACTGAGGAAACAAACACACTCTCCAGGTTTATTTCAAGCAAGAAGAGGGACCCAACGTTGCCGCTTGTGGAGATAACTAAACTGCCTTGAAATGATCTCAAGATAGTGTCAGGAGGTACAGATACGGTTGTAAACAAGTGCACACACATAATTTACATATTCGACGTTTAAATAAACACTGGAAAATGCAACTCTCCTAAGTGATCACTTTTACATCCAAGAAACTGGCGATATAGGTATATGTGGGAGGGGTTATGTGGATGAATATATGAAAAACTATGTATACATATAATTACATACACCTAGGTAATTAGGTATAAGTGTAATAGCTAAAATTCTCCGTGTTAGCTGAGTAAACCATAAAGCAGTTATCACGAATGACTGCTGAGCCTGGCAGTTGCGGACAGCCTGGCACGCGTTTGGGGCAAACAGCTAGTAAGGGCCAATTTAACTTAAATCGGCGGACTGCGGTGTCATCTCTAGGCCGCTCGGCCGGGCCGGGCCAGGCTGGGCCGCCGGAGTCCCGCTCCTTCCCGTGCCCCGGCAGCCACTGCCGCTCCCGGGGCCCGCGGGGCGTGGGGCAG